>JASAUF010000076.1:3632500-4232500 GCA_030180095.1 Magnolia changhungtana
TAGCCAAACAGGCCCTAAACCTACACCTAATCCTAATTTCAACTCCCCAACCTAAACCTAAACCTAAACCTAAACTTGAAAACCCAAACATAAACCCGATCACGAACCCGAACCCGATTTCCTAAACCTAAACCTCAACCTATTCTCAATTCCCTAAACCTATAGCTTATAACCTAAACCTAAACCTAAACCTAACCTAAACCTAAACCTAAAACATAAACCTAAAACCTAAATGTATTCTCAAATCCTAAAACTAAAACTAAACCTACACCTAATCCTAATCTCAACTCCCTAACCTAAACCTAAACCAAAACTTGAAAACCCATACCTAAACCCGATCTCGAACCAGAACCCGATTTCCTAAACCTAAACCTTTACCTATTCTCAATTCCCTAAACCTATAGCTTATAACCTAACCCTAAACCTTAACCTTAACCTAAACCAAAACCTTAACCTTAACCTAAACCAAAACTTATGACCTAAAACCTTAACCTATAACCTATAACCTAAACTTATAACCTATAACCTAACCTTAAACTAAACCTTAACCTATAACCTAAAACCTAAAGCTAAAGCTAAAACTAAATGTATTCTCAAATCCCTAAACCTAAACCTACACCTAATCCTAATCTCAACTCCCTAACCTAAACCCGATCCAGAACCCGAACCCGATTTCCTAAACCTAAACCTTTACCTATTCTCAATTCCCTAAACCTAAACCAAAACCTATGACCTATAACCTTTACCTATAACCTATAACCTAAACTTATAACCTATAACCTAACCTTAACTTAAACCTTAACCTATAACCTGAAACCTAAAACCAAATGTATTCTCAAATCCCTAAACCTAAACCTACACCTAATCCTAATCTCAACTCCCTAACCTAAACCTAAACCCGATCTCGAACCCGATTTCCTAAACCTAAACCTTAACCTATTCTCAAATCCCTAAACCTATAGCTTATAACCTAAACCTAAACCTAAACCTAAACCTTAACCTAAACCTAAACCTATAACCTATAACCTAAACCTAAACTAATAATCTAAATGTATTCTCAAATCCCTAAACCTAAACCTACACCTAATCCTAATCTCAACTCCCTAACCTAAACCTAAACCTAAACTTGAAAACCCAAACCTAAACCCGATCCTAAACCCGAACCCGATTTCCTAAACTTAAACCTTAACCTATTCTCAATTCCCTATACCTATAGCATATAACCTAAACCTAAACCTATAACCTATAACTTAAAGCTAAACCTAAACCTAAAACCTACACCTAATCTTAATCTCAACTCCCTAACCTAAACCTAAACCTAAACCTAAACTTAAAAACCCAAACATAAACCCGATCCCGAACCCCAACCCGATTTTCTAAACCTAAACCTTAACCTATTCTCAATTTCCTAAACCTAAACCTAAACCTAAACCTATAACCTATAACCTAAACCTAAACCTAAAACCTAAATGTATTCTCAAATCCCTAAACCTAAACCTACATCTAATCATAATCTCAACTCCCTAGCCTAAACATAAACCTAAACTTGAAAATGCAAATTGAAACCTGATCCCAAACCTGAACCCGATTTCCTATACCTAAACCTTAACCTATTCTCAATTCCCTAAACGTACACCTACACCTAATCCTAATCTCAACTCCCTAATCTAAACCTAAACCTAAACTTAAAAACCCAAATAAAACCCGATCCCGAACCCGAACCCGATTTCCTAAACCTAAACCTTAACCTATTCTCAATTCCCTAAACCTAAACCTATAACCTATAACCTAAACCTAAACCTAAAACCTAAATGTATTCTTAAATCCCCAAACCTAAACCTACATCTAATCTTAATCTCAACTCCCTAACCTAAACATAAACCTAAACTTGAAAATGCAAACCGAAACCCGATCCCGAACCGAACCCGATTTCCTAAACTTAAACCTTAACCTATTCTCAATTCCCTAAACCTATAACTTATAACCTAAACCTTAACCTAAACTTAAACCTAAAACTTAAATGTATTCTCAAATCCCTAAACCTAAACCTACACCTATTCCTAATCTTAACTCCCTAACCTAAACCTAAACCTAAACTTAAAAACCCAAACCTAAACCCGATCCCGAACCCGAACCCGATTTCCTAAACATAAACCTTTACCTATTCTCAATTCCCTAAACTTATAGCTTATAACCTAACCCTAAACCTTAACCTAAACCTAAACCAAATCCTTAACCTAAACCTAAACCTATAACCTTAACCTAAACCAAAACCTATGGCCTAAAACCTTAACCTAATCCTAATCTCAACTCCCTAACCTAAACTTGAAAACGCAAACCTAAACCCGATCCCGAACCCGAACCCGATTTACTAAACCTAAACCTTAACCTATTCTCAATTCCCTAAACCTATAGCTTATAACCTAAACATAAACCTAAACCTAAACCTAAACCTTAACCTAAACCTAAACCTATAACCTATAACCTATAACCTAATAAACCAATAATCTAAATGTATTCTCAAATCCCTAAACCTAAACCTACACCTAATCCTAATCTCAACTCCTTAACCTAAACCTAAACCTAAACCTAAACCTAAACTTCAAAACCTCAAAACCAAAATCTAAACCCGATCCCGAACCCAAACCCGATTTTCTAAACCTAAACCTTAACCTATTCTCAATTCCCTAAACCTTAATCTATAACCTAACCTAATTATAAACCTAAATCTATAACCTGCACTTATAACCTAAACCTATAACCTAAACATAAGCCTAAAACCTAAACCTAAAACCGATCACCCTAATAGGATTGAGATGGCTTTGATGGATGTACACAAACAAGCCACTGAAAACCTATAAAGTGGAGATAAGAAGAAACATCTCCAATTGCTTATTATCATTTTACTTGACATGAGTTGTTCATATGGTGAGTGCAAACAAGACCCTAAATCCTAGAAAGATGGAATGAATCAACTAAAGCATTTTGTTTCTGATTTTGCAGGAAAGATAAAACGTGTTTGCGAAATAGAGTTGGGCATAGTGTCGCAGTGTTGCCAACCGATACAGGCATCTAGAGTTAATAAACAGTATCTCGAAAATGTTGCCTTAAAAATTAATGTCAAGGTTTTTGATTCTTTGAATTGGTTGAACTTTGAATCTCTGATATGTTTTTTCTTTTGCCTCTTTTGAAGTTGTTCTCAAACACGGCGCATCGGCAGAGGCGATAAGAGATCTTTTTCAAGTTGTGCAGGATCCTCAGAGAGGTTCTATGAACAAAGAAATGATCTGGTAAGTCTTTTTCTCCTCTGTTTTTGTATGATCTTTGGTGCAAGTGTTTGAATTCAATGTTTAAAGAATATCTATGGTATTTGGCAGAAAACAACTGATTGCATTCAGGCAAGCAACGGGACAGAAGCCTCATCACATCATATTCTATAGGTAATTCTTCACCTTGGGAGTCTCTATAGAGTATGAATGTTATGATTTAGTCTTGGTTTTTGTTGGATGAGAAATTGTTTGGTATTTTGGCTCATTATTTGGAGTTTTGCAGGGTTGGTGTGAGCGTATTTATGCATGGATGAATGTAATATGGATAAGAATATTGTTTATGTTTGGATGAATGTAGTTTATGTTTGGATGGATTTATGTAGTTTGGGTTTAGATGGATGTGAACGTGAATATGATGAAATATATTATATAACAGGTGTATATCAGGAAGAATACGATGTTGTAACAAGTGTATATTAGGAAGAACATGATATTGTAACAGGTGTATATTGTTTTTGTTTGGATGGATGTAGTTTATGTTTGGATGAATGTAGTTTTTGTTTGGATAAATTTACATAGTTTGGGTTTAGATGGATGTGAATGTGAATATGATGAAATATATTATATAACAGGTGTATATCAGGAAGAATACAATGTTGTAACAGGTGTATATCAGGAAGAATATGATATGAACAGGTGTATATGCAAATACGAGACGGCCGAAGACCATCCTTTTAAAGGACGGTTCATGACCATCCTTTCCAGGTTCATAAGAGACGGTCCATGACTGTCTTTTTCCGGGTCATAAGAGACGGTCTATAACCGTCCTTGTTATTGACGGTCATGGGCTGTCCTTTTTACGGACAGTTAAAGACTATCCTTTTCACATTCATAAGGGTCCACTACTTGGATACCATTATAGACGGACTATGACCGTCCTTGTTTGGAGACGGTTCATGACCGTCCTTCTTTAGAGAGTTTATGGCCGTCTTTTAAAAAATAAGATACGTCAAAATTTGACGGCCATTGCGACGGTCCAGAACCGTCCTTTTTAGTCTTTTGAGACGGTTTTCAACCGTCCTTTTTTCGTTGTTTTGGCATAATGTTCATTGAAGATTACGTCATTACTTCTGATAATTTTTTATTTTCTGCATCGCAAAACCTGTAGCCAAAATCATGCTGCCCGTAGCCTATAAATGTGCACCTCCTGGACTCCGCATCCAGCTTGTTTCTGTGCTCTGCATCAATGTGAACATATGAAGTGCAACCGAACACTTTGAGATGTGCAAGGTTCAATTCTTTCCCAGTCCACGCTTCTTCTGGTAGCCCATCATTCAATGGTGCTGAGGGACTTCTTTTGATGAGATATGCAGTATATTCATAGCGTTTGCCCAAAAAATCTTTGGTAACCCTGCATGTAGCCTCATGCTCCTAGCGTGCTCAAGGATGGTCCTGTTAATGCGCTCAGCCACACCATTCTATTGCGGTGTCCCTGGAATCATTTTTTGATGTTTGATTCCACTTGTTACACAATACTCCTCAAACCTCTTATCACAATATTCTCCCCCATTATCAGATCTGAGACACTTTACTGTTTTACCTGTCTCATTTTCTACCATGACTTTTCACTTCTTAAATACATCAAATATATCAGATTTATGCTTTAAGAAATAGACCCACAGTTTTCTACTAGCATCATCAATAAAAGTAACAAAATAACGTGAGCCACCAAGAGATAATACCTGTGCCGGTCCCCATACATCAGTGTGTACAAGCTCTAACAGATGCGTCTTTGGAGCGCGTCCCGTCTTCTTGAAGCTTACCCTCTTCTTCTTGCCATACACGCAGTCCTCGCAGAATTTCAAGTCAATAGACTTCAGCCCTGGTAGCTTCCCTATTGACAATAGCACTTTCATCCCCTTCTCACTCATATGTCCTAACCTCTAATGTCATAACTGCCCATTCACTCCAGTTGATGCAACTGCGAGTGAACTATACGATCCTTAGGTCACGTACAAAGTACCTTCCTTTTTACCTCGAGATATCACCAAGGCACCTTTTGTGATCTTCTAGGAATCACTGGTGAATGTCGTCACATAACCAGTATCGGCCAACTGTCCCACTGAGATCAAGTTACATTTCAAACTCGATACATGTCTGACATCCTTCAATTTTAAGACCGTTCCGTCTTTCTGATTTACATGAACATCCCCCTTTCCAACAATATTGCATGACTCATCATCACCCATGTAGACTCTCCCAAAGTCACCTGATACATAATCACGCAGAACTTCCTTACATGAAGTGGCACGAAACGAAGCACCCGAGTCTATAACCCAAGACTCATTCCTCGCATCAAGAGACAAGATCAATGCCTCTGTGTTGCTCTCTTCAGACAGATTCACTGAATTCTTCCCGCCTTGAGAGCTTCCTTCTTGTTTCTTGAGCGCCCTGTAATCACGTTTTATGTGTCCCTTCTTGCTGCAATGCCAACACCCGTCTTTGTCTTCGGTTCCTTGGACTTCTTCCTCGACTTAGAACGCTCGTATTTATTGTCTCATTTGTTCAGCGATCTTCCTCTTCCTTCAACATTTAGAGCATTCCCTGAGTTCCCTGAAACTCCTGATGCCTTCCTTCTAGATTCTTCGCTAAAAATTAGACCGGCCACATCATCAAATTTCAACTTTGTCGACCCTGAAGAATTGCTCACAGTAATCACCAAACCATCCCAACTGTCTGGTAGACTGGATAAGATCAATAGCGCCCTGATCTCATCTTAAAAAATGATGCCAACGGATTCCAACTGGCTCGTGATTGTATTGAACTTGTTTAGATGTCCAGCCACGCTTCCACCATCTGGCATCTTCATGTTGAATAGCTGTTTCATAAAGATGAACCTTGTTGGACACTGAGGGCTTTTCATACATGGTGGTTAGGGCTTCCATTAATTCTTTTGTAGTTTTCACCTTGGATATATTGAAGGCGACGCTCTTAGACAAAGAGAGTCGGATCGTTCCTAAAGCCTTCCTATTCAGTAAAAATCATTCATCATCTGTCATCTTTTCTGGTTTCTTCTCTTTTCCTCCTAAAGGAATATAGAGGTCCTTCTGATACAGATAATCCTCCATTTGCATCTTCCAGAAGGCAAAGTTTGAACCATCAAACTTCTTAATTCTAGTTTTTCCTTCTTCCGCCATCGCTCCTAATAAAACTAAACCAACAGCTTTGATACCAGTTGTTGCGCAACACGCCAACAATGCAGTGAGCCTAGATCCAGTCTCAGGCCTTACCTACAAACGATAAACAAGAAGAAATATAAACTAGAAACAGATCAAAGCAATCCAAAACAAACCATAAGAAAAGATATACGTGGAAAAACCCCAATCTAGGGTAAGAAACCACGGATGCAAACTTCCATTATAAAAAACAAAGATTACAAGGCAATATACTAACCTCTTCCTTGGAAGAACATAAAAAACCCTTTGCTCACACTTTAGAATTATTTCTCCAATATTCTAATCCCCCTAGAAAAATCCTAGGAACACCTATATATAGTTTAGGCAACTCCCCTTTCCGCATCCTAGTTGCGAAAGGACTTGCGACACGAAATCCGCGCAAAATCGCGGAACGAATCTGCGTAACTACGACCGGTCGAGCAGACTGCACGACCGGTCGAGCGACCCCTACGACCGGTCGTGAATGGGCCACGACCGGTCGAGCACCTCGGGATCAAAAAACGATGCTCGCTGGACTTTGAGTCGAACCGGTCCACGACCGGTCGAGCCGGACCCTACGACCAGTCGAGCATGGCTCACGACCGGTCGAAGACGGTCCTAGATGTGACTCCACATCTTAACACCATGGTCATGGGCCTGTCAACAGTCCATCTTACCATAGGATGGGCTTTCGTCTCACATTTAGAGCATTAGACCAGCCTGGTTGGCAGCAAATAAAAGGTCCAGATTTTGATTTCAGCAGTTTTTGTTTTGGCCCACCCAACCTTGGTTCCAAATCCATTAACGGTGGTAATGGATTTCTGGGCCTATTTTCAGGCCTTGATGCAATTTCTGCTCTGATGAATAAAGAGGACAGACTCAAGCAGTGGCAATAATAGCTGGATGGCTTCTGCTTGAAAACTAAACCCACTGTTTACAACAGGCTGGAACTGGGCTAATGATGAAGTTCCCCACCCTGGACTGCTAGTCTCATCCAATCATCAAATGGGCCATCATTATACAAAAAAAGAATAGATGGATGAATGATGTAAACGGTTCCAGTTCACTAAACTATTTGTTAGTTCCAATCATGTTTCAAAAAAATTTCTAGATTGGACTATTTCAAACTTTTTATCATTTACATCTTTTCCTTGTAGTGGTCCAGCTCAGTCTGCACTTACGGGACTAGACTGGCCAAGGGCTAACTCACTCAGCCCCAGACAGGTCCATTGCCACCCGCCCAACTCCGAAAGATGATACCAACTTACTGATTTCCTTTTTGATTTCTTGAAAATAAAGAAAAAAAAAAAAAGGAAAACAGAAATTCCCAATTCAATTGCCCTTCCAGCACTTTACTTTTGATATTGAATATTGTTATTAGCTGGTTCAATTTCAACCACTTGGCAAGACAATGACTCCCTTAAAGAGTCATTGGTTCAAATCCTGACCTAGTCTTGTATGCAAAAAAAAATAATAATAATAATTTTTTTAAAAAAAAAGTACATAAAAAATAAAACAAACATCTTACAATCGAGTCTTTCATATTTAGCAACATTTTACGATATGCAATGGCGACATGTCAACTCATCATTAATTAGTTATATTTTGTAATGAGTTATCAGGTCGTCGCAATTAGTTGAGTAACTCGGGACGGGATAGTATCTTCGTTGCTAAATAAAATTTGTAACACTATATTTGCAACAAAATTGATGACGAGCAGCACTCATTACAAAACAGGTTTCCATGAGTTTCGATTTTTTAGGGATGAGTTAACTCATCATAAAAAAGTCTGAATTGTTATAGCGAGTTTGTTCAAGTTGTACCGAGTCTTGTACATACAAGACACCTTGGCCTAGAATGTAGTTGAATTGAGTTTTGAGTTGAGTTATTGAGTTTGTGAACTACAAGAGAATTAGCTATAGCGAATCATTGTTTAAGCGAGAAGTTGAAGTGAACTAGCTTTCGCTGCAACTTTCATTTGGATGTTACAGTTTTCTTCTTCTTCTTATTATTATTTTTCATTATTGGCATGTTTAATAATATGCAGATGTGATCTTGGAATTGTAAAATCTGAGTACAATTACCAACAATACTTCCAAACATAGTTATATATAAAGACACAAGTGCAACTTCAACATCTACAATGTTACAAACACCTAGAATCAAAGCTAAACAAGAAACAAGCCACAAGGAGAACGGACATCCCTCACACTAAAATAGAAACCGTATCAACATATAAGAGGAATATTGGTAGGCTCCTCCTTGCAAGCACAGGTGTAGTATACCAATTCTATACAGGTGGGGCCTAGGGTTCGGAGATTCATACTTTTGATATGATGAGCCACTGGAATTATCTTAGGTTGAAAGATTACAACACCAGCTGTTATACGTTTATCTAACTGTTCAGCCGTAAACCTCCAACATCAGTAGTTTGTAGAACTAAACCTTGACCCCACATGTACAATATCATACTAGGTGGCTGATGCACAAAGCACATGGATCTTCAGCAGAGGCAACAACCTTGGCTAACATTGTTTTGATTGCCGCCACCGCCACCTGGTGACTGATTTTCCCTTTTCTTGCAAATTCCACGCTTCCTCAAGCAAGAGAGAACCAAGGACACAAAACACTTGAGTAGACGAATGATGGCAATGATGCAATGGCATATGAGAATGATGCTCATGAGCCCAACCCAGACTAAAAGAGCACAGCCTAATATATGGGAAAAGTCGTGGGAAACTACGATGAGTCTGGTGCCAAAAATGAAAGCCATCGCCATGGCGGTTACTGCCACCCACAGGGTTATCGCCAAGATCCATGTCATACAGCTGTTCAAGAGCGGCAACCCGCTTATTAAAAAGAGAATTATGCTGAGTGATGCCATTAACCCTATCGTATCAAAAACTAGGAATGTCTTGAAGACTGATCTATCCTCATGATTGTCATGAATAGCTGTGCCTGGTAAGTACTCTTCAGAAGGTGCTGAAGCATGGATTGACAAATGGTTGGATGGTGGGTCAGACCAGACTCCTCCAGGAGGGGCGACCCCAGCTGCAAAGGTCACCGTTGCAATCAAGGTTGCAACTAGTAGAAGTGTATTGTGCAACGCGTTTAGCCGTTCTTCCTTTTTCTTCTTGTCATCGTTCCTATTGAGTGCGAAGCAGTTCCAGTTAGATGGTTCATTTTCTACCTTGCTTTCGTTTGTTAGTTTTTTGCCTCTCTCACATCCAGCATTCACAAGGATTTCGCTGATTTCCATGTCTCCTATTTCGTTTGGGCCATGTACTAGTACATCAAGGGCTGTGAAACCATGGACATTCTGGGCGTTCACATCCACGCCTGCTTCGAGAAAAAGCTTTAGCATCTGAATACAAAGCAAAAGCAAGGATTAGTGGTAAGCATGTGTTTCATGACTATGTTTGTTAGGTGTAAATACAATCATAAAATAAAATAAAATAATAATAATAATAATAATAAACCCTAATTATAAAATTAAACCCTATACATCATGGTTTAATAAAAAATTGTAGGCCTTGCATTGTACCACTTCATGCCAAACGGATTTAAAAAAATAAAAATAAAAATAAAAATCATTGCCTGAATTTGTTTTCTGGCAGCTGCGAGGTGTAAAGACCGTGTTGTCTTGATCATCCTTCATGTTAACCAGCGTCTTATCCTTTTCCACCAAAATTTTAGCCGCCTCAAACTGGTTATACTTCACGCAGAGATGTAGAGTCGTCTCTCCTCTCACTGTTTGGGCACGAGTGGTTGCTGCATCAGGGCGTCGCAGTAATTCTTCCAATACTTCAACTTGGCCATTTGCTGCTGCAGAATGGAGAGGAGTCCTCTGCTCTTTATCACAGAGTTTACAGAAAGAAGGGTCGACCTCCAGCATTTTTTCCACTATTTTTAGGTGCCCTTTAGCCGAAGCCAAGTGCAAAGGGTACAAACCTTTTTCGTTACGGATTCGGGCTAAGTCGGGCTGCTGTTTCAGAACTGCAGCAGCGAATTCAACATGGCCTACCAATGATGCTATGTGTAGAGGTGTGTCTGTGGCTGATGCAGCTCCGATATTTTGTAGGAGGAGTGGGTCTTCTCGGAGTAGCTGATGGAGGGCGTTTGTGTCTCCATGGAGTGCTGCTTGACGAAGCCTAGTCTCGTGGTTATCCATACCGGAGCTCATTGGAGACTAATTTGTGATTTTGCTCGCATGGGGAGTGTGATATTTATAGCTTTCTGCTACTGACAGCGTTTGCTTGAGCTCTGGATAAGCTTCAATTTTGGGCTCAATTCCTAAAATGAGCTGAAAAAGCATATGGACGGTGTGGATAAACTACACACATTAACTGTGGGCCCAACAGGGTTTACTCAGTATGATGAGAGTGTACTGAGTAACTCAGTACGCAATCGGATTTCGGGAAATCCACGTCCTAAATCTCCCACCATTTCAGTGGAACCGCGGATAACACGGCAAGTATAGTACACCGAATATCTCTCTGCCTCAATCAGAATACACAGCAAGGGAATCTTGTGAGGCTTGAAAATATAAGTCTGATCCAAAACTTATGGCCCTAACTATGTTTTAACAGTGGACGCATTCAGTGTTTTTTGTCGTGTGGTCTACTTGAGTTCTAAGATCTACCTTATGTTTTGACCGTGCACTAACATGATCCGATTACATGGACAGCGTGAATTTTCTTTGAGCCCACCATGATGTATGTGTTAGATCCACACCATTCATCCATGTTTTGAGATCATTTTGTTGCATGAAGCCAAAACTGAGACAGATCAGATAGTCAAGTGGACCACCTAACAGGAAACAGTGGTAATTGTACGCGGGTCGAATGAACATGATATTTGTGTTTTCCGGTCTGTATACACCAAACGAAAAGGTTGGATGGCAAATAACCATCCTAAGGGTTTCAACCGTAGGCCGTTCAATCCCCACTTCTTTCTTTTCCCTAGTGTGGTCCACTTCAGCTTTGGATTTGCCTTGTTTTTGGGCTCATGCCTTACACGGATGTAGAAAAATTGGTGAGTGGTGTAGATGTGACATATACAACATGGTGTTGCTCACAGAATATCCAAGCCTCAAAATATTTCCTTGTCGTGTAATCCGATTCTACACTGAGAAGAAATACGTATATTTCGTACATACGTATTTCTCTTTTTATTTTTAAATATTTTCCAGCTGACGTCAGCTGAGATATGGGCACCAATAATGGACGCGGATTGCGTCCTACCCCCGCCCGGACAGTAATCCGTCCGGGCAGGGCTCTGTGGAGCCCACTGTGATGTAACTGTTTTATCCCGCCGGCCAACCATTTTTTCAGAAAATTTTAATATGTGATCCAAAAAATGAGGCAGGTCCAAGGCTTGAGTGGACCACACCAAAGGAACCTGCACTGATATGACACCCACCGTTGAAACCTTTCTAAGGGCCCACGTGATTTTTTTTTTTTTACCATAAAACCTATTCATAATGTCACGTAGCCGTGGATGAAGTGAAAACACAAATATCAGCTTGATCGGAAACTTCTCTGGCTCCCAAGAAACTTTTAATGGTGGACGTTCAATCCCCACTTTGTGGTCCACTCAAGCTTTGGACCTACCTCATTTTTTGGTTAACATATTAAAATTTTCTGAAAAATTCGTTGGACGGCAGGATGAAACAGTTACATCACGGTGGGCTCCACAGAGCCCTGCCCGGACGGATTACCGTCCTGGCGGGGGTAGGACGCAATCCGCGTCCACCAATAATAACGCATGTCACGGGATTATTCCGTGCCTTCGACACAGACAATCTGCATACTGTAATTGGTGGGGCCCACTTTGTCGATTTTGGAAAAAAAAAACAGTTATAATCAGGGGGAAGAGAGAAAAATAAGCTTTACTAATAATTGAGGACCAGGGTCTCTCTCGCTGGATAGAATTTCCCATCCTCATGCAAACAGGCAATGTAGACGTGTGATGGGTGGGGTGCATGATTTACTAATCAGGACCATTAGTATGTCGGACCCAGTGGGGATGAATATGTGACCTGAAAATCTCCTGACCTGGAGAATTATAGCCTTTCATTTTTGTGGTCAACGAAATAAATGGCTGTCCTGATACATACAACAAATGCATGGAAGCTTTACAGGCATGGCATGCAATGATGGTAATATTTGCAATTTAGTCGCTTCCTGTTGAGTAGTTTGTTCGAATGCATCTTGATTATTAATTGCGATAGGATTTGGGTTTTCAATGAATCGTTACTTTTATTTGTTATGGCTCCCTTTGAATGAGGATATCCGAATGAAAAAAAAAAAAACACTCTTTGGGTTGATTATTTCAATCCATTTATTTTTAAAGCAAAAGAGTGAAATTATGAAAGGATTGAACTAATTCAACTGGAAGCTTTTATTTGGCTACTTTCTATCATAGAAAGTGCGACTCCTATTATACAGTCTAAATCATTGAAAGTGCGACTCTGCGGCGGATGCTTTGGCTCGCTTGGGTAGTGAGGGCCAATTGGATAAGCGATTCCATTCCTCGGTAGAGCTCCCCTCTCATATTCGCGGTCTCATTTTCCTGAATAGAGTAGGCCTGGTCAATCTTAGGATTGTCTAAGTTCTCGCATCCTTCACTTGCTTTTCTGCTTTTACGATAGGCGGGCCCATTCCATTTTGTCCTTGGGCATTGATTTTTCATAATTCAATATAAAAGGGTATTTGGCACGTAGCAAGGATTCCATTAGAATTTTTAATCCCGGATGTTAAATCCAAGTCATGCATGTTTGGTGCCAGGAATCCACCAACGAATGAAAATCCTCAAATGGGGCCTGTAAAAATAAAATAAAATAAATCATCTTCTCAGTAAGGTTCAAAAAATTCACTGATTTTTAATATTTTTCAATTCTCATAGCTGCTGTTGCCTCCACTATTTGGAATGACCTTAAAAAAAAAATTAAAAAAAATTTTAAAAAAAAAAAAAAAAAAAAAAAAAAAAAACACTCAGGTTGCTATACAAGTGATAGAAAGAAACTCTCTTGGATTAAAACTTCTAATTATTTTAAATTCAAATCCAAGGTGCCAAACAATCCTTAGCTATACACCCTCATGCTTCCTAAACTGAAATTTATGATTGCAACTCAGGACAAGAAGCATGGGGAAAAATGGTTGGAAGTCCAAACGAAACCGTCTGATTCCCAAGGTCAGTAAATGAGGAAGAAGCTTCCAATAGCCTATTGCTCTCCTCCATGTGATGGTTCAGTTCCAGATGCCTTGAAAAAACAAAAACTTTAATATTTCTTTTGATATTTGTTGTAGTAGTTAATATTATGCCCCTGTAGTGTATTTTAGATGGGTATTTGTGTCTTTTCACATTGGTGGGAAAAGTCTATATAAGGGAGCTCTTGTAGTCGTTTGTAACCAAGTCAGTAAGCTTGTAAGCAATATAAGAATTACAAAGTTTCTCTTCTCCTCTACGAGTCCAGTGAGCTCAAACCCAAGGCTTTGTAAAGCCAAGATAAACTCCGGCTAATATAGCCAACAAACTAGTATCAAAGCACAGGTTCTTCTAAAAAAAAAAAAAAAAAAAAAAAAAAAAAAAAAAAAAAAAAAGCACAGGTTCTTCTCCTACAGGAAGTTTTCCAGCAGTTTTTCCACCGAACTACAGATTTTTCTGAAAAAAAAAATCTGTTTAAGAAAAATCTGTTTGCAAAGCACATGTCTTTTGCTCCGTGAAGTTGCCAGCGGTTTTTTGTTTTTTCCCAGCTAAAGAAAGAAAAAGCTATTTCAGCAGTTTTGTTTTTTTAGCCAAAAATTCCGTTAAAAAAAATCAGATCATAGAATTTTTTTCAGCTAAAAAATCTGTTTTTTAAAAAAAAAAAAAAAAAAAAAAAAAAAAAAAAAAAAAAAAAAAAAAAAAAAAAAAACCAGATCTTCTATTCCATCCTTCTCTCGCTTCATTAAAAAAAACCAGTTATTCCTTCCTTAGAAAATAGAAAAGATGGCACTCAATCCAGCCACAGGTTCCTACGTTGTCTAAGGACAACTATGAAAGGTGGTGCATCCAAATGAAAGCATTGTTTGGGTCACAAGAATTATGGGAGATCGTCACTGATGGGTATATAGAACCCACTATGGAGGAAGAAGCCGCCTTCACCAACGAAGAAAAGACGGCTCTAAAAATCAAAGGAAGAAAGATAATAAGGCTTTGCTCCTCCTCTATCAAGGGTTGGATGAATCAACCTTTGAAAAGATTGCCGAAGCGACATCAAGCAAGCAAGCTTGGGATACTCTTAGCACCATCTTCAAGGGTGTTGATCGAGTGAAGCGGGTTCGCCTTCAAACACTAAGAGCCGAGTTTGAAGCAGCGCACATGAAGGAAGGTGAAAGCATCTCTGACTACTTCTCACGTCTAATTGTTATTATTAACAATTTAAAAAGAAATGGTGAAAAAGTTGAAGACATACGTGTCATTGAAAAGGCACTGCGATCTCTCACAACCAAGTTTGATTATGTGGTTGTGGCAATCGAAGAATCAAAAGACCTTGACAAATTGTCCATTGAAGAACTGATGGGATCGTTGCAAGTGCATGAGCAACGAATGCAAAAGAATGCTGGTTCAACGCTTGAACATGCCTTAGAGTCTAAGTTGACTCTAAATGAACAAAAGAATGGTCATACACAACGAAGCGGCCGTGGCACTAGCAATCGTGCAAGAGGCAGAGGGCGTGGATATTATCTAAGCCATCAACAAAATCAACAAAAGTTTACCAATTTCCATGGAAGAGGAAATGGTAGAGGCCGATTCACACATGATCGTGGAAACACAAAGAATGTTCAATGCCACAATTGCAAGAAATTCGGCCATTATGCCTCTGAGTGTTGGAGTATTTGTCACGCCCCAAACTCTGGAAGCCGGGCTCACAAAATTCCCGATCGCCAAGAAGGCATGTGAACGCCGATGTGTAGTATCCCATTCTCGGAAACCACATGAGCCCATACGCCGTATTCGATCCTGGGATCTCTACAAGGAGGATTTTCAGTATGAGTTTTTTTTTTTTTTTTTTTTGTAATGTAATGGAGCATAACCAAAAGCATAACCAAGTCACAAAACAACATCACCACATATCCACTATATCAAAAACTTTTAAGTACAATGCAGAAAGGGAAATACAGGGTGATCAACAAGCTCCAAAATAGTACACATGCAGTACGCTCTCTCCATAAGAGATCGTCTAACGACTGTAGCTCAATCGGTCGTGCATAAGCTTACAAAAGCTTAGAGGGTGGTGTAAGTGTGTGTACAAGGCAAACGCCAAGTGTACAATATCGAGTAATGCGTGAAGTATGCGGTAAGTCCATGAATACTATCAGCCGTACTAAAGCTATGCAATGCAAGGTATGAATGCTATCGGCCATACCAAGGCCATGCGATGCGAGGCCTATGTAGCCAAATGTCATATGCGAGATGTAAAGTAAGCGTGCTAGTACTCATCAAGCACACATATCGAACTCCTTCCTCTCTGGATATCAAAGGGTCTAATACACCACACCGACCGCCTCCTCCCTACCGCACGCAGTCAAGCAAGTGGAAGAGACCACACTATCTCTTGCCCGATAAATACGCCAATACCTACATTGGCTCGTCGATAGCGGACACATTTGCGAGTCTTCCGGTCAAACTCGGCCCTTAGCTTATAGCCCCTCACTCAAAGGCGGATAAGGCCACACCCCCTTCCAACCGACCACGACAGTGGGAGACGCAAAATTCGGTATTTCGGCACTCGGGCGCTCGTGTATCCACTCAAATCAGACGTTGGAGCATCTCCCGGTACCAAAAGGTTCTGGGACTTTCACCCAAGGACATCCTAAGTGCCCACAGTGCTAGAACAAATATTTCCATCCGACATGACGAGGACCATCCACGATGTGCCGTGGAGCCACAACGATGTCGCTAGGCGTGCGGTGATCAAGTCACACATATGCGAGATGCATGATTCATATGCATCAATCATGTACAAATCTCACGCGTACCACGCGATCATGTGGGCACTCCGTCTCATAAGGAGTCCCGTAAATGTCTCAGTCCAACGGCTTATGCTATGATCAAACATTCCTCACCTCAAGCATACAAATGATGCGTATGGGTATGAATTATGGAGCTATACTAAGCATGTTATAAAGTAGTGAACTACTAACCAGTGTGGGCCTACTAATGGACCCTAGGGAGAGTCATAATGCGGACATTTAACCAACATTATTCTTACAACGTGGACGTCAAACCAACGTTTCTCCCAAGACATAACCCGTCATCAAACATTATTACACACACTATGGGAGAATCCTCATTGCGAAATGGACCCTAAGGACATCCTGTTGGGCCTCGACCCATGCACTTTATATTCATCAAATGAGCTGCATCGTATAGGCTTTTATAAATCAAGTGGGCCACATCAAAGGGGCCTTATGTACATTGCAATGGGCCATATCCCACGGGCCTTTGAATACATCACAATGGGCCTGATCACATGAGCCTTATATATAAACCAAGGTGGCCGTATACCTATCAAATGGGCCACATCAATGGGCCGCACCAATGTAAGTGGTGATAAAGAATTCCACCATTAAAATTCCTAGGGCCCACCATAACATTTATTTCTCATACAATCTGTTCATAGGGTCACCAAGAACTTGGTGGCCCAAGGGTCTAATGGTGGACGTTCAATCGTCACTATATAGTGTGGCCCACATGATAAATAGATCTATCTTATTTTTGGCCCCAAGCCTTAATATAAGCTTGCCAAATGGTGGACTGTTTGGATGCAACACAAGTATCATGGTGGGGTCCACATGAAAGCCCACCATCCCTTATAACAAATAATATAACATAAAATTTATATAATATATATATATATATATATATATATATATATATATATATATATATATATATATATATATACAATATTATATATGATATAATATTTTATATATATATATATATATATATATATATATACAATATTATATATGATATAATGTTTTATATATATATATATATATATATATATACACATGCACCCACATACACTCACACACACACACACACGCCTGCACACACACGTGCACACTCACATACACACTCACACACACAGGGGCCCCACCGTCCGCTGGACGGTGGGTTACAACGCATGCATCAAGGTAGGCTCCCACCGTCCGCCCGGACGGTGGGAATAAAGCACATACGTCACTGTGGGCTCCACGTGAGGCCCACTGTAATGTTTATATTCCATCCAAACCGTTCATAAGGTCACGTGGACCTGGATGAAGGGTGAAAACAAGTTTCACCTTGATCCGAAACTTCTGTGGACCCCAAAAACGTTTTCAATGGCAGAGTTTAATTCACACTGTTTCTGGTGATGTGGGCTACCCGAGCGTTGGATTGGTCCGAAATTTGGAGGGGACCCACTTCAGGTCGTGGCCCACCAAATGGACGGAGTGGATAAAATAAATACATCATGGTGGGGCCCACGGCTAGAGCCGTGGGAGCCCTGGCGTCCGCCCGCCCGCCAATTCCTCTGACGCAGCAGCAGCAATGCTGCTGTGATATTTTTTTTTTTTTTTTTTTTTTGCAAAACGGTTTTTCCCGGTTTTTCAGGCGTGGGACCCGCGTCTGATGAATCCACTCCAGTCATTGAATTCCACGGCCCCTAACAGATCTATCAAAACCAATATCAGGCCTTTTACAGCGTGTAAAAAAAATCTGGATAGCTTTCAATGGTAATAATACTGTTTTCAACATTACGGCCCACTAGATACTCCGATCAACCTCATTTTTCGGCTCAACGCCAAAAATGAGTTGAGGAAAAGGATGGACGGCTTGGATTAGATACAAACATCAAGGTGGGTCCTATACAAGCGGCCCACTTCCAATGCCTTGAAAAAGGCTAATGTTTGTGTTTTCCTTTTTAACGTCCAGAGAGTCCCTGGACTCTCTTTTCTTTTTTTTTTTCTTTTTTTTTGTGGGCATGCAATGCCTTTAAGGTGGGCCCCTTTGTAGTGGGCCACTACATGGTGAGGTAGTGTAGTCACCATACATATTTAAAGTGGGCCCTACCTTTAGATGGTTGGATCCAATATATGCTCCATTGTGGGGTCCATCCAAGTGGGCCACACAACTATATTATCACAAGGAAAGAAAAATGTAAAGAGAGAGGGAGAGAAAAAGAATGGGACACACGTGTGATGGAGGGACCCCGACACTATGGGTCCTCCCTTGCATTCCATCATACATAGAAAGGTAATCAAAGTGGGCCATTGGCCACATCATAGGGTCTCAAGTGAGATCCATACCATCGATCGATAGGCCTCACTTGGCCCGTCATAAAAACACAAAAGCTAGCCTATAGGAGCACCCACCGGTTGATCTCTTCGGTCCGTTGGAACGCCACCCTCTTTGTGCTCCTCTTGGATGGTGGAGATAGGAAATGGATGGCTAGGATGGGAGGTCTTGTGATGAGGAAAGTGGGTCACACAAACTCTCTTCTCTCACTTGGGAGCTTGGACGTGGGAGTGCCCTTGCTTGGCTTGGAATGTGTTGGGAAATGAGAGGAGAGAGAGAGTTGTAAGGAGATGTGAGAGATGGGAGATGTGAGTGATGGAGTGATGTGTACTTGACTAGGTATGGGTGTGTAAGAGAGAGGGTGAGAGAGAGTTGACTTGATGGTTGCTTAAGGATGGAGTGAAAGGTGATGTGTACTTGACATTTGATTGATTGATGTGATTGATTGATTGATGGGATTGATTTGATTGATTGGATTGATTTGACATGTTGTAGAGATTCTCTCGGGATCGTAAAAGTGCGGCGTTTCTTCGAAATAAACGTCGACTCACATCTTCTAGTCAGGGTATCGGATCGGTGCGTGAGTCGCGGCATTAGAACCGCGGCGACGGTGCGGTCGCAACGATACAGGTCTCGGATTATACCGACTCGAATCTACAGGATACGATTTACGGTCGTGCGCAACGTCGATTATCAGTTGCGGATTGCCGGACATCGACGGAAAGGATCGCAGGATTCATCGGAACAAATTACGAACTAGGATACGGGTCTTACTGCTTCTCCCCACCTAATAAAAATTTCGTCCTCGAAATTTCACACCTCCACGACTAGTTTCCTAACCGTAACTCATAAAGAAATAGGAAACATAACATCATATATAACCAAAACATCACAATTTCAGCCTATCATCATAATTAAACACCGAAGAGATGAGGATAACGCCCTACGATTCTTAAGTTCTAACTCTCAAGACGCCTCATTCATGAACAATCTAGGAAGACGGTGCAGGGGCCAAGTCACATGAATCGTCGACGCACCGCTCCCGATGGTGAGGATCTTTCCGCCGGGCGGCATAAAATCTCGCCCGGGCTCGCGGGGAGGTGAAGAAGGGTGTCCCCTCGAGGTCTCTGGCTTGCCGCGAGGGAGGTCCCTGGAGGCGATGCTTTGCGGTGGATTGTTGATTTAGGCGTCGGGGTTGTTGTGGGGTTTCACGGTGCCCCGTAAAAATCGATCTTTGTGGTGGATCGCGGAGGTGGATCGTGCCCAGCCATTCTCCATGTTGCGGATGGGGACACTCGTGAACGCGATGTCTGTCCTACCGCATCAAAGCAAAGCTGTGAGGTGAATGGTCCCGAAGGTGGTGCTCTGGTACCGCCGGCTCTCGGAATCTTTGGGCGGGTCGTGCGTCGGCTGCTTGTGAATGATCTTCTTTGTGGTCGCGAACTATCGAGGGCGCCTTCCTCTTCGATCTCCCCTCGATCACGGGCTCTCTCGCACACCAGCCCAATTGTCTCATATATCAGGGCTCTCTCCACTATCTGCTCAAACGTCGGAAGCATGTGTCCGATCACACGACTCCGGAGGGCAGGACGCAAACCGTTCTCAAAACGGCGGGCCTTCCGCCCCTCATCATCCACAAGGTACGTCGCGAATCTAGATAGTGCAACGAAACGAGCCTCATACTGAGACACGGTCATGTCCCCCTGGACAAGAGTCTCAAACTCTAGTGCTATGTGCCGTTTGATTATTTGGCGCACATGCTCGAGAAAAAACTTCCTGGCCAAACCGGTCCAGAAAGTCCTCTCCGGGTCCACTCGAAATCGGGGCCATTTTATCGGACTACAGGATGCCCACCAATGTGAATCGAGCCTCACCACCGGAGAAGGATACATACCTAATAGAACTTCGCCGCTTTGGGTCGTGCATCTCATGGTGTCGAATATCTTCTCCACCTCGAGCACCATATCTCCGGCCAGTGGGGTAAACGGCTCATTTACGAAACGTGGAGGATCGTGCCGTGGAAATCCTTGAGAAGGGCGCCGCACGCTCTGCTCGGCCTCGGCCGGCGTGCAGTGATGGGACGCCGCTGCTGCGCCCTGAAGAATGGCGGTCATCGCCGAAGCATCCTATGCCGCAACCGGGTGGCACTCACAGTACGGTCGGATCCGCACCTGCCTCGTGTATAGGAGTGGCATCTCTGAATGTGAAAATCAGGAATATCTGGTGGTGAAGCAGGAGTCACAGGTGGTAGAGCGGGAGTAGCAGGTGGTGGAGCGGGATTCGCTCGGGTCGGTCTTCTAGCCATTACGTCCTACAGGAAGCAACAAGGGTCTATCAGCCTTGAGAATTCTCGAAGGCATAAACGTCATAGGGCTAAGTCGGAAAATTGCTAAATTATCAAGACTCGAAACCTATTCGTTCTAAGTTCATAACAGATATGTGTTGTGATCTCAGGTATTCCCAAGTTATGCTCTGATACCAACTTCTGTCACGCCCCAAACTCTGGCCCATCAAACCATTAGTGGCTCACAAAATTCCCGATCGCCGAATCACCGGCCGACAGACCTCGTAGTATCCCATTCTCGGCTTCCAGCGCCCATACGCCAGATTCCGATCCTGGGATCCTACAAGGAGGATTTTCAGTATGAATTTTTTTTTTTTTTTTTTGTAATGTAATGGAGCATAACCAAAAGCATAACCAAGTCACAAAACAACATCACCACATATCCACTATATCAAAAACTTTTAAGTACAATGCAGAAAGGGAAATACAGGGTGATCAAAAAGCTCCAAAATAGTCTGGTACGCGCTCCTGCCTCAGCGCTGCTGCTGTCCAACGCTACCTGCACGCAACGGTCGTGCATAAGCTTACAAAAGCTTAGAGGGTGGTGTAAGTGTGTGTACAAGGCAAACGCCAAGTGTACAATATCAGAGTAATGCGGAAGTATGCGGTAAGTCCATGAATACTATCAGCTGTACTAAAGCTATGCAATGCAAGGTATGAATGCTATCGGCCATACCAAGGCCATGCGATGCGAGGCCTATGTAGCCAAATGTCATATGCGAGATGCAAAGTAAGCGTGCTAGTACTCATCAAGTACACATATACGCATGCAGCTGATTCCTCTCTGGATATCACTAAGGGGTCTAATACACCTCACACTGACCGCCTCCTCCCTAGCTGCACAGTCAAGCAAGTGGAAGAGACCACACTATCCGCCCGACCGCTAGTGCATGCATATATACCTACCCGGCTCGTCGATAGCGGACACATTTGCGAGTGGTCAAACTGCCACCTAGCTGGCTTATAGCCCCTCACTCGGTGCGGATAAGGCCACACCCCTTCCAACCGACCACGACACGGTGGGAGACGCGGCGACTGCGGTATTCGGCACTCGGGCGCTCGTGTATCCACTCGGCCTAGACGTTGGAGCATCTCTGGTACCAAAAGGTTACGGGACTTTCACCCAAGGACATCCTAAGTGCCCAAAGTGCTAGAACAAATATTTCCAGATCCGATCATGGACCATCCACGATGTATATATCGTGGAGCCCACGTACATCGATGTCGCTAGGGCGTGCAATGATCAAGTCACACATATGCGAGATGCATGATTCATACCGTACAATCATGCTGCAATCTCACGCGTACCACGCGATCATGTAGGGCACTCCGTCTCATAAGGAGTCCCGTAAATGTCTCAGTCCAACGGCTTATGCTATGATCAAACATTCCTCACCTCAAGCATACAAATGATGCGTATGGGTATGAATTATGGAGCTATACTAAGCATGTTATAAAGTAGTGAACTACTAACCAGTGTGGGCCTACTAATGGACCCTAGGGAGAGTCATAATGCGGACATTTAACCAACATTTTCTTACAACGTGGACGTCAAACCAACGTTTCTCCCAAGACATAACCTGTCATCAAACATTATTACACACACTATGGGAGAATCCCTCATTGCAATGGACCCTAAGGACATCCTGTTGGGCCTCGACCCATGCACTTTATATTCATCAAATGGGCTGCATCGTATAGGCTTTTTATAAATCAAGTGGGCCACATCAAAGGGGCCTTATGTACATTGCAATGGGCCATATCCCACGGGCCTTTGAATACATCACAATGGGCCTTACATGTATACCAAGGTGGGCCTCAACAATGGCCACAAATACACAAGATGGGCCTCACAACATGGGCCTTATATATACCAAGTGGGCCGTATACCTATCAAATGGGCCACATCAATGGGCCGCACCAGTGTAAGTGGTGATAAAGAATTCCACCATTAAAATTCCTAGGGCCCACCATAACATTTATTTCTCATACAATCTGTTCATAGGGTCACCAAGAACTTGGTGGCCCAAGGGTCTAATGGTGGACGTTCAATCGTCACTATACAGTGTGGTCCACATGATAAATAGATCTATCTTATTTTTGGCCCCAAGCCTTAATACAAGCTTGCCAAATGGTGGACTGTTTGGATGCAACACAAGTGTCATGGTGGGGGTCCACATGAAAGCCCACCATCCCTTATAATAAATAATATAACATAAAATTTATATAATATATATATATATATATATATATATATATATATATATATATATACAATATTATATATGATATAATATTTTATATATATATATATATATATATATATATATACACATGCACCCACATACACTCACACACACACACACGCCTGCACACACACGTGCACACTCACACACGCACATACACACTCACACACACAGGGGCCCCACCGTCCGCTGGACGGTGGGTTACAACGCATGCATCAAGGTAGGCTCCCACCGTCCGCCCGGACGGTGGGAATAAAGCACATACGTCACTGTGGGCTCCACGTGAGGCCCACTGTAATGTTTATATTCCATCCAAACCGTTCATAAGGTCACGTGGACCTGGATGAAGGGTGAAAACAAGTTTCACCTTGATCCGAAACTTCTGTGGACCCCAAAAACGTTTTCAATGGCAGAGTTTAATTCACACTGTTTCTGGTGATGTGGGCTACCCGAGCGTTGGATTGGTCCGAAATTTGGAGGGGACCCACTTCAGGTCGTGGCCCACCAAATGGACGGAGTGGATAAAATAAATACATCATGGTGGGGCCCACGGCTAGAGCCGTGGGAGCCCTGGCGTCCGCCCGCCCGCCAATTCCTCTGACGCAGCAGCAGCAATGCTGCTGTGATATTTTTTTTTTTTTTTTTTTGCAAAACGGTTTTTCCCGGTTTTTCAGGCGTGGGACCCGCGTCTGATGAATCCACTCCAGTCATTGAATTCCACGGCCCCTAACAGATCTATCAAAACCAATATCAGGCCTTTTACAGCGTGTAAAAAAAATCTGGATAGCTTTCAATGGTAATAATACTGTTTTCAACATTACGGCCCACTAGATACTCCGATCAACCTCATTTTTCGGCTCAACGCCAAAAATGAGTTGAGGAAAAGGATGGACGGCTTGGATTAGATACAAACATCAAGGTGGGTCCTATACAAGCGGCCCACTTCCAATGCCTTGAAAAAGGCTAATGTTTGTGTTTTCCTTTTTAACGTCCAGGGAGTCCCTGGACTCTCTTTTCTTTTTTTTTTTTTTTTTTGGGCATGCAATGCCTTTAAGGTGGGCCCCTTTGTAGTGGGCCACTACATGGTGAGGTAGTGTAGTCACCATACATATTTAAAGTGGGCCCTACCTTTAGATGGTTGGATCCAATATATGCTCCATTGTGGGGTCCATCCAAGTGGGCCACACAACTATATCATCACAAGGAAAGAAAAATGTAAAGAGAGAGGGAGAGAAAAAGAATGGGACACACGTGTGATGGAGGGACCCCGACACTATGGGTCCTCCCTTGCATTCCATCATACATAGAAAGGTAATCAAAGTGGGCCATTGGCCACATCATAGGGTCTCAAGTGAGATCCATACCATCGATCGATAGGCCTCACTTGGCCCGTCATAAAAACACAAAAGCTAGCCTATAGGAGCACCCACCGGTTGATCTCTTCGGTCCGTTGGAACGCCACCCTCTTTGTGCTCCTCTTGGATGGTGGAGATAGGAAATGGATGGCTAGGATGGGAGGTCTTGTGATGAGGAAAGTGGGTCACACAAACTCTCTCTTCTCTCACTTGGGAGCTTGGACGTGGGAGTGCCCTTGCTTGGCTTGGAATGTGTTGGGAAATGAGAGGGAGAGAGAGAGTTGTAAGGAGATGTGAGAGATGGGAGATGTGAGTGATGGAGTGATGTGTACTTGACTAGGTATGGGTGTGTAAGAGAGAGGGTGAGAGAGAGTTGACTTGATGGTTGCTTAAGGATGGAGTGAAAGGTGATGTGTACTTGACATTTGATTGATTGATGTGATTGATTGATTGATGGGATTGATTTGATTGATTGGATTGATTTGACATGTTGTAGAGATTCTCTCGGGATCGTAAAAGTGCGGCGTTTCTTGAAATAAACGTCGACTCACATCTTCTAGTCTGGGTATCGGATCGGTGCGTGAGTCGCGGCATTAGAACCGCGGCGACGGTGCGGTCGCAACGATACAGGTCTCGGATTATACCGACTCGAATCTACAGGATACGATTTACGGTCGTGCGCAACGTCGATTATCAGTTGCGGATTGCCGGACATCGACGGAAAGGATCGCAGGATTCATCGGAACAGTACGAACTAGGATACGGGTCTTACAGTATTGGAGCAAAGTGGATCAAGATGAACGATCCAACTATGTTGAAGCATCACACCATGAACAAGAAGTCTCCACACTCCTCGCACAAGAAAAGGCATGTGAACGGCCAGATGTGTGGTATCTCGACATGTGTGTAAGAAACCACATGAGTGGTAACAAAGAACTGTTCGTGGAACTCACAGAAGGAGTTTGTGGCGACGTGAGTTTTGGTGACTCATCAAAGGTACCCGTGATTGGCAAAGGAAAAGTTAAAATCTATCAAAAGAATGGTGAGCCAAATTACATCTCTAATGTGTATTATGTACCAAACATGAAAAATAATATCCTCAGTATCGGCCAACTCCTTGAGAAGGGGTATGTCATACACATGGAGAATCATTCTCTCTCCATAAGAGATGCTCACAGGAGACTTGTAGCTTAAGTCCAAATGGCGAAGAATCGCATGTTTCCGTTCCATATTAACACAAAGGCTGAGAAGTGTTTCTATGGACTCGTGAAGAATGATTCATGGAGATGTCATCTTCGCTTTGGGCATCTCCATTTCAGTGGCCTGAAACTTTTATCCTCATCAAGCATGGTGCATGGCTTGCCGGTTATTGAAGCTCCAGAATGTGTGTATGAGGCGTGCACACTCGGCAAGCAACAAAGGAACTCCTTCCCAAGTGGAGTGTCCAGAAGAGCAAAAGAACCACTTCAGTTGGTTCACACTGATATTTGCGGACCACTTGAAACACCCTCTCTTGGAGGTAATAAATATTTTATTACCTTCATTGATGATTTCAAAATTATTAATGAAGACTTTGGGTGTATTGCATCAAAGAAAAATCTTCCGCTTTCACTATCTTCAAAATGTTCAAAGCTCGTGTTGAAGTTGAAAATGGTCACAAAATTAAAGTACTCAGATCAGACAGAGGTGGAGAGTACACCTCAAATGCATTTCGAGATTTTTGCAGGGAACATGGCATTAAGCAACAACATACTGCAGCCTACACGCCACATCAGAATGGCATTGCGGAACGGAAGAACCGCACCATCCTCGACATGACGAGGACCATGCTGAAGGAAAAAGGCCTGCCAAAGGGGTTTTTGGCAGAGGCAGTTGCATGTACTGCCTACCTGCTCAATCGGTGTCCAACCAAGAGCGTCAGAAACATGACATCACAGGAAGTATGAAGTAGCTACAAACCAAGCGTGGCGCACCTAAGGATCTTTGGGTGTGTCGCCTACGCTCAAGTTCCAGAAGCAAGAAGAAGGAAGCTTGATGATCGTGGTGAAAAATACATCTTGATCGGTTACAGTGAAGCATCTAAAGCCTACAAGCTCTACAATCCACTAACCAATAAAGTAGTGGTGAGTAGAGATGTGGTCTTTAGTGAGAAAGAAGCTTGGAAATGGAATAATGAAGAATCGACCAAAGATATTCTAGTCGAAACAGAAGAACATGAAGAAAGGCATGACTGTCAAGAGCAAACGCCCGCAACACCTTCTTCGGCCGCATCATCAGTTCATAGAAGTCCAGGAGTACAGTCCATCACTCCTGAAAGCACTCCAAGTCAAAATTCAGCCAACTCATCCTCACCCATGGCACCTATAAAAATGAAAAGCTTAAGCGACATCTATGAGCAAACTGAAGAAGTCAATCTTTTATGCCTGTATGCAGATCATGAGCCTCTAACATTTCAAGAGGCCATAAAAGAAGAATGTTGGAGAATTGCTATGAAAGAAGAAATTCATGCCATTGAGAAAAATGACACATGGGAGCTGACTACGCTTCCTAATGGCCAGAAAACTATTGGTGTCAAATGGGTGTACAAGATCAAACGAAACGCTGATGGCGAGATCGATCCCTAGCTACAAGGCAAGGCTCGTAGCAAAGGGCTATAAACAGAAGTACGGGGTGGACTATGAAGAAGTCTTCGCTCCGGTTGCTTGCCTTGACACTGTGAGGATGATTATCTCCCTTGCAGCCCATCACAGTTGGATGATCTACTAACTGGATGTGAAATCTGCATTCCTGAATGAAATCCTGGAAGAAGAGGTGTATGTTGACCAACCTGATGGCTTTGTTATGCGAGGGGATGAACACAAGGTGTATCGATTGAAGAAAGCCCTCTATGGGTTGAAGCAAGCTCCACATGCTTGGAATGCACGCATCGACAACTATCTTCAAGAGAACGGCTTCGCCCAATGTCCATATGAGCATGCAGTTTACATCAAGAAGAATGCTCATGGCGATATACTTATAGCATGCCTATATGTTGATGATTTGCTATTTACAGGAAACAATCGATCGATGTTTGATGAATTCAAGAAGGCTATGTTTAAGGAGTTCGAGATGACCGACGGAGGTCTCATGTCCTTTTTTCTGGGCATTGAAGTGAAGCAACAACATGGTGGCATCTATATATCTCAGAAGAAGTATGCTAAGGAATTGCTTGAAAAGTTCAAGATGGCCAATTGCAATGCCGTAAACACGCCTGTAGCAATGGGCTTAAAACTGACAAAGGACGGAGAAGGAAGAAGCGTTGATTCGACTATGTTCAAGAGTCTGATTGGAAGCCTAAGGTACCTCACAATCACAAGGCCGGATATCGTCTACAGTGTTGGGCTTCTAAGTAGGTACATGGAAGCACCAAAAGAATTACATTAGCTAGCCGCAAAAAGAATCATCAGGTATGTCAAAGGAACTATGGAATTCGGTCTTTTCTATCCATACGATGATGAAGCAATACTGTATGGATACTCAGATAATGATTGGGGAGGTGACCAAGATGAAAGAAAAGGCACCACTGGCTATGTATTCTATCTCGGAACGACTGCTTTCACATGGAATTCGAAGAAGCAGAGTGTGGTCGCCCTGTCCACATGTGAAGCAGAGTACGTAGCAGCATCGTCCACTGTTTGTGAAGGAATTTGGTTGAGAAACCTACTAAAGGAACTGAAGCATCCGCAGGAAGGATCCACAGTCATATATGTGGATAATAAGTCGACAATCGAACTAGCCAAAAATCCAGTGCAGCATGGAAGAAGCAAACACATTGATACCCGATACCATTTTCTGAGAGATCATGTGAAGCAGAAAACGATGAAATTGGAGTATTGTCATACTACGGAACAGGTAGCGGATATTTTCACAAAGGCATTACCAACAGATGCATTCAAACGACTAAGAACAATACTCGGAATGAAACCAGTTTTGGTTTGAAGGGGAGTGTTGGAAGTCCAAACGAAACCGTCTGATTCCCAAGGTCAGTAAATGAGGAAGAAGCTTCCAATAGCCTGTTGCTCTCCTCCATGTGATGGTTCAGTTCCAGATGCCTTGAAAAAACAGAAACTTTAATATTTCTTTTAATATTTGTTGTAGTAGTTAATATTATGCCCCTGTAGTGTATTTTAGATGGGTATTTGTGTCTTTTCACATTGGTGGGAAAAGTCTATATAAGGGAGTTCTTGTAGTCTTTTGTAACCAAGTCAGTAAGCTTGTAAGCAATATAAGAATTACAAAGTTTCTCTTCTCCTCTATGAGTCCAGTGAGCTCAAACCCAAGGCTTTGTAAAGCCAAGATAAACTCTGGCTAATATAGCCAACAAAAATAATCTCAAACCCTGTTTGATAAAGCTGGAAAAAGGAGACAATGACGTGCATGGTGCGTTTGAAGTCCATTTATAAAATCAAAACGACCATGACTTTAGCTACAGATCACGTGACACAATTGCTCATCAATCCAAACCTTCCAAACTTTGTGCGCCATCCCCGGTAGTGAATATCCTAAAGTTTTGTGGGTCCCACCATAGAAAGTGCGACTCATCATGTACAGTCTAAATCATTGGAAGATGACCCACATTCAAAGGCTAAAGCCTGAGACATCATATTGCAGCTGGTGGGAATGTAGTTGAGCAAACCTTTTTGGTTGATTACTTGAATAGATTTTTCATAATTCAATATAAGGGTATTTGGCACACAGCATGGATTCTAAGCACTTAGAAATTTTTAATCCCAGATTTTAAATCCAAGTCATGTTTGATGCCGGGAATCCACCAAAGAATGAAAATCCTCAAATTGGGCCCTTTAAAAAAAAATAAATTAAATTAAATTAAATTAAATTCTTCTCTGTAAGGTTCACAAAATCCACTAATTTTCAATCTTTTCCAATTGTCATAGCCGCTGTTGCCTCCTCTATTTGGAACGACCTTTTTAAAAAAAATTCAGGTTGCCATACAAGTGATAGAAAGAAACTCTCAGGGATTAAAAATTCTAATTATTTTAAAATTCAAATCCAAAGTACCAAACAATCCTTAGCTATCCATGATGGGTTTTTTGACCCATCGTCAACCGGTCGAAGACTGGTGGTCAACCAGTCGTGGAGTCGAGTCGTGGCACGATTCAAAGTCCAGCGATTGTAGACTATTTTTCTCTGGGGTGCTCGACTAGTCGAAGGAGGTGTTCAACCGGTTGTAGGTGGCTCTCGACCGATTGTGAACTCGGTTCAACCAGTCGAGGTTACGCAGATTCGTTCCGTGATTTTGCACGGATTTCGTGTCGCAAGTCCTTTCACAACTGAGATACGGAAGGGAGTTTCCTAAAACTATAAATAGGAATTCCTAGGGCTTTCTAAGTATAACAAGAGGGTTTCCTAAAGCTTTACAAGGGAAGGATTTAGGGCTATCAAAGGTGAAAGAGAGGGAGAAAGAGAGAGAGGAACTTATAGAAGGGAGGTTCTGCTCGTGGAGGTTATCTACTGTGTAATCTATATCTCAGCGCTTCTAAGTCCTCGTAATCAGTGAGATCTTTCCATTTTTCTCTTGTTTCTCTTATTGTTTATCCACTCCTGTGTGAGTGAAGAAGGTTTGATCCAAGTGGTGTGTGCTTGTGATCAGTTGTAACATTCTGCTTTATAGTGGATTGTTGATTTGGACGAGGTCCCGTGGTTTTTTACTCCTTGAGAGTTTTCTACGTAAAAATCTCTTGTGTGGTGTGTGATTGATGCATTGATTATTTTCATTGCTTTATTATCCATAATTCTGGTTTGTTCCGGAGGGCTAGATCCTAAGGTTTTGTGCAAGGCCCCCAACAATCCACCCTCATGCTTCCTAAACTGAAATTTATGATTGCAACTTAGGATAAGAAGCATGGGGAAAAATAATCTCAAACCCTGTTTGATAAAGCTGGAAAAAGGGAACAATGAGGTGCCTAGCTTTTCCAGATAATCTATCTCCTTTGGCCTTTAGTTGCATAGTGCGTGTAAAGTCCTCTTATAATATTACAACGACCTTGACTTGATAAAGCCCCAACTTTGTCACGATAAGGTTTCCACATTTTTAGCTGTTGTGCAATAGAAGTCCCACAATAGTGCGTGTAAAGCCCCAACTTTGTCACGATAAGGTTTCCACATTGATGTGGGCCATCTCTCATGTGGGGCCCACTTTGATGTCCACCATCCATCATGTGCGGCGCGCCTTCTATGTGAACGTTTGATTATTTGGGACCCACTTGATGTGGGTTATCCATCATGCGGGCCATACTTTGATGTGAATCATCCATCATCTGGGGCCCATCTTTGATGTAGGCCATTTATCTTATGGGGTACCACCTTTGATGTGAATCATGTATTATGTGCGACCACCTTGATGTGGACCATACCATTCATCAATTTTATTTTTTTTTTCAAAAGAGGGCCATAAGGGGCCCTGATTCCATTAAACACAAAAGGAAATTTACAAATTCGGGGAGGCCCAGAGAAAAAGGACTGGGCCCTCCTATCATGTAGGACCGAAAAAAAGAAACGTGCAATCCGGCAGACAGAAGAGGACTGGAGAGGCTATGAGAAACGAATTGCCCCCAAACCAGCTCGATCGAGAACCAACTCCCCACGTGTTTTACGGGGAAGATCCGCAGACCATACCATTCATCATGTGAGGCCCCACCTTTGATGTAAACCATGCATGCATTATGTTGGGCCACCTTTATGTAGACCATTCACCATATGGGGCCCACCTTTAATACAGGTTGTTCATCATGTGGGCCCTCCACTGATGTCGACTGTCCTTGTGGATTGTGGATTGTCCATCATGTGGCCCACTTGATGTGGATTGTCCATCATGTGTGTCCATACTTTGATGTGGGCCATCAACATTAGTGGCCCACCTTCAATGTCAACCATCCAACATGTGGGTCCCACCTTTGACGTGGAATGTAAATTATATGTGGCCCACTTGATGTGGATTGTCCATCATGTGTGTCCATACTTTGATGTGGGCCATCAACATTAGTGGCCCACCTTCAATGTCAACCTTCCATCATGTGAGCTCACCTTCAATGTCCACCATATCTATCATGTGGTCCAACCTTTGATGTGAACCGTGCATTATGAAGCCCATCTTGATGTGGACTATTCATCATAAGGGGTCTCACCTTCACTATGGGTTGTTTATCATGTGGGCCCCACCTTTAAGACGAGACGAAGAGAGGGAGAGCAAAACCTTAGATCGAAGAACACACCCTTTGAAAAAGAGGAAGGGCAAAATTGTCACTTTGAAATTATTCTAGGGTATTATATACGAAAGGTGGAAAATTTTTTAACGCACAACCACTTGCTGCATTTGGCCTTCACATTAAAGTGTCGTTTGGTAAAATTTAATTTCAACATTTAAATTGTGATTTTCAATAATTTTGAAATTTCAAATGGTTTGGCAAAGAAAAAAAGTAAGCACTTAAATGCCATTATTAATTACTTAAAATTTGTCATTTTCTTTTTCCAGTGACTTGCCCTGCATTTATCACCTATCACTTATCACTGAATTAAGTAAGTGATTTTCGTTTAAACTTTTTGATGATTATTGGCAAAATATCTTTACCAATAATTTGAAAAGACAACATTACCCTTCCAGCTTTCAAAACTTTTTTTTTCCAGCTTTCAAAAAACCTATTACTAGTTGGCGTGACAAAGTTCTATGGCCCCACCATGATGCATGTTATATCCACACTGTCCATCCATATTGCTAGGTCGTTTAAGTGTATAATTCAAAAAATGAGGTACATACAAAGCTCAAGTGGACCACAACATAGAAAGCAATGGAGATAATGATGTCTATAGTTGAAACTTTCTTAGGGCCCACTGTGATGTTTCCATCCAACCTGTTCATAAGATAACGTGGACCTAAATGAAGGCAAAACACAAATATCGACTTGAACCAAAACTTCTTCTAAGAAGTTTTCAATGGTACTAGGCATCTAACTTTCATGGCTTTCTGTGGCGTGGTCCATTTGAGCTTTGAATTTGCCTCATTTTTTACCTCTTGACCTAAAATGATATGAAAAAAACGGAGGGACGGTGTGGATATAACACATACATCATGGTGGCTAGTTCCTCATGGTGAATATATACATGGAAACATTAATTCGAACTAGTCATTTCTTAACTCAGTTCCATATCCAACCACAGTTTCTAAATTCCTTAGAATGGCTTTCTCATTGCACAAACAGAATACATACTCTCTTTCACATAGAATATGTTTCACTGAACAAACTCACTCCCCATTTTAGGATTCCAGAGAACTTTCACTACAGCCGGCACGAAAAACTAATGATAAGTATGGTTGGTATAAAATACTAAATACAAACACCCAAATTAATGAGAAGTGCTTAAATATTACAATGCCAACTCACATGACTGGTGGTTAGAATTTATAATCTGGCATATTACTTTAAAAGCGGGCATAACATGCAACTGCAATCCAAGCCAGACCATTTTCATCTTGGATTGCAGTTGTCTTGGCATCAGTAACCATTGTCATTGAGCCTCCAAAGGCTGTTATTGCTGAAACCAGAATTAATAGTGTCATGCACGCTAAGAAATCCGCGTGGTTGCCCTCAACCTCTTCACTTAGCATTAATCCAAAGATGATTGCCAGGGACCCAATGAAGCATATGGTTAGAGAAATGTAACGAATTGCAATCCACATCTCATAGTTGATCGGTTTCGCGGCTATCTTAGAGCCAAGAAACCGTAGTAGCTAGGGTACCTAATCATCAACTAGGTATCATAGCTTAGAACATGTGATGGTAACAGATTTTGAAGAGTATGGAAGCTATGAAGAAGTCAAGTAAATGATTGTACGTAAGCATGAATGGAAGAAAGCTATGTAAGGGAAGATATATTTCTTGCATAAGAATGACATTTATAGGTTGGCGAAAAAGGCTATAACACCATTAAAGACAAAATGATTCTAGAAGTTGAAAGATTAAAATTGATAAAAACATTATTAAGTAAGATTTTTATTTTTATTATTACACATGCACCCACCACACACCCATGCACGCCGTAGTCGGATTTCCCCACCTATGGGTTTCGAACCCATGACCTCATGTTGAAACTCCTCATAGTCTACCACTAGGCCAAGGACTGGAACCCTTACAAAGTAAGATTGATTGTAAAAGGCTACACATACAAAAGGGTGTTGATTTTGATGAGATCTTTTTGTTCATAATGAAGATATTGTCAATTCGTGTGGTATTAGGCCTTGTGGCAAGCTTAGATGTAAATGTTATGAGAGCATTCTTCTATATGGTGACTTGAAGGAGAAAATCTACATGCAACAACTGAATGTATTCGAAGTGAAGGCAATGAATATACAATACATTCATCAAGGTGGGCCCCATACAGTTAGGGTAACACCCACTCAAATTTTACTTGGGTAATACCTTCAATCAAACTGAGATTTCCTGCAAAAGAAATTCCTATGTTGAGAAGCTAGGTGGGCCCATCGTGATGCATGTTCGTGAGAAATTCACCCCGTCCATCTTTTTTGGGAGATTATTTTAAGACATGAGACCAAAAATAAAGTGGATCTAAAACTGAACGAGGCCATCAGAGAGGGAAATTTGGGAAAAGAAATGCCAACCATTGAAACCTTCTTAGGCTCCACCTTGATGATTATATGCCATCCAAACCATTTATTAGGTTATTCCCATCGGGATGAAGTGAAAACACCAAAAACTTAGCCTAATACAAAACTTTTATGGCCATATGAATGTTTCATTGTTAGACATTGAATCCCTAATGTTTTCTCTTGTGGCTCACTTGAGTTTTGGAGCCACCTTTGTTTCCTGTCCTAAATTGACCTGGCAAAATAGATGGATGGGGTGGATTTCTCACATTCATTATGATGGCCCCACCTAGCATCCTATGCAAAACTTTCTGGTCATCCTATGCAAAACTTTCTGGTTCGCAATCTATCCAACTCTAAAGTTTTGTCGGTCCGCCATGATGTTTGTGTTAGATCCACACCATCCATCCATTTTTTTCAGATCATTATAGATCATGAGCTAAAAAAAAATGAGGCAGATCCTAAAGCTCAACAATAGACATTTCTTTCGCCACTTTTTCCCTCTTGGCCTACTTAAGTTTTAGATCTGCCTCATTTTTTATCTCAAGTCTTAAAATGAGCTAAAAATTGGATGGACACATTGAATTTCTCACAAACATCATGGTGGGCCCCACCTAACCTCCCAATGCGGTATACTTTGTGCAGCATGCACAATGCCCGGTGTCATGGCATGTTGAGCATGTGTTATATCCACACTGTACACTAATGTTTTCAGATCAATTAGGTAATGAGCCAAAAAATGAGGCAAATCCAAAGCTCAATGAACCACATCATAGAAAGCAGTGGGGGATTGAATGTCTTATGAAGAGATTTGATGGCAAATAAACATCATGGTGGCCTTTGGAAGGTTTCAATGGTGGGCGTCATCATCCCACAACTTTCTTTGGTGCAGTCCGCTTGAGCTTTGGGGCTGTCAATTTGGCAAAATGGATGAACAGTGTGGATATAACACACATCATAATGGGGGTAAAAAAACTTTGCCACATCAACAAGTCTTCCACCCTACCAATTAGCTCTGCCAAAGAGTAAAGTTGCCATTTACAGAAAATTTTAACAAGTCATTCACTACATTTCGTGTTGAATGTTAAGTAAAATGAGGGAAGCCGAATTTTTATTATTATTTTTTTTTTTCAGTGAAATCAAAATAAAACGCTTGATTTTTAAGATTTATCGAACAATCTGAATTAAGAAAAATAACCGAAAATAGCTCATTTCAGTGATAAGGACTGAAAATAACTTTTACCGAACAGGCCCTCGATGTAGCACTCACAGTCTATAATTCACCTTCCCAGAATAAGGTTGGTTGAACAATCACAGCCTCTGAGATGTGGACACGTGTTTATTAAAATGGGACATGGATATTTTTCCTCTTCGACCGTCTAATGAATGTCCCAGATATGATGGTTAGGTAATCAAGTATTATTAATTTTTGGTTCATGATAGAAATTGGGGCCCATTATCTGGACAGTAGTTTTAATTACTTGTATGCTTCTTATGCAATTAATTTCCAAAGTCCTGCGCATGATCAAGCATATTCTTCCAGAGTATAAGAGACTCTTTTTTTTTTTTTTTTTCTCCAAAGCTTAGATTCCATGGCAGAATACAACTTGCCAAGATTCCCTAATTTTGCTGAATTTTTTAAACAATTTCTTGTTAGCTGAGGAGCTATAAAATTCCTAGGGCTCCGTTTGACGCTTGATGGATAGACACTCAAATAAAATTCATTGGAGTGTGGGGCCCACTGTCTCCCAAGTTCAGATCAGCTGATGGACACTTGTTTATAGAAATAGAATAGATTGTTATTTTTTATTTTTTTTTAAAGAGCTCATTTAATTAGTTGTAAATGCATGTAAAATATGATAAATAAGTAATGATGACTTAGTTGATATTTACTAAATACAATTTTTTAAAGAATCTCACATAAGCTATATAAACCCCACCACAATATATTTGTTTCATCTACGCTGTCCATTTATTTTTCATATCATTTTAAGGCATGAGCCAAAAATGAGGTAGATCCATATCTTCTATAGTCCTTAAGAAGTTTTCAAAAGTAAGTATTCAATTCTCAATGTATTTTGTAGTGTGGTCCATTTGAAATTTGAATTTACCTTGTCTTTAATTTGGTTCATCCCTAAAATGATAAGAAAAAAATAAATAGAAAGTGTAGATATAACATATACATCATAGTGGGCCCACCTATTATAATGTTGGCTAAACCAAATATGGAGCAGTATTTATAATTATTTATTTACTTGCATGGATTTATAGCTGACCAAACAGCCCATATAACTATCCAATAAATGTTCCACCAATCTAATAGTCATATAATAAAAAAAGTTGATTTTTTTTAAAAAAATAATTATAATTTGATAACTGATCAACTACGACACGAGGCTTTACTTGCAGTTACGTGCCGTCGTTCCTGCTAATATGACGAATGATCAGGAAATCTGTAGTACGGAACACTTGGGCCCCACTACAAGATCACCCTCCTCGAGAAAGAGCCTGATAAACTGACTGTGTCGACTAGAACTGAATGTTAAGTCAGACCTTCAGTTGTCCATCGATTCCAACAGTGTGGCCTATCTTATTAGCTGAGCCGTCTGATTTTTGTTCCAGTTTACATTGATGGTGGGGCCTACCGTTTTCATGGTACGGATTCATGAAAAAGGTGGTATGTTGGCAGAAAGCCGGTAACTGTTGCCTTATGGTGGACCAGTTCCCAATTCTTGTATTCGGTAATTTCTAATCTTAGTTTATTACAAGTGGGCTCATGGCTGAGCAACCCAGACCGCAGGTTTGCAAGAACGCACTGTACAGGTCCATCCACAGTTGTGACCCGAAGACCAATGGTCTGGATTATTAAACAAGAAATGGCCCTAGTTAATAATTGTCATTTATATATTTTTTATAGGCATATGAATATTAAGTTTGACAGTGGAAATTTGTGTGTGTGTGTAGAGGTCGAGCTGTGTGGGCCCCACCATGATGTGTTTCGAACATCTACCCCATCAGTCAGATGCACCATTCCATCGTGGGCCTAGGTCTCAAAAATCAAGTCAATCCGTGGCTTGTCTGGGCCACACCACATACAGAAGTTGAGAGGGCCCGTGCACCATTAAAACATTCATAATCATTTTTTGGGCCCATCGAGATGTGGTTTGCAAATCCAGCCCATCCATTATGTGTGTCCCACTTGGATGAGGGTTCAGACCAAGTTTCAGACGCATGCAAATTTCAGGTGGGCCCCACCAAGTGCTTTTATATGTTTTTGGCATGTCTTCACATGATTTTAGATGGTATGGCCCACCTGAGTTCCGTATATAGCTGATTTTTGGGATATCCCATAATTTAAAGGGGACCCATCAAATGCACGGTGTTGATGGTCAACACTCATCACGATGGGGCCCACACAGCTCGACCTTATATATGGGAAAAGGTTCAGCTGGCCATGAGGTCGAGCTGTGTGGGCCCCACCATGATGTATGTCGAACATCTACCCCATCAGTTAGATGCACCATTCCATAGTGGGCCTAGGGATTAAAAATCAAGTCAATACGTGACTTGCGTTGGGCCACACCACATACAAAAGTTGAGAGGGGTTACCCTCCATAAAACATTCATAATCATTTTTTGGGCCCACCAAGATGTGGTTCACAAATCCGGTCCATCCATTATGTGTGTCTCACTTGGATGAGGGGTCAGACCAAGTTTCAAATGCATCCAAATTTCAGGTGGGCCCCACTAAGTGCTTTTATATATTTTAGGCATGTCTTCACATGATTTTAGATGGTATGACCCACTGGAGTTCCGTATACGGCTGATTTTTTAGATATCCCATAATTTAAAGGGGACCCATCAAATGCACAGTGTTGATGTTCGGCATACATCATTGTAGGGCCCACACAGCTCGACCTCATGGGGAGTGGGAATTCCCCATGAGGTCGAGATGTGTGGGCCCCACCGTGATGCATGTCGAACATCTATCCCATCAGTCAGATGCACAAATCCATGGTGGGCCTCGGACTTAAAAATCAAGTCAATCAATGACTTTTGTGGGCCACACCACGTACAAAAGTTGAGAGGGGTTACCCTCCCATTAAAACATTCATAATCATTTGTTGGGCGGCAAAGTGAAATTAAGAGAATTTTATTTGTATAAGAGCATGATATGTCTACACGTGCTTATGAGCGAGTGGAGTCACTTCATAGCTATCCAAAAGAGTCTTACCAATAGGGGCGCGGGGGGTCCTCTTTAGCAACACTGGAGAGGGTGCCCTACTCCACCTCTAGGGTGGGGGGCTAAATCATCCAGCACTTCCCAAATTTCGTGGCGACTCCTTACCACGAGCGCTACTCAACTAAAAAATTTCAAAATTTTTATTTGTCTAAAAAAAGTCATAACCCACGCAAAAAGCAATTGTTATCCTAGTAATTTGTATCCCGTATGAAGCCACGTCGCATTGAACAAGTATGGTCATCCACTATTGGGATATACTATTAAACCAAAATTGGGGTTATCTGCCAAGAACTACAGTAGGGTGGTTTATGAATGTCTCCGTGGTGACGCCAAGCAAAATGACTCCACGGATGATTAAGAACTGTACTCAATGGTCAGAGCACTGATACATTGGAGACACTATCTATTGCCATAGGATTCGTAGTGTACCCCTTACTATAAAGCCCATCAAGCACTGAGGTTCTTACAGTCTAAAGAGAAGTTGGGGAGAAGTTTCATAGGACGAGTCTAAGATCCTTACTTGCTTCTACGAGAGTTAGACAATAAGCCCTTGACAACAGAATGACGTGGATGAGGTAGCAAGCCACGGCCGCGCATACGTTTTTCAACGGGGTCCTAGTCTTTATCTAAAGTAAGTAAGGTGGAAGTGAATCTGATTCAAAAAGAAAAGCATAGTCGTCCAAAGGCCCTAAGTGAGTAAGGTGACATACGAGAGGGAACTTCTAGAAATGGAATTCTTCCCCAAAAAGAGGTCCAGACAATGCGCACTCCTACGGGATTCCACGTGCCCCTTGCTACTCGGGTCAGAGCGTAAGCTACGCTCTAGTGATGCTTTTGGCTACTGGACTCTAGCGCACGTGTGTACTATCGTATGTGCTTAGTTACAACTGTTTTTTAGATAAATAAAAATAACCATGATCGATTTCTCTCGCACGGCTGTCCCTCGGCGTTGCAGTGATTAATGCGTCAATTAATCCACCCCATCCATTATGTGTGTCCCACGTGGACGAGGTGTCAGACCAAGTTTTAGATGCATCCAAATTTTAGTTGGGCCTCAACAAGTGCTTTTATATATTTTAACATGTCTTCATATGATTTTAGATGGTATGACCCACCTGAGTTCTGTATACAGCTGATTTTTGGGATATCCCATAATTTAAAGGAGACCCATCAAATGCATGGTGTTGATGTTTGACACACATCACGGTGAGGCCCACACAGTTCGACCTCATGGGAAGTTCCCATGAGCTCGACCGCATAGAACCATTCACACACACACACACACACACACCACACATATATATATATATATATATATATATATATATATATATATATATATATATATATATAATGCATCTCGAACATCAACACCATGCATTTGATGGGTTCCCTTTAAATTATGAGATATCCCAAAAATTAGCCATGTATGGATCTCAGGTGGGACATACCATCTAAAATCATGTGAAGAAATGCCTGAAATATATAAAAGCACTTAGTGGGGCCCACTTGAAATTGGATGATTGGTTTGACCCCTCATCCAAGTGGGACACATATATCAAATGGGTTGGATTTATGAACCATATCTCGGTAGCCCAACAAATGATTATGAATGTTTTAATGGAGGTAACCTATATATATATATATATATATATATATATATATATATATATATATATATATATATATATATATATATATATTTGCTCACTGGAACTTCCGTATATGTCGAACTTTTTGAGAACCCATCATACGTGATGTTGATCCAAAATCTGAACCGTTCATGTGAAGCAAAGCACCTAGTGAAACCCCCAGGACCAAGTTTTACTTTTATCTAAAACTTTTATCCATACCGTCCATAGCAAAGAGAAATTAAAATCAAGGAAAGAAGCTGTTTACATTTTTCACGGTCCACCAAAGTTTCGGATCAAAGTAAAAATTCATACTATGGGGTTTCATGAGGTTCTGCTTCATGTGAACCATTCAGATTTGCGAGATTCATCACGTATGATGGGTCATCAAAAAAGTTCGTATGTGCTACGTACGAACTAGTTCGCAGGTGAGCGTTTTCCTATATATATATTTGACCTCATGGGAACTTCCCATGAGGTCGAGTTGTGTAAGCCCTACCATGATGTGTGTTGAACATCAATACTGTGCATTTGATGGGTCCCCTTTCAGTTATCTAATGTCTCAAAAATCAGCCGTATATGGAACTCAAGTGGGCCACACCATATAAAACCATGTGAAGACATGCCTAAAATATATAAAAGCGCTTGGTGGGTCCAACCTGAGTTTTGGATGCAGATGAAACTTAGTTTGACCCCTCATCCAGGTGGGACACACACAACATATTGATGGGCTGGCTTTGGGAACCACATTTCGAAGGGCCCAATAAATGATTATAAATGTTTAATGGGGGGATAACACCTTTTAACTTTTATATGTGGTGTGGCCCACTCTAGTCATGGATTGACTTGAATTTTAAGCCCGATGCCCAACATGGAATATTGCAACTGACTGATGGGGTAGATGTTTGACACACATCACGGTGGGGCCAGTACAGCACATGGTGCGTGCAAACAAAGGACTTTTTAAGGACTATAAACTTACGAGAGAATTCATAAAGAGAGAGTCTTTGTCACTTGTGCGTGCAAACTAAGGACTGTTTAAGGACTATAAACTTACAGGAGAAATTCATCCTAGCACTTTTGGTGTTGATTCAGTTTGTGTTTGGCTAACTAGAAAAACTAAAACTGTATTAAATGGATTCAATTTTCAAGTCTCAAATCTCGATCACATCACCATAGGCTTTTATAGTCAACTGTTGAATTGCACCCATGCTCATGGGCCTGTCAACACTCCAGCCTAGTCTACCATAGGATTGGCTTTCGTCTCACATTTAGAGCATCAGACCGGCCTGGGTGGCAACAAATAAAATGTCCAGATGTTGATTTCAGCAGTTTCTGTTTTGGCCCACCCAACCCTGGTTCCAAATCCATTAACGGTAGTAATGGATTTCTGGGCCTATTTCAGGCCTTGATGCAATTTCTGCTCTGATGAATAAATAGGACAGACTCAGCAAAAGAATGGCTCAAGCAGTGGCAATAAAAGCTGGATGGCTTCGGCTTGAAAACTAAGTCCACTGTTTACACCAGGCTAGACCTGGGGTAATGATGAAGGGCCCACCCTGGACTGTTGGTCTCATCCAATCATCAAATGGGCCATCATTATACAAAAAGAATGGATGGATGAATGATGTAAGAGGTTCCAGTTCACTGTACATGTCTAGTTTAAAAGCATTTGTTAGTTCTAATCACGTTTTAAAAAAATTCTTAGATTGGACTATTTTTAAACTTTCTTTTGATCATTTACATCTTTTCGTTACCGTGGCCCAGCTCAGCCTTCACTAACTTAGGGGACTAGGCTCGCCAAGGGCTAACTCACACAGCCCCAGACGGCCATGGGCAAGACTAGGAAAGACGATAAGAACTTACTGATTCTTCTTTGCTTCTTTGATTTCTTGAAAATAAAGAAAAAAAAAAGGAAAACAGAAAATCCCAATTCAGTAGAGTTCTCCTTCAGCACTCTCCTTTTGATATTGAATATTGTTATTAGCTGGTTCAATTTCAACCGCTTGAATCTCGACCTAGTAGTTTATGCGAAAAATGTTTTTTTATAATTTTAATTAAAATAAATAATAAACAAAACATAAAAAATAAAACAAAAGTCTTGCAACCGAGTCAGTTGGTTCGAGTTGTACCGAGTCTTGTACATACAGGACACCTTGGTCTAGAATGTAGTTGAATTGATTTCTGAGTTGAGTCACTGAGTTTGTGAACTACAAGAGAATTAGCTATAGGGAATCATTGTTTAAGCGAGAAGTTGAAGTGAACTAGCTTTCGCAGTAACCTTAATTCATTTGGATGTTACAGTTTTCTTCTTCTTATTATTATTATTTTTCATTATTGGCATGTTTAGTATGCGGATGTGATCTTGGAATTGTAAAATCCGAGTATAATTACCAACAATGCTTCCAAACGTAGTTATATATAAAGATACAAGTGCAACTTCAACATCTACAATGTTACAAACACCTAGAATCAAAGCGCTAAACAAGAAACAAGCCACAAGGAGAACAGACATCCCTCACACTAAAATAGGAACCGTATCTACATATAAGAGGAATGGTGGGCTCCTCCTCCCAAGCACAGGTCTAGTACACCAATTCCATACAGGTAGTACATAAGGTAGTACATAGGGTTAGGAGATTCATACAGTTGCTATGATGGGCCACTGGAATTATCTTAGGTTGAAAGATTACAACATCCATTGTTATATGTGTTGGGGGCCTTGGACAAAACCTTAGGATCTATCCCTCCAGAACAAACCAAAATTATGGATAATAAAACAAAGAAAACAATCAATGCATCAATCAGACACCACACAAGAGATTTTTACATGGAAAACCCTCAAAGAGGTAAAAACCATGGGACCTCATCCAGATCAACAATCCACTATAAAGCAGAACGTTACAACCTTTCTTCACTCACGCAGGAGTGGATAAAAAATAAGAGAAATAGAGAAAACGGAGAGATCTAACCGATTACGAGGATATAGAAGCGCTGAGATATAGATTACACAGTAGATAACCTCCACGAGCAGAACCTCCCTTCTATAAGCTTCCTCTCTCTCTTCCTCTCTCTCTCTCTCTCACCTTTGATAGCCCTAAACCCTTTAACAAATCCCTTGTAAAGCTTTAGGAAACCCTCTTGCATTACCTAGAAAACCCTAGGCAACCCCTTTTATAGTTTAGGAAACTTCCCTTTCGCATCCCGGTTGCGAAAGGACTCAAATTCGCAGTTTCGCGCAAAATCGCGGAACAAACTGCGTAACCTTCGACTAGTCGAAGCCTGTCCACGACCGGTCGAAACCCACCTTCGACTGGTCTTGGAATTCCAGGACTGGTCTTAACTTCTGAGAAAAAATAGCATGAACTCGCTGGACTTTGAGTCGTGCCAGGGCTCGAACCTACGACCGGTCGAGCGCCTCCCACGACCGCTACCGGTCGAGCAGGGCTCAGCACCGGTTGAAGATGGGAAAAAAACTTCATCAAATCTCCCCCTTTTTGACCCAGGAGGGATCCACCTTCTTCAAGCTAGCCAGGTTTCTACAAACCTCAAACTTGCTCTTGAGCAAAGCTTTGGTCATTATGTCTAACCCATTATTGTCCGTGTGAACCTTCTCAAGCTGTAACACCTTTTGTTCCAAAGTATCCCTGATTCAGTGATACCGAATCTCTATGTGCTTCGACTTGGAATGCTGACTTGGATTCTTGCTCAAGTGTATAGCACTCTGACTATCGCAATAGACCACGTGCTCCTCCTACTTTAGGCTAAGTTCCTGTAGGAACCTTTTCATCCAAAGCATCTCTTTACATGCCTCTATGACTGCAATGTATTCGGCTTCTGTCGTCGACAATGCTACGACCTTCTATAGCTTGCTCTGCTAAGAAACCGCTCCCCCTGCAAACGTGAATATGAACCCCGATGTAGACTTCCTGGAGTCTATGTCGTCTGTCATATCTACATCTGTGTAGCCCTCTAACATAGGTTTACCGTCACCATAGCATAAGCTCAACCTGGATAAGCATCTTAGATACCGCAGTATCCATTTCACCGCTGCCCAATGCTCTTTGCTAGGATTAACAAGATACCGGCTGACAACACCAACCGCATATGCTATGTCTGGGCGTGTACACACCATAGCATACATCAAACTTCCTACCACTGATGCGTAGAGTATCTTCTGCATCTCTTCCACCTCTGCCTTCGTCTTGGGACACTGTCTGTCGCTCAATCTGAAGTGACCATCCAGTGGAGTACTGACCGGCTTCGCTACATTCATATTGAACTTCTCTAGGACTTTCTCAATATACTGCTCTTGTGACAGCCAGAGCTTCCTACTGCTTCTGTCACGGGTTATCTCCATTCCTAGGATCTATCTAGCCGGGCCCAAGTCTTTCATCGCAAAAGACTTGCCCAACTCCTGTTTCAGCCTATCGATCTTCTTGATGTCTTTTTCCATGATGAGCATGTTATCAACATATAAGAGCAATACTAGGAAATCACCATCTGAGAACTTGTGCGTGAACACACAGTGGTCCGACTCCGTTCTGTCATACTCATGTTTCAACATAAACGAGTCAAACTTTTTATACCATTGTCGTGGAGCTTGTTTCAGCCCATACAAGCTCTTCCTTAGCCTACATACCATATACTCATTGCCCTTGACTTCGAACCCCTCTGGTTGGTGCATGTAGATCTCTTCTTTCAGGTCACCATGGAGAAAGGTAGTTTTAACGTCCAACTGCTCTATCTTCAGATCCATGCTAGCCGCCAACCCAAGCAACACCCGTATGGATGTCATCTTCACCATTAGTGAGAATATCTCCTCGAAGTCTATGCCTTTCCTCTGACCAAACCCTTTCACCACAAGTCTGGCCTTGAACCTCGTCTGTGAATTCTTCTGCTCAATCTTCTTTCTGAACACCCACTTGTTGCCCAAAGCTTTCTTGCCCTTAGGCAATTTCACCATGTCATAGGTGTGGTTCTTATGCAAGGATTTCATCTCCTCTTGCATAGCTTTCAACCACTCCCCCTTATGCTCGTCGGCTAGGGCCTAAGAATAATCTTCTGGCTCTTCCCATCGGTTAACATAATGTACTCATGCGGCTAGTACCTCTTAGACGGCTGTCTGTCCCTAGATGACCTCCTCACCTGTGGCTCAATAGGTGGATCAAGTGGGGGCTGCTTCCCTGGTCCATCTTCTGAAGGAACTCCCTCGTCCTCTGTACCTTTCTGTACTCCTCCGTCATCAGGCACCATGGGAGGAGTAACCGGATCCATGTCCTCTAGCTCACCTAAACTAGGCTGGTTCTTCTCTGGCTTACCAATGTCTTCGATATACTGATCTTCAAATAAAACCACATCTCTACTCCTGACGAGCTTCCTCTCGGTCGGATCCCACAATCTGTAACCGAATTTTTCATCATTGTACCCTAAGAATACACATTGTTTGATCTTCATATCGAGCTTGGACCTCTCATCCTTTGGTACGTGAATGGATGCACTGCATCCAAACTGTAACATCCTGGATTTTCACTGTTTTGGATTTCCAAAAATCCTTAAAAATTTTTTTAATTAATTTATAAAATCACTTAATGACTATTATCACTCAATGTTAGTTTATACTGGGGTGGACCAGTCTAGTTATAATGGGACCAAGTGCGGGCCGCCAAGCCAGATGGCTCGTTTACACTTAGCAACAGCCCGTGTGGGCCACCCAGCAACCGAGACGGGTCGGAAAAATCTAAAACTTTAGAAAATCATAGATCTCACTGGGTTTGTGGTCCATCGCGGACTGCGGACCCAGTGGACACCCAGAAGTACCATCTGGCGCTTGCCCAATGCACTCCACCAATGCCAGATTAAAATCTGGCACTGACAGAAGAAACTGAGACTCCAGGCCTTTCAACCGTCGGATTCCTTCCAAATTTGTGGTGACGGTTTAATATATTTTTCTACACCCATCCACAAAATCTGGGACCTGATCGTAGAAAGGTAACCGCTGATCGTAAATCGGACCCGTACGAACAAACCCCACATCCGTTCGTTCCCAAATTTTGTAAGGCCCCTCATCGGGCCATGGACCACTTATCCTATAAATTTCATGGCCAGAGGGCCATCAGAAATGCTCCAATCACCAAAATGGCCCCCACAGGACCACTTAAAGGTCAGAAACACTTTCTCAGATCATATATCCGTTCATCCGTTCGTCCTCAATTTTTGCATGGGCCCTAATCGGGCCATAAGGCACCTACACGCCGAATTTGGTGGCCAAAGGGGTGATAGGGCCCTAGATCCTAGAAAGACCCTCCCATAAGTCTAGTATAGTAAAAACCTAGCCCTTAGGGCCATTTACACCAAACCTGGTATTATAAAAAGGCCCCATTTGGGCACCCCCTCTCCCCATACGATTTTGCCCTAGAGAAGGAAAGAGAGAAGAGAGAAAAAGGGAGAGCAAGAGTGAAATGAGAGAAGAAAGTGTGGGTGAAGAAGAGCTAGGTGGACCTTAGATCAAGGTGGGGCCCAAGGAAATCAACCATTTCAACTTCCTACTTCTCCTCAAGGGAGAAGCTCTCCTCCATAACCTTCATAATCATCCGTTGGCCGTCTAGGTAAGATCATTCACTTCTTCTTCTTGGAATCCATGTATTGAGAAGGAATTGGCATGAAATTTCTCACATGCAAGGTTTGGTTTTAGGGATTCCGGCCGATCTACCCCGAAATCCATATCTCCTAGGTCGTTTCCAAGCCTCCATCAAATCCAAGGTGCGGACTATTGATCCTAGGTGGCCTAGCACCATTTATAGTATGGGTCTAATAATTTTGGTTGCTTGGTTGTGGTATTGAAAAATCTAGAGGAATCTAGGAATGGGTGTTTGTTAAAACTACATGGATTTACATGCTTAACTCTTGTTGATGTTGATCTTGTCCCTCATATGTTATTTTGTCTTATGATGACTTCATGTTCTTTTTTTGTGATTGTTTTCCACAATGAGTTACTTCATAATGCATAGTAATCTTGACTCTTATGTGTGGTTGATCCCTTAAAATGTTGGAAGTGCCTAGCTTTCTCTCTAACCCACAGCACATACATACACTTGTTTCTACTAATTTATCATGCTTGTTAGGTAAATAGACTTGTATGGTGGAATGTATGCAACATGACACTGGAATGTTGGTTGATAAGCTTGATGTTGGTATGCTATATCTCATCGTCAAACCCTTGGATTGTCGGGAACTCGAGGTTAGACGGTAGTCCCATTGGTTGGACTACCCTAAGACTAACCATGCAAGTCGGACGAGTGCGTATGGGCGGCAACAGTTCGACTGCATGGGTCCCTAGCACCGATGTCGTTCATCTCGTGCTCGCCTGACTCGTGCGGTTTAGTCTACTTACTGACAAATCCTGTTTGTTAACCCTGTGTGCTCACATATGTATGGAACCTGAACCACCCTGCAACCATTGTAGCCCATTGATAATCCACTTGTAACTGGTCCACAGCCTCGTGAGCCGGGCATGGTGGAATGGGACACTGTGTCCGAGCTGTCGGCCTACGCTGGGGTACCGCGCCTCCTCATAGTGACCGCGAGCGATCCCTTCCTTTTGGCACTCCTCATGTGCCTGGAGTCTGGAATGAGGAACCGACGGGATCACGGATCGCGGTGCCCTGGCCTCGCGCATTGAGGGGTCTCGGCACCGCAACTAGTTGAGGGCATTGCTACGTGGGGTGAATCAGTTTTCCAAACCTGCTGGATGAACGAAATTAACTAAGAACTTGGCTAACATATCATTGCATCGCATTAGTTAGGGTGGCGACTCGGTAGTCGAGGTCGCTCTGAGGGAGTGTTGTCATATGCGATTGTAAGATGGAGTCGCTTGAGGGAGAGTTGTGACGAGTGCATGCACATTAATAAGATTAGTTTAATGACTGTGAATGATTGTTTTTCATTAAATCCGTAATATAACTGATGTTTGTGACAACTTGAGACTAATAGTTCACACTGAGTTGATCACTCACTCCCACTCTGGGACGGTGTTTTAAAACACCAACCAGATTCGCTCATAGATGCAGGTGATGCAGAATTCGTGGAGCTGGGTGATGCGAGCCTCGAGGAGGAGGACGAGCGGACTCAGCTCTACTCTTGTGAACATGATGTTGTTGTGATTTTGTTGAGTAACGCCTTATGCGACCCGTTTATTCTTTTTTGGACCTGTATATATTGATCTCTTCATTTCAGTAGACTAGTTGTGGTTGTGTTTCATGCTCCAAGAAATTTCAGGCTGCGCATTTAAACTGGATTAATCATAAAATTATAAAATTGATGATAAGTGACACTCGGGAACTCAGGAGTCGAGTTTATGCACGACCCCCGATTTTCCGGGGTATTACACAAACACCCTGAGATGACTGTACGATAGATCCAGTCCAGTCCACACCCAGACACTTCTCCATTTAACGGGGCTGATGGAGACCTGTTTATCAAATACACCGCCGTGTGCATTGCTTCTCCCCAGAACGTCTTGGGCAATTTCGCATGGGATAACATGCATCTGATTCTCTCAACAATGGTGTGATTCATTCACTCAGCTACACCATTATGCTGGGGGTCTTGGGAACCATCTGTTCATACCGTATACCCAGGGACTTGTAGTACTCGTGAAAGTCGCTAATGTATTCACCACCATTGTCAGTGCGGATGCACTTCAGTGATCTACCTGTCTCTCTCTTGACCATAGCATGAAACAATTTAAACACACCAAAGACCTCGTCCTTGGATTTCAAAGCATAAACCCAAACCCTCCTAGATACATCATCTATAAAAGTAACAAAATACAATGCCCCACCTAAGGTTTTTGTCATCATAGGACCACAAACATCAGAATAAACCAAATCTAATGCATGCACTTTATTAACATGAGAAGCAGATTTAACAAATAAAACTCTATGCTGTTTCCCTGATAAACAATCAAGACAGGTTTTGAGAAGTGTACCTGTCACGTTTGGAAGGAGTCGCTTCTTTGCTAGTACCTGAAGCCCTTTTTCACTCATGTGGCCTAAACGCCTGTGCCACATGTCAATAGCTGAATCTTCCGCTGCGTTCAACCCACCCTTGCATATACTGACACTTGTCTTGTACAAGGTGCAACACTTCTTTCCTCTGGCCACGATCAATGAACCCTTGATGAGCTTCCATCGCCCACCAGCAAACCGGCTTTCATAGCCATCATCATCTAGCCTTCCCGTCGATATTAAGTTAAGGCGAAGGTCTGGGATATGCCTCACATCCCTGAGAACTAATGTGCAGCCCACATCAGTTTTCACACAAATATCACCAACTCCCACAATTTTTGATACGCCAGAATTTTCCATCTTCACAGTCCCATAGTCACCTGACTTGTAGCTTGTGAAGGAGTCCCTGTGTGGAGTCACATGAAAAGAAGCTCCCGAATCTATTACCCAGTCGGTGTCCTGACTCGTAGCCTTGAGACACCACCAATGTCTCCCAACTGTCAGGCAATGAACTAAGCAATAGTAAAGCCTGCAATTCATCATCCAGGACCATCTTCATAGAGGTGAGTTAGTTCACTATATTACTGACCTCATTCATGTGCTCGGCCATAGAACCACCATCCTTGAATTTGAGATTCACAAGTCGCCTTATCAGAAAAATCTTATTACCGGACTGTTTTCCTCTCATACAGCCCTTGTAATTTTAGCCATAGGCTAGCAGCTGAGGTTTCCGTGGACACATGTTGAAACACAGAATCATCCAACTATTGTCTAATAAACCCCACCGCCTTTCGGTCCATCTTCTTCCAATCATCATCAGTCATATCCTTGGATTTTGCTGATATGCCTAAAATTGGAGAATATAAGTCCTTGAAATAAAGCAAGTCCTCCATTTTAGCCTTCCATATGGTCCAGTTAGAACCATTGAGGCTAATCATCCTTGATGAGCCACCTTCCATAAGTCAAACCGATCCTACCTGTTCAATGAACTTAGCTCTGATACCACTTTGTTGGGGGCCTTGCACAAAACCTTAGGATTTAGCCCTCCAGAACAAACCAGAATTATGGATAATAAAGCAATGAAAATAATCAATGCATCAATCACACACCACACAAGAGATTTTTACGTGGAAAACCCTCAAAGAGGTAAAAACCACGGGACCTCATCCAGATCAACAATCCACTATAAAGCAGAACGTTACAATCTTTCTTCACTCACGCAGGAGTGGATAAACAATAAGAGAAATAGAGAAAACGGAGAGATCTAACCGATTACGAGGACAAAGAAGCACTGAGATATAGATTGCACAGTAGATAACCTCCACGAGCAGAACCTCCCTTCTATAAGCTTCCTCTCTCTCTTCCTCTCTCTCTCTCTCTCTCTCTCTCACCTTTGATAGCCCTAAACCCTTTAGCAAATCCCTTGTAAAGTTTTAGGAAACCCTCTTGCATTACCTAGAAAACCCTAGGCAACCCCTTTTATAGTTAAGGAAACTTCTCTTTCGCATCCCGGTTGCGAAATGACTCAAATCCGCAGTTTCGCGCAAAATCGCGAAACAAACTGCATAACCTTCGACTAGTCAAAGTCTGTCCACGACAGGTCGAAGCCCACCTTCGCCTGGTCCTGGAATTCCAGGACTGGTCTTAGTTTCCGAGAAAAAAACAGTACGAACTCACTGGACTTTAAGTCGTGCCAGAGCTCGAACCTACGACCGGTCGAGCGCCTCCCACGACCGGTTGAGCGGGGCTCAGGTCCGGTCGAAGACGGGGAAAAAACCCCATCAATATGTTTATCCAACTGTTCAGCTGTAAACCTCCAACATCAATAGTTTGTAGAACTAAACTTGAACCCCACATGTACGAAATCATACTAGTTCATCAAATTTACATGGTGGCTGATGCAAGGCCTATCGATCTTCAGCGAAGGCAACAACCTTGGCGAACATCGTTTTGATTGCCGCCACTGCCTGGTGACTGATTTTCCTTTTTCTTGCAAATTCCACACTTCCTCAAGCAAGTGATAACCAAGCACACTAAACACTTGAGTAGACGAAAGATGGCAATGATGCAATGGCATATGAGAATGATGCTCATGAGCCCAACCCAGACTATAAGAGCACAGCCTAATATACTGGCGAAGTCGTGGGAAACAATGATGAGTCTGGTGCCAAAATTGAAAGCCATCGCCATGGCGGTTACCGCCACCCACAAGGTTGTCACCAAGATGCATGCATGTCATACGGCTGTTCAAGAGCGGCAACCCGCTTATAAAAGGAGAATTATGCTGAGTGATGCTATTAACCCTATCGTATCAAAAACTAGGAATGTCTCGAAGTTTAATCTATCATTACGATTGTCATGAATAGCTTTGCCTGGTAAATGCTGTTCAGAAGGTGGTGAAGCATAGAATGACAAATGGTTGGATGGTGGGTCAGACGAGACTCCTCCAGGAGGGGCGACCCCAGCTGCAAAGGTCACCGTTGCAATCAAGGTTGCAACTAGTATAATTGTATTGTGCTTCTCGTTTAGCCTTTCTTCCCTTTTCTTCTTGTCTTTGTTCCTATTGCATGGGAAGCAATTCCAGTTAAATGGTTCATTTTCTACCTTGCTTTTGTTTGTTAGTTTTTTGCCTCTCTCACATCCAGCATTCACAAGGATTTCGCTGATTTCCATGTCTCCTATTTCGCTTGGACCATGTACTAGTACATCAAGTGCCGTGAAACCATGGTTATTCTGGGCGTTCACATCCACGCCTGATTCGAGAAAAAGCTTTAGCATCTGAATACAAATCAAAAGCAAGGATTAGTGGTAAGCATGTGTTTCATGACTGTTTGTTAGGTGTAAATACAATCATTAAAAAAAAAAAAAACCCTCGTTATAAAATTAAACCCCATACATCATGGTTTCATAAAAATTGTAGGCCTTGCATTGTACCACTTCATGCCAAACAGATGAAAAAATAAAAATAAAAAAAATCATTGCCTGAATTTGTTTTCTGACAGCTGCGAGGTGTAAGACCGTGTTATCTTGATCATCCTTCATATTAACCAGCGCCTAATCCTTTTCCACCAAAATTTTAGCCGCCTCAAACTGGTTATACTTCACGCAGAGATGTAGAGTCGTCTCTCCTCTCCCTGTTCGGGCATGAGTGGTTTCTGCATCAGGGCGACGTAGTAGTTCTTCCAATACTTCAACTTGGCCATTTACTGCTGCAGAATGGAGAGGAGTCCTTCGCTCCTTATCACAGAGTTTACAGAAAGAAGGGTCGACCTCCAGCATTTTTTCCACTATTTTTAGGTGCCCTTTAGCCGAAGCCAAGTGCAAAGGGTACAAACCTTTTTCGTTACGGATTCGGGCTAAGTCAGGCTGTTGTTTCAGAACTGCAGCAGCGAATTCAACATGACCCACCAATGATGCTATGTGTAGAGGTGTGTCTGTGGCCGATTCAGCTCCGATGTTTTGTAGGAGTGGGTCTTCTCGGAGTAGCAGATTGAGGGCGTTTGTGTCTCCATTGAGTGCTGCTTGACGAAGCCTAGTCTCGTGGTTGTCCATACCAGAGCTTATTGGAGACTAATTTGTGATTTTGCTCGCGTGGGGAGTGTGATATTTATAGAAGCGTTTGCGCTTCAGTTGGAATACGGATCCTCGCGGATTTACTGTGAAAGCCATTCGCAGTAAGTTCCCGCGCTGGAACCTAGTTGAGGCCCAACGTGATGTTTGTAAGAAATCCACCCTTTCCATCCGTTTTGTCGATCCAATACTCAAGTGGGCCACACTAAAGGAAAAGGTAGGTAGGGAAATTTCTACCGTTCATGACGTCCTTACTACCGGATAAACTGAAAAAACAAATATTACCGTGATTCAAACTTTTGTGTCCTGATGCAGGGACGTGATGTCGAGCACCGAATTCTTTAAGGGGATAACTATTCCAAATCCATGAAACTTCTTTGGACTCCTCATAGAGAGACCTCGAATTCACGAGGAAAAGAAAATAGAAATAATTTCTAGAAAATCCATAATTTGATTAATGATCTCAATAAACGAGTTTACACCCCTTTAAATAGGGATACTAAGCTATGGAAGAAGTTTCAGAATAGCTATGGAAGAAGTTTCAGAATCAAACTAAAGTTTCAGAATAGGGATACTACGCTATGGAAGAAGTTTCAGAATAGCTATGGAAGAAGTTTCAGAATCAAACTAAAGTTTCAGAATAGGGATACTAAGCTATGGAAGAAGTTTCAGAATCAGAATCAAACTAAAGTTTCAGAATAGGGATACTAAGCTATGGAAGAAGTTTCAGAATCAAACTAAAGTTGTATCAAAAGCAACACCATCGCCATTAATTCCTCGAGGAGCATAGAAGCGATGGAGGTAAGAGAACGTCCCTGGCAAACCATTCTCCCACGCTCACCTCCACCCAAAAACCTATCCCTATTTGCAGGAAACCTCACTTTTGATACCTCGGCCGAAGACCTCCATCGTATTTTCAGTAGATATGGTAAAATCGCTGAAACTGTCATCCCGGCTGACAGGAGCACCAAGCGTTCCAGGGGTTTCGGTTTTATCAGATTCTGCTACGAGCAAGATGCCCTCAATGCGATTCGGTGCCTCAATGGTAGAAGGATCGATGGACGGGTCGTCTCCATCGCATATGCTAAAATACAGAGGAAAGGGTTTTCTACATATTCGATCCCTAATCCTGCCTCTACTATGCCAACAGAACAACCACAAAACCTCAGGATCAGATCCTACCGTGATACGGCTATCCTCTAGCCCCCTAGCAGGGCATACCCTCTCGCCAATGAGGATATACTGACCAGCAATCCACCGATTAACGAAAGACTCTCCATATCTGCAGATCCCAGAGTGGTTTCGAGGCTTCGCGCCTCCCTTTCCTCTGCGTTGGTGGCGAAAAGTGCGTCCATTTCCATAACGAAGATCTCTGATTCCCTTCGTGCCTCGAAATTCTCTGCAGCTAAGGTTGTGTGCACCAGGATCGCGGCAGATAGATTCCTGTTAAAATTTCAGTCTCGAGAAGTGATGTCGGCCTTCTTAGACGACCCTGAGCTACACAGTAAGTTGGACTATCAGATGTTTGTGCTTGGACCCCAGATGAGTCTGCTTTTTCTCATGGGGTCTGGATTCGTCTGATGGGTATTCCGGCCCATTCCTGGTACCCTGAGGTCATTAAACGTCTAGCATCGACGTTTGGAAAAGTGATGGAAATTGATAATGTTGCAATTACCGGGACTTTTCAAGGATTTGCACGAGTTAGAGTCAAGCTACACGCCGGGTCTGATATATTCAAACCCCGAAATCTCTCTGTGAATGGTCAAGCTTTCCCGATCTTTGGCTTCATCGAAGGCTGCAACCTCAACACCGATCAGTTCTTCAAAGCAACGGCTGCCGACAATGGTTTTGGATCCACTCGTGAGTGGGTTGAAGCTACTTTCAAGGAGAATGAAGCTACTAACACCCTTCGCCCTGATCCTGTTTGTTCCAATTCCCAACCGATTATCAACCCCCACCCGGCACCTGTTGGGTCGAACTCCCAATCCAGTAACAACCCCCACCCATCACCTGTTTGTGATAATTCCACTCTCATCATACACCCCTCCACCGTAGACCAAAACTCCCAACCATGCCTGGACCAAACCCTCGTTCACCAATCTTTGCCGGACTCTGTCCTTCTCCCCTTTTCCCACCCTGTATCCCACCAAATTCCTGTTTCTCAACCCCTTCTTGCCTCATCAGACAATCCTACCAGCCCTAACCCCCCCCCTCCCCAACCTATATTCCCTCTAGATATCCTTCTGTCATTTATGATTCTCGTGCTGTCCACCTGGATTCCTCCACTCTCGCTATGACTGTGGAGGAATTAAAGGCCCCATAACCTCCCAGCGGATGAACGTTGATTGCTATTCCCTGTGTAGCTGAGACTTCCCAAAACCTCCTGTGCTCGCCCTCGCAGCCGGGAGAGCATTCAGGGGCTATCAGGGCCCCTCCTTTCATATCAAAATCTGTTGGCAACTCTCCCATTAACCCCTGGAAGAGAAGACTTCCCTTTCAGGAATTAGATCAGAACAAACAGCCGCCACCCTCATTCTCAAAGGAGAGTCAACAGAATTCAATCTTGCATATGGTGATTGATCCGAAGCACCTCATGGTGGAGCTTCCTTTGATTCAAGGTATACAAACAACACAATACATATCTTCTGCTCCACCTGGAACCCAAAATGTTGTCACCAATCCCCCCCAGGTGGCTGACTTCTCCCCTCAGGATGACCATCTGCATCTCAATCTCATTCAAGATCAGGAAAATAGTGATGAAATGCTCTCAGAAGACGACACAGGCTACCAGCCCGATCAGGCTATCAGTTTGTCAAATTGGATTTCTGGCACCAGAATACTGCCACCTTCTTGGTATGCTCCTAGCTCTCATATACCAGGACCTGGTAGTAAAAGATCAGAGATGGGTAGACACACTGGCGTTGTAGTGGATTGGAATGGGAGACGCAGAAGACTTAAAAGACGGGCGTTCAACTCTGGAAGTGTGACTGATGGATAAGGCCATCATCTGGAACGCTAGAGGCGTGGCCAACTCTGCGATACTGCAATCGGCACGTAGGCTCATTCGTATCCACAATCCTTGGTGGATGGCGATCCTTGAACCCATGGCGAGCGAAGAGAAGAGAGTTCCAGTGGGCCTAAAATTGGGATTTCATTCATCTTTCTCGAACGCGGAGTTTGGAGGTAAAATATGGTTCTATTTCAGCTCTTATTTAACAGTTCAAGTTCTGCAATCCTCTTCTCAAATGATCACGTTTTCCATCCTTGCCAACAATTCCCAAACAAATTTCCATATTTCAATTGTATATGCCAAATGCTCTAAAATTCAGCGAAGAAATCTTTGGTCAGATATAGTCTCCTTGGCAGGCAGGATCTCTGGCCCGTGGGCTATTGGCGGTGATTTTAACGTGGTCCTGTCCTCTTCTGAACGAAGAGGGAGCAGTAACTTTGATCTCAGTAGCTCAACGAAGTTCGCTGCAGCGATGGACAACGCTGCTCTATTGGATACTGGGTTCACAGGTAATGCTTTTACTTGGTGCAACAATCAGTCGGGCAATGCTCGTGTGTGGGCTAGGCTCGACAGAGTTCTCTGCAACGGCAACTGGTTGTCTCGCCTTCCCACCTGGTTCAACATCTGCCCGAGTTAACTCCGATCACTCTCCTCTCCTTCTGTTAGCTCCCAGGTGCCCTTCTCCCATACCGAAACCGTTCCATTTCCAACGGATGTGGATGCTTCATCAGGGCTTCAGTCAGGTGGTTCAGGATGCTTGGAGGGAGGACCTGGATGATCAGCCCATGACTAATCTATTGCTGAAACTCAGGAAGGTCAAGTGTCAGCTAAAGGAATGGAATAGATGCATTTATGGAAATGTTTTCCAGAATCTCAAGGCAGCGGAACAAAATTTAGTTTCTTTGGAATATCAGGCGCAGCTCGCTCCCTCTGATGTCAGTCAGTCCGCCCTCTCGGAAGCTAGATGTCATCTAGCCAACATGGAGCTTGCGGAAGAGATTTTCTGGAAACAAAAATCCCGTAATAATTGGCTGTCGGAAGGTGACCGGAACACCAAATTTTTTCACTTACAAGCCACCGAAAGATCCAGGCGGTCCGTCATCTCTGAGATTCAGCTCGAATCGGGTTCGCGCACCTCAGAACCTGCCCAGATCAAATCTGCTGCAGTCGAGCATTTCGAACATCTTTTCCACTCAGAACACCACCTCCTAGATGATCGTTTGTTGGCCAACATCCCAAACTTACTGACTGCTGCCGACAATAACTTCTTGTTACACCTCCCCACCATGATTGAGGTCAAAGACGCGCTCATGGACATCCCGATCGATGGGGCCCCTGGACCAGACGGAATATCAGCTGCATTCTTTGCTGGCTCTTGGGATACCGTGGGATGGGACCTCTTCATGGCAGTCACACATCTGTTCCAGGGGGGCGATCTCCCTCGTGCGTTCACTACTTCTCTGATATGTTTGATCCCAAAGGTGTCAGGTCCTAAGAGATTCTCCGACTTTCGACCGATAAGCTTATGTAACTGTGTCTACAAGATCTTTGCAAAGGTCATTGCTTTGAGACTCGCCACTCTCCTCCCCAAATTAATTTCGTTAGAGCAAGGGGCTTTCGTTAAAGGTAGATCGATTGCTGAAAGTATCGCATTGGGCCAGGAGATTTATCGAGATATCAGTCGAAAAGTCCGTGGCGGCAACATAATTCTCAAACTTGATATGGAAAAGGCATATGATAGAATTGAATGGGATTTTCTTAAACAAGTTTTGAAACATTTCGGTTTCAGTATCTCTTGGATAAATATGGTGGAGAAATGTTGGAACAATGTTTGGTTCTCTGTCTTAATCAACGGGGAAAGCGCGGGTTTCTTCAATTCTTCCAGGGGTCTGCGCCAGGGAGACCCTCTTTCCCCCAGTCTCTTCATACTTGCAGCGGAAGTCCTTGGAAGAGGTTTCTCAAATCTGGTGACTAGTGGAGCTTGTTCTCCGTTCAATCTTAAGAGGGGCTGTAAACAAATTACCCATCTTCTTTACGCGGATGATACGATGTTTTTCCTTAACGGAAGCAGGTCCTCTATAGCTGCCACGGCCACCTTCCTCTCCGCCTACCAGTCATGCTCAGGCCAAAAGATAAACCTCTCTAAAAGTTGTTTCTTCCATGCTCCCTCTCTCCCTCTTGCTAGAAAGAGACTGATTGGGAGGATCCTCGGCATGAGTGGATCGTCGGCCCCCTTCATTTATCTTGGCATTCCCCTTTTCAGTGGCAGGAACAGAAGCTCGCTTTTTCTCCCATTGTTAGCAAAGATCGAGTCCAGAATTCTTGGCTGGTCTGCACGCTACCTGTCCCAGGCTGGGAGATGCACACTCATTAATCATGTCCTCTGTAGCATCCCAATTCACACAATGGCAGCAACAACTATCCCTTCACAGATTCTGGACAAAATTGAAGCGAAATTGGCTGATTTTTTCTGGGGTTGGCAGGAAGGAAAAAAGAAGCTCCATTGGCTCAGATGGAACAGGATTGCTCGTCCAAAGGAGGAGGGTGGTCTGGGTATCCGTAGTCTCAAAGATGTCCTCATAGCCTTGCGCCTCAAGCTCACCTGGACTCTTCTTCGTAGCAACGCCCCCAGTATTTGGGCTGCTTTTGTATCCTCAAAATACGGTCAGTCACAGACCATTATATCTGGTTCTGCTCATCAGTATGGTTCTTCTCCTTTATGGAAACAAGTAACAAAGCTGTCCCACATTATTGGCGCTTCACAATGGTTCGTCGGCCAGGGGGAGATAAATTTCTGGGACTGCAATTGGTCTGGCCTCGGCCCTCTCGCTAAATTTCACACTCCATCCCATCCCTACGGACCTTCTTTCTCTTTCAGTTAAGGATGTCATCAATCAGGATGGCCTGCTTATCTTACATCACGTCTCAACTCTTCTGCCTGAGGAAATTATTCACCACATTACCGCGAGTGGCTTCTGCACTTCATCAGCCCCGGATGAGCGTTTTTGGCCTCTCAATCGTACAGGTACTTTCTCTGTTAAATCGGCCTGGAATCTTTGCCGTTCAAGACATCAAGAGATGGTGGGAGCAGCAAAAATCTGGAACCCTCTTCTCCCCCTAAAAGTATCTATGTTTATATGGCGATTGGCACAACGTGCGGTTCCAACAGATGAGAGTCAGCGGAAGGGAGTAAGCCTTGCGTCGAAATGTTCCTGCTGTGGGCACGATCACTCTTCGTCTTCTCCTCATCCGGAAACCATCGACCACCTCTTTATCAGGGGACGCCTGGCCGGTGGTGTGTGGGCGTATTTCAATGACATTTTTTCCTTCCCCCTTCCCCAACACCAATCTGTTTTCGAGCGACTGTCCTCTTGGTGGACCATCCAGCCCTTTAATCACGGCCCTTCTAAAATTCAGTGCGCCATTCCCTGCCTTATTCTATGGGAGTTATGGAAGGCTCGAAATGCGGCCCGTTTTGAAAGTGTTAGCCCCTCAGTTCAACGATTGTCAACCGTATAAATTGGTGGCTCGCTCGCCTCGGCCGCGTCATCTCAAGGGCGCAGATCCCTCGGCCGGTCGACCTTTCTCTCCTCCAACGTCTTCGCATTCGGCGCGATTCACCCTACGCCTAAATCGCTTGGTGGTCAAGTGGTCCGGACCAAAAGAAGGTTGGATCAAGGTGAACGTGGATGGCGCAGCTTTGGGAAATCTGGTCAATTGGGAGGCGGGATTGGAAGGACGCTTCCGGGTCTTTTCTTTTGCTTTCTCCCATGATTACGGTATGGGCACCAATAATAGAGCGAACTCCGGGCCCTTATGATGCTATGTCTATTTTCTATTAGCGGGGCTATAATCGGATTTTTTTTAAAATCGATTCTAAATGTGTGGTGGACGCGTTCATTGGCAAATCTTCCCGGCCTGGAAATGGAGATATTGGTGGAAGCGGATCGGCGATCTTCGTACTGAGGTACTTTTGTGATTTTCCTTATCCCGAGAGAAGCAAATGGGGGTGATGAGCTGGCTAAGGCAAAGAAGCAGCCTTCGTCCCAACAAAACTTCATGTACCTTTCCTACTCGGACCTCCCGATGAGAGTTAAGGGTCTTTATAGACTAGATAAGTGGGGTTTTGGCGCTTTAAGAGAGACATAAGGGAGGTGCTCTTGCTTGCTGTTTTTCTGTTTATGGTTGTATGGGCCCTCCTAGCTCCTTTTTGTGCCCAGGAGGCCCTAAAAGCTTTTTGTACATCTTTTCTGTTTTAATATATATCCTCCCTTTCCTTAAAAAAAAATAAAAAAAAAAAAAAAAAAAAAAAAAAAAAAAAAAAGTTGAAAAAAAAAAAAAAAGTTTCAGAATCAAACTAGAACTAAAACTCTTAGAAATTGTGACTTACTATAAATAGTAAACTTACTATTTATAGACAGTCGTGATGTCTAGTGTCATATTTGATTTCACCATGATGTTCTCCTAATTATTCTAAGCACTTTCCATGTTGGGCGCAACTCCTAAAGGCCAATGGATGAAGAGTTATACTCAAACTAAAACTTACTATAAATAGCAAAAATGAAAATAAAATGAAAATTCGACCGTCCATCTAATGGTATTTTGTAAATTCGGCATACACAATCCGGCATAGCCAGGTTGGATAGCTAAAGTAGCTCGTCCTATCCCAAAATCATATATGGTACATTCAATAACTCATTTTAGATTGTGAAATACACCTAATCGTCATTGACCGGGCCTTTTCTAATCCATCTTGGCCATGAAACTGTCCGCGACCTGCTCTATATCATGTCCCTGCAAATATTTCAACTGTAGACATTAAATCCTTATGTTTGCTGCCATTTGAGTATTGGATCCGGCTATTTTTGTGCTCATGTCCTAAAATGATCCCACCAAATGAATGGAATGAATAGGTAGTTTTCTCACAAACATCAACGTGGGTCCACCTAGGTTTCGAACGCAGCAACTTCCTTCCAAAGGTTTTCACAGGTTCCCACGGGTAGGAAAGGCCTGCTTTCCTGCATATTGATTGGCCACATCATTACTAGCATTACTAGCACTGTTGCATTAAATGACCTGTATGATTATGTGGACTAATTAGAATGCAACAAGCAGTATTTTTCATTTTTGTGATCCGGATTCCTCCGCTTGGATTCTTGAATGAGATGTTGTACTTAACGTGTAAATATCATACCTATCACTGATACATTTGTTTCTCTTGATTATGTGGACTATTTAGAATGCAACAAGCAGTATTTTTCATTCTTGTGATCCGGATTCCTCTGCTTGGATTCTTGAATGAGATGTTGTACCCACCGTACAAATATCGTAGCTATCACTGACACATTTGTTTCTCTTAAAACGGTATTCTTTAAAAAAAAAAAATTTCTAAACATGAGCTAAGAAGAAAGGTTTGGCACTCTGGTAGCGTAAGATGGATGATACACATACACAGAAATATTGCACAAGCTGTCGTGTAATTCAATTTGAACAGTTTAGATGCATTATCAACCATAAATGACACTTATAATTTTCAAATCTGTAACCCAGTGGTAGACTATGAGGAGATCAACACGAGGTCTTGGGTTTGAAACCCATAGGTGGTGAAATCCTACTACAGCCTGCATGGATGTGTGGCGGGTGTGTTTAAAAATATTAAAATAATAATAATAATAATAATAATAATAATAAAAAACCTTAAATGACACTTATAATTTTCGAATATGTATCTGCTGTTTGTGTCAAACAAGGATTTCCTGTTTAATGCAGGCAGTAATAATGCGATCCAATTGTTAATGTATATATATAATAGTTGGTCCCACATTGGTTAGAAAGGGAAACATTCCCCTCAAGATAAGATATAAATAGGATACCTCTCTTGTATACAAAATACACCATTCAATACAATTCTCTTCTCTTTGTATTGCCTCATTTCTTTTCTTGAATTTAACTTGGTATCAGAGCTACTATTCATAGTGGTTCTCAGTATATCAAGAGTTGAGTATGCTCTGTGATTGCCACTATTAGTGGATCCTTCACATCAGAATAAAAACTTCTTATATATCATCTTCATACCTATCAGGTCATCACTATAGTCGGAGTCTTATTCTCAAGAGTTGAGTATGCTCTGTGATTGCCACTATTAGTAGATCCTTCACATCAGAAAAACTTCTTGTATATCATCTTCATACCTATCAGGTTGTCACTATAGTCTGAGTTTTATTCTCCATCGACGTCATCTCAGCCGCCACTCCATCAATCATTTCCTGACCAGTTCAGTTCAGTTCCTGTTATTTTTTATCTCTGTCTCCTTCCAGCTTCTTGCACACTATGGAGCATCTTGAGGCCTCACAACCCATTGCCATTGTCATGGAAGGACTCAACTACACTATATGGGCTCAAGCTATGTCAAGCTTTCTTAAAGGCAGAAAGCTTTGGCGCTATGTCACTGGTGATATTACCGAACCAGAGAAAATCGCTGGAGAAGACAACACAAAATACATAGACCGTCTTGAAGAGTGGGATAGCAAAAACCACAAGATTATCACTTGGATTTGCAACACGTGTGTACTCTCCATCAGCCTCCAGTTTGGTAGATTCAAGACTGCCAAGTCACTATGGGATTTTTTATAGAAACGCTACACTACCGCAGATCTGTCTCATCAATACCAACTTTTGGGCACTCTACATCGCATGCAGCAACAACCTGGGCAATCCATCAATAACTTCTTATCTGAGATGCACTATGTTTGGGATCAACTTGCTTCCTCAGAACTAGAGTTTACAAATGCCAACAATGCTGAAAAATTTTCCAACTATCGGGATCAGCAACACTTGGTTCTCTTTCTCATGGCCCTCACCAATGAGTTTGAGCATGTTTGTGCATCTCTCCTTCACCGCAGTCCCTTACCTACTTTAGATTAAGCTGTCACTGAACTTCTCACGGAGGAAACTCGTCTTACCCCTCGCAAGACGACCTCTACAGATGTTGTCTTCGCCACTCCCAGGGGACCTCAACCTAACAACAAAGGGTATCCATCTGGATCTTTTCAACCTAACAATAAAGGGCATCCATCTGGATCTTCGAAATTCTGCAATTACTGCAAGAAACTAGGACACATTTTCTTAGAATGCCCAGTTCGAGTTTGTCAATTCTGTCAGAAGCAAGCCCCTGATCATCTTCAATGTGATTGTTTCCAAAACCCCAACAGACACTCCCAACAATACATGTCTCGCGGTACTCCTTCTAGATTTGTTGTCACTACTGCTGAAGGTTCATCATCCACTACTTCCATCGAGACGTTTTTTGTCTCTGACATAGAGAAAATTGTCAAATGAATTCTTGCTTCTAGTAATCCACCCTCTACTGTTATGTCAGTCACCTCAGGTAATTCATCTTAGTTCTTTGACTATGCATGTTATAATCACATGACACCTGATTCCACTATATTTGCCACCAAACATCTTGCTAATCATACCCCGACTATTCAAACTGCTAATGGTTCTCCTATGACCGTGAGTCATATCAGAAAAACCTCAACATTAAACACTTCCCTTTCTAATACTTATTATATTCCCCAACTCACTCTCAATCTTATATTTGTTGGTCAATTATTTAACTTCAGTTTAACTGTCCTCTTTTCTGCCTCTGGTTGTTGTGTGCAGGATCCAAAAACAGGACAAACTCTTGGGATAGGTCATAAGGTTGGACGACTTTTTGAGCTCATCAATCTTCACCTTCCATCCTGTTTCTCCTCATTAGTTCAGACAGCAGTCACAGTCTCATCTACCCCATCTATTTGTCTCTGGCATTCTCGTCTGGGTCATGCTTCTGTTGGTCGTCTTCAATCCTTAGTATCTAATGGTTATTTAGGGCTTGTTAATAAAGAATAATTTGATTGTCTTCCTTGTCAACTTGCAAAACAATCGGCATTGTCATTTCACAATAGTGATTCTTTTTCTTTTGCACCATTTGATTTGATTCACTCTGATGTTTGGAGCCCGTCTCCCACTGCTACTATGGGAGGCTCTAGATATTTTGTCATTTTTGTTGATGATTACTCTCGTTACACTTGGATATTTCTTATGCGAAATCGATCTGAATTACCTCAGTTGTACTTTGATTTTGCTAACATGGTCAAAACTCAATTTTCTTGCAATATCAAAGTGTTTCGTGCTGACAATGTTGCCGAATACACAGACTCTAGAGTCCTTGACTTTCTTCGCCAACTTGGCACTCTTCCTCATCGTTCATGTCCATGCACTTCTCAACAAAATGGGCGTACTGAGCGCAAACACCAAGACATTCTCAATACCGTCCATGCTTTTCTCATATCTACTTCGTGTCCTTAACGCTTTTGGGGTGAAGCTGCTCTTACAGCTATTTACACCAAGAACCGCGTGCCTTCTCCCATCATTGGGAATCAATCACCCTTTAAGCGTCTTTATGGTCACCCTCTTGACTATAGCACTCTTAAGGTATTTGGTTCTACTTGTTTTGTTCTTCTTCAAACTCATGAGCGCATCAAATTGGAATCTAGATCTCGATTATGTTATTTTTTGGGATACGGTGTTAAACACAAAGGCTACAGATGTTGGGATCCTTACTCCGGACGTCTCCGAGTATCTCGTCATGTTGTTTTCTGGGAACACAAGATGTTCGCCTCCATATCCAAGTTTCACCTGTCACATGACAACACCTCTCTCCTATTCACTGACCTCTCTACATATCTTTTTCCCGACACTCCTGAGATAAACTCTTCTTCTGAGTCAACACCTCCACCAACACATCCTATCTCTTTTTCAGATATGTCATTGCCCACTAACATGTCTACGGATACCTCAATTGAGTTATCCACCTTGACCTCTTCTGAGGAACTTGTCTCTTCCGATGGATCTGCTCCAACAGCTTCTGATCTCCCTCCTCGGCGAAGTGACCGGGTAAAAACTCATTCTGTTAATCTTCGTGACTTTGTTGTATTTTCTACTATTCTTTCTCACCATAAACCTCAGTCTTATCATGAAGCTAGTTCTGATCCTCTTTGGCAGAAAGCAATGAATGATGAACTACAGGCACTCGAAAACATTCACACCTGAGATCTAATAGACCTACCAAAAGGCAAACATGCTATGGGATGCAAGTGGGTTTATAAGATCAAAACTCACTCTGATGGGTCCATTGATCGGTATAAAGCTCGCTTAGTAGCTAAAGGGTTTACCCAGGAATATGGTATTGATTATGAGGAGACCTTTGGCCCAGTTGCTCGCCTCACTTCAGTTCACAGCTTAATTGCAGTTGCTACCGTTTGTCATTGGGAATTATTTCAGATGGATGTGAAAAATACTTTTCTTAATGGTGAACTCACCGAAGAAGTTTATATGTGCCCTCCTCCTGATTCTCATCATCTTCCGCATCAAGTCTGCAAACTTCGTCGGGCTCTTTATAGTCTCAAGCAAGCTCCTCGGGCTTGGTTTGCCAAGTTCAGCACCATTGTTGGAGATTTTGGGTTCACTTCCAGCTCACATGATTTTGTTCTTTTCATTCGCAAAACAGACCAAGGTACTATCCTTCTTCTCCTCTATGTTGATGATATGATCATCACTGGTGATGACACATTCGGAATTTTGGATTTCAAGACTTATCTCAGCCAATATGTTGACATGAAAGATCTTGGGAAACTTAGTTACTTTTTGGGACTTGAGATCACTTCTAACTTTGAGGGATATTATCTTTCGCAAGCAAAGTTTGCTTCTGATTTTCTTACTCGAGCGGGACTCACAGATAATAAGACATGTACAACTCCTCTAGAGCTCAACTCTAAACTCACTCCTATGGATGGTACACCTTTGGATGACCCCACCTTGTTTGGCCAGTTGATTGGTAGTATTGTTTATCTTATAGTTACTCACCCTGACATCTCTTATGTTGTCCATATTGTCAGTCAATTTCTCTCTGCTCCTCGCACACCCCATTATGCTGCAGTGCTTCGTATTCTCAGGTACATAAAGGGGACCTTATTTCATGGTCTCCATTTCTCAGCTCACTCCTCACTTGAGCTTCGTACTTACTCAAATGCAAATTGGGCAGGTGACCCCACTGATCATAGATCCACCACTGGTTATTGCTTCTTCCTTAGTGATTCTCCTATTTCCTGGCGTAGCAAGAAGCAAACAATAGTCGCTCGATCCAGTACAAAAGCTGAATATCAAGCCCTTGCTGATACAACTCAGGAACTTCTTTGGCTTCGCTAGTTACTTGAAGACATGGGCGTCATCCATTTTACTGCCACTATCATCAACTGCGATAATCAAAGTGCTTTCCAAATTGCTCACAATGATGTATTCCATGAACGCACCAAACACATTGAGATTGATTGTCACTTTGTGCGTCATCATCTCACCCGTGGGACTATTGAACTATTATCAGTTTTCTTCAGCTAATCAAATTGCTGATATCTTCACCAAAACGCATCCTCCTGGATGCCTTCAGGATTTAGTTTTCAAACTCAAGTTGGTCTCCATTTTACCACCTTGAGTTTGAGGGGGGGCTGTTAATGTATATATATAATAGTTGGTCCCACATTGGTTAGAAAGGGAAACATTCCCCTCAAGTTAGGCTATAAATAGGATACCTCTCTTGTATACAAAATACATCATTCAATATAATTTCCTGTGGGTAAAATTGGAGAAGATTTCTTATACAGATGAAATACATCATTCAATACAATTCTCTTCTCTTTGTATTGTCTCATTTCCTTTCTTGAATTTAACTCCAATCACAATGTATCCAGACATAAAATCTCTACTTGTAACAAACAAAGGATCTTGACTAATAATTTCCTGTGGGTAAAATTGGAGAAGATCTCTTATACAGATGAAATGGAAATTATCCAGCTGTGTTTTATTTTAAAACGAGTGTGACCATCTAAAATTAGGATTGTAACTTAGTCACGGTGGATTCCACAAGGATGAACAAGTTTTGAGTGCTTGCATGTTAAGCATATATAACAATTCACGGTTTATCTTGTTTATACATGTGGACCACCTATTGAGGTTATCCCTTTTTCTTTTTCTTCTTCTTCTTATATATATAGACACACACACACACACACTCACTTGCACACTTTTGCACTCGTGTCATGGGCCCAAAATCTGAATGGTCCACGTGATGCAACACTCTCTGAAACCTATAGAGCCTAACTTTCACCCTTATCCAAAACTCTAGCGGGCTATAACAAAAGGAGACGCAAATCAAGAGAGGAAATTATTTACCAAAGTTTTGAATAAGGTAAAAGTTTGTCCCCAAAGGTTTTATAGGTGCTGCATCACATGAACCATTTGAATTTTGAGCTCATATCACCTAAGATAAATTCTCAAAAAATCTTGATGAGTTTAACGGAGAACATGTGAGAACCCATTCTCATCATAACTCGTGAGAACATTTGATAACTCATCTCACATGATATTAGCTCAAAATCTGAACAATTCACGTGATGCAACACCCCATGATACCCTAGGGGCTAACTTTTACCTTAATGCAAAACTTTGATGGGTTATGGCAAAAGGAAATAATTTTCACCCTTGATTTGCATTCTCTTTGCTATGGCTCATTAGAGTTTTGAATCATGTTGAAAATTAAGCCATTTGAGTCTCATGAGGTGCCGCATCACATGGACCGTTTAGATTTTGAGCTCATGACATGCATGTGAATGTGCATATATATATATATATATATATATATATATATATATATATATATATATATATATATATATATATATATATATATATATATATATATATATATGTAAAAGTACTATGCGCTTGAGCTCACTAGTCCGTCCCATGAGGTTGAACTGTGTGGGCCCCACCGTGATGCATTTCAAAAATCTACCCCATCAGTCAGATGCACCATTCCATCGTGGGCCTAGGTCCCAAAAATCAAGTCAATCCGTGACTTTTGTGGGCCACACTACATACAGAAGTGGAGAGGGGCCGTACACCATTAAAACATTCATAACCATTTTTGAGGGCCCACCGAGATGTATTTTTCAAATCCAGCCCATCCATTATGTGTGTTCCACTTGAATGAGGGCTCAAACCAAGTTTCAAATGCATGCAAAACTCAAGGGGGCCCCACCAAGTGCTTTTATATGTTTTAACGGTGTCTTCACATAATTTTAGATGATATCGCCCATCTGAGTTCCGTATATGGCTGATTTTTGGGATATCCCATAATTTAAAGGGTACCCATCAAATGCACGGTGTTGATGGTCGACACGCATCACGGTGGGGCCCACACAGCTCAACCTCATGATAAGCTTATCGTGAGCTCGAGCACATAGTAGCTTTTCCCATATATATATATATATATATATATATATATATATATATATATATATATATATATATATATATATATATATATATAAGACACCCATGTATACTCTCACACACCCACCAACACCAACTGGGCAATGTATCTCATTATCTCAGTGTGGGACAGTGGCCGTCCACCACTGAGCCATGGAATCGGACCCCATCTTCTGTCAGTTATCTGCCCAAATTGTTGTATAAAAGAATCTACCTAATAGCAATAATTGTTGGGTTTATGGTAATTAATGGCCATTAGTGTATAAAACTTCATTGGATCTAATTTATTGCATTTTGATCCCTAAGTTGATTATAAATTCATAAGGTCCTCTCAAGCTTTGGCGTGAAGTTCTTGGGATGGGATGCTAGGTGGGGCTTATTATGATGTTTGTGAGAAATTTATTCTCTCCATCTGTTTTTCAAAATAATTTTATTACTGGAGATAAAAGATCAGATGAATCCATTACGTAAGGTAGCCATGCGAGAGGAAACAATGACCACCGTTGAAATATTTGTATGGCCACAAATTTTTTGTATTACTCTTTAAGTGTTTTTTTTCACTTCGTCCTAGTGGAATTGACCTTATAAACCATTTGAATGTCATATAAACATAAGGTGGAGCCTATAGATAGGAAGGTTTCAAAGGAGCAACTCTTTTCCCATTTCCCCTCTCATGTGAACCTCTTGACTTTTGGATCCACCTGAATTTTGATATCATGTCCTTAAATGATCCACCAAAACAAATGAACAGAGTGAATTTTTCACAAACACGATGGTGGGCGCCAGCGCAGGAACTTTCTACGAAAGTCTTTACAGGGAAATCCACGTCCTAAATTACACTTATTATGTTGACCCACCTTAGCCCTGACTTCAATCTGAACCGTCCATTATGTGGGGCCTACCTTCAATGTAGACCATCCACCCTTTGAGGCTCACCTTTGATATGGGTTATCCATCATGGGGGCCACCTTGGATATGAGTCGTCCATCATATCAGACAGTGGATGTGAGCCATCCATCATAAGGCAGCCCACCTTTAATGTGGATCGTTCATCATACAGGCCAACTTCAAAGTAGGCTGTCCATTATGCGGGGTGCCTCAGATGTCGGTTATTCACCTTCGATGTGAACTGTACTCATGTGGGACCCACCTTAATAACTGTCACTCATCATGTGCAACCCACCGTAATGTTGTTGTCCATCATGTAGAGCCCACCTTCAGTATCCACCACCCATCATGGGAGTCCACCTTTGATGCAGACCATCCATTAGGTGGGCCCCACCTTCAATGTGGGTCATCCTTCACGTGGCGACGTCCATCCAACGGTGGCTAATTTTGTAGGACCCAGGCCACTCATCATGTAGGTCCTGAAATTCAAGAATATCACCTTGTAAGGTGGACCACATATATATAAACAGATGCTATATTAGATAAAAGATGACCGTATATATTAAACAAATGGTGTGGCTCACCTCATGGGTGCACCTTCTTGATTATTGGGCGGCCCGGGATTGTTCACTGTTTCCCTACCCGATCAGTGGTCCAAGTCTATCACACGTTTGCAGCGTTTATGCATGTAGCCCTAGTACTTCCAATATGCTAAAGATCCATCTCCACTGTACACGTGGCGTGTCTATGTATGTAGCAGGGAATCTCCACCGTTGGCGCTTTCATCATGGCTCCCATACGTTTGGTCATTCGGGTATAAGTACCGATTTTTAAGGCAAACTCGTGATTGGCCGACCTCCTCATATGTGGTACTCATGCCATGAAGACTGTTCAAAATGTGGGATCCATTGCGGATTAAGCATACGTCTCAAATCACACAAATAAGGCAATCCCAACCATCCGATCCATGGACATCAATTAGATGGTTTAAAGTATAGTAGTGAGTTGATCAAGTGGGTAACTAGTTCATCGATTTGGACGGTTCGAATTACCGTACAACTGCTCCAAGTGTACCATTGAAGTGTATCCATCGTTAAAGAAAGAAACCGATCATCCACACCAGGGTCCATTGCATGGACGGTTCTGATTGATCCTTACCCCTGCCACTTGTACAGTGGAGAGGGGAGCCATGATATTACCCATCAATTATTTGGTTTGTTGATGCTCCACTCCAGTATAAAAAGGCTCGATAGTGAGCTGCTGATTGTGATGCATCACGAGGGACCACCGTCATTTAATTTTATCGTACATCATTTGGGACCGCCTTCACTGTTCACCGCCCATCATGTGGAGCCCACTTTTGATGTGGACCAGCTATCGCGTAGGCTTCACTTCAAAGTGGGCCCTCCATCATACATACACCACCTTGGATGTGGACCATTCAACATTAATTAGGGGCTGACATTTGATGATGTGGATCATTCATGACGTGGGACCCACTTTGATGTAGGCCATATATCATGTGAGGTCCACCTTTAATGTCCATTATTCATCATGTGGAGCCCACATTTGATGTGGACCGTCCATCGTGTGGGCTCTATCTTTGAAGTGGGTGGTCCATCACATGGGCTACTTTAGATGTGGGCTATTTATCATTAGGAGCCAACCTTTGATGTGGACCATCTATCATGTGGTCTACATTAATATAGATCATCCATCATAGAGGGCCCAGCTTTGATGTGGACCGTCTGTAGTGTGAGCCCCGCCTTTGATGGGTAAGGGCCATCATAGGAGGCCTCCCTTGCTATAAACCCTGCGGAATAAGGAGAGATGAGAGATAAGTAGAAAAATAATAAGTTAAAAAGCAAATGACAGAAAACAAAAGTTTTAAGGAAGTAACTTCTATCACATAAGCTACTTATGTGATAACGGAAACCAAACTAACTTAAGTTAAAAGTTGCTTATTAACTGATATATTTTATAAAAGTTCTTTATTGGGTGGTATCGCTCTAACATTTAATTACCTTTTCGGTTTAGTGAAAATAAGAAATAAAGAAAAAAAAAAAAAAAAAAAAAAAAACCAAATAAAGAAATCAATTCCAATTCACTTCTCTCTTGGCACGTTCCTTTTAACCACTTGGCCATATGTGCACTCCCTTTTGGGTTTCTCTGGATCTCCTTTTGCTTTCTCCATGGCTACATGTAGAGACCGATGATGATCAAAACTGCACCAATAATACTGGAAATATAAAATAAACATTAGTTGACATTTCTTTCTTGTATGTACATAAATGGCAATTTTCTTTCATTAAAGAATCTTTCCCAACGGATGTAAGCAATAGTTCAAAAACCCAAAAAATTGACTGACCAATGATTTTTAACCATTGATTTACATGGACAATGTTTGGTCAGTACTGACTATCGTATCTAGTGCCACACATGCAACTCTTGGAAAGCTTTTAGACATAATTAATGAGAAAGCTTTTAGATGTACTCCGAGCTTTTAGATGTACTTTAAGAAAGCTTTTAGATGTACTCCGGGCTTTCACCGTGGACTTCAAACCATCTGTTCGAGGAGATTTTAAACCCCCAGTTGTTTTATGGTGCCAAACAACAGGAGATTTGAAACCCTCTCAAATCCCCCCAAATCCACAGTGCCAAACGACACCTTAGAGTATGGCATGTAAGAGAAATAATACCTAATTAAGGAAAGAATCTTCACTCCTGTCTCTAGGGTGTGGGCTCTTTTATGCTCTTCGCTTAAAGTACTGGGCTGCCCCTTTGGGATTAATAAAATTGCTCTTATCTTTGCAATTATTTTTTTAAGGAGAGAAACCGATGCCAGTCAATGCTGCAGCAAGCATTTCATGATGAATGCAATCTGGAGAACCACCAAGGTCTATGAATCCATGACTATGAGGGCCACCTTGATGTATGTTTTTTATATCATGCCATTGATCCGTTTTCTCATATCATTTTAGGGCATGAGCCCAAAAATTAAACAAATCTAAATATGAGGTGGACTGCAACATAGGAACCTGATGTAGAGCGGGTCACAGACACTTTCATTGTCAAGATGGACAGAAGGCCCCCGATCGGAGGCGGAAGTGATTAGGACCGCCAGAACACCAATGCAGGCATATCTCGCAAACCGAAATGAGTTATTCGACATACAATATATGATTTTGGGGTATGAGAAGCTACTTTAGCCAACCAACCCTACTATGCTAAGTTACCCACGCCGTATTTGTGAGATTCCATCAAATGGACAGTCAAAAGTCCATTTTAATTTCATTTTTACTATTTATAATAGTAACTTTTAGTTTGATCCTAACTCTTAATCCTTTAAACTTTAGGAGTCGTGCCCAGCACGAAAAGGGCTTAGAAATTTTAGGAGAATAACGTGGTTAGGCTAAATTGGACACATACTATTTTTTGATCGAAAACTAGAGGTGGGCATCGAGCCAAGTTGAGTTGAGGTGGGCCAAATCGGCTCAGCTTGTCCGTGTTGTACTCGAGTTTGAACTTGAGCTCAACATTGAAGCTTGACTTGTTTGCCAAAGCTGTCGAGTCGAGTTCGAGTCGAGCTAGTGGTTCGAGTCGAGTCGAGCTAGTGGTTCGAGTCGAGTCGAATTTACCTCGAGTCGAGCTCGAGCTTGTTCCCTCGAGCCGGGTTTTGTACGAATGATTTGAAAATGCAGATTGTGGATTTTGTATGTTCTATATAAAAATGCAGAAAAACAAGGCATTCCGCAAATGTATGTGAAAAATGCTTAGGGTACGATGGGTTCTTCATGAATGGTTGAAAAAGGCAAAGATCGAGATGGCTATTGAATAAATGGTTGAAAAATGCAGAGCCTGATATGGGTTTCATATGAATGGTTGAAAAATGCTGAACAAGATGTTGATTTTCTTATGCATTGTTAGAAAAATACAAAAGCATATTTTTGTTTCAGGACTTAAAAATAGGGGAATGCAGATCACGGGATCTACATTCCAGTGGCTCGAAAGTAGGCCGAGTAAATTCGCATTCTCTTTTTTTTTTTTCAAAAGAAAATGTATCCAAATCAAAGAACCTTTTGACTTTCAGCTTAAAAAGTACACATTTCAGACCACTCAACTGCAAAAAGCAAAGATCGAGAATCTGACCCACATGCCGGAAAATCCAAGACTCGGTAAAAAAGGGAGGTTAGGGTTAGGTCGGGTTGCTGTTTTATTTAAAAAAAAAAAAAACTTATTGTAACATCTCGAAAAAATCCGTATAAAGACCCGAGTACCACATCAGGCAGAAATTGCTAAGGACCGAATCCTTTAGAAATTAGACAAAAATTAGTTAAGTACTAAACTAAATAATAAATGAAAATTAGCGTGTACCACTATCTATACGAACTGCAAGACCCAAAACTATTAGAATCGCCAACTCAACATTACCTAAAGACCTAGGAGCAATCTCAAAACCCAGTTGCCTTCGGGAGTACGTTGAAACTTCGTATCGGACCTGGACCGCACGTCGAAAGTCCGAATATCGTGAAACTATACGGTTATGACCGCCTAAATGGGCTTGACAACCATCACGGGAATCAAGACCGAATAGTACCCAGAAATGCACAACTAGAGCCCTGAGTAAAGTGTGTGAGAAACGCAAATACATCTTTAGAAAATGAGCTCAGATTTAAGTGAATTGGGTCATTCGCTTGTAGGCCAAATTGAAGGTTTTAGACCGTCAGTTTCTGACCAAACTATACCCTTAGATTTGAAAATTTTTTCTGCTCATACCGGTACACTTGTGGCCCTGATCGAGTGATGATGACTGTTGAACTATACGGGTCCTCCACGGGTAATCCACTAATCCGATCGGACCGAAATCGTAACCTGGCTTAGATTCATCGTCAGGAAACTTGTTCCACGCCATCTACGAGAAATAGACCTCTAGATGAGCTCTGTTTGCCCGAAATAGACGCTTTTTGGCTATAACCTAAGTATACCATGGCCCTCGGGCCATTTACATCACCTATGGGCCTATATAAGGGCCTTAACCCACCCCTCTCTCATTCCATATGAATTCTCTAACCCTATGAGAGAGAAGAGAGAAAAGAGGAGGAAAGAGTGAGGAGAAGAGAGAGAGAGAGAGGGATATCGTTGATGGGATTCACTTCCACGGCTCCACGTACTGAATCGCCTCCCCACCATCGCTACACGAGCGACTCCAACTCTGATTTGGGTAAGAAATTCTAACCCTAATCTTGTTTTAGGAATCCAAATAGAGGAATCGACGAAATAGCTAACCTATTTCGTGATTTAGGTAGTCGTTGTTCTGTAGAGGGGAACATAGTGTACGAACCGAGTTCGTAACGGGCGTACCGACGAGAGGTGTGGATTATAAACGTTTAGGTTATAGTTTTCAAGACTTTCAATGTTAGTTAATGATTTATTACTAACTTGATTGCTGCCACATGTGCTTAGATACGATGCTTTCCATATACTACACATATATATAAACTATGTTGAAATATAACGCATTTCATGTGTTTATTGAAATGTTTGAATGAAAGTAAAATCATGATTTGTGCTTGCTATGACTATTAATCTAGGATAAATAAATGTTATATGTATGGCAACTCCTTTACGAAAGGATTTGCCCTAATATATGTTATAATTAAGTTATATCATGTATGTTGAAATGTGTAATTAAGTGTTTGATAAAATGTCTAAATGAGTAGGTGTTTGATGAATTGTACTTACTAAGGATGTTGAGATAGGTTTCTCAACTACCTTAACTATATGTATAAATTCCTTCATGTAACTTAATCCAACTATGTGATTTATGTATGCAATACATATGTATGATAATATGTTCATTATGTATTTTATACAATGCTCAAATGATTGTAGTGTTTGAATCGGTTGCTCAATACTGTTATGACTATCACATGTGATTTCTTGTTGCATTTGAGTGTACTTGGGACTATTACGTAGTCCAAGCAATCGGTAACAGTTTCTGATCGAGTGGCCGAACTAATCTCGCCACAACGGATACATTCAACGAATCCAAGTCGTACGGTGATTATCGACAGTGGTTAGGCCACAAGGAGTGTGTATGTGCTCCATGTCGATTAATTTAGGGTACGCTCATACCAATCAAACTTATCAAGTAACTCAATTAGATAGTGTGTGTTTACCATGTATGGTCGCAACAGCTTGAATCTAAGGTACCACTTACCAATGTAAAGCCCACTTCAACCTTGGTACCACGATCAGCTAAGACTCATGAGCAGGGCATGGTGGTATGGAACACTGTGGTCGAGCTGTTAGCCTATGTTGGGGTGACGAGCCTCCCCGTAGTGACCATTGAGCAACCCAAACTCGTGAGCCGAATACGGTGGTATGGGACACTCTATTCGAGCTATCGGCCTATGATCAGGTGACGAGCCTCTCGTAATGACCTCGAGTGTAAATTAGGCCTATGCTGAGGTGGCGAGACTCTCCATAATGACCTCGAGTGTAAACTCGCGAACTTGCATATCCACTACTTTTAAATCAGGGGTGATGTTGCCCTATAAATTGTCAATCGTATGTGATTAACTAGGATTGACGACCCTAGATGGATCATCATTTGGATAAATGATATAAAGGAAGGTACCTTAGCTTCTCGAATCTACTATATGAATAAGCCTAAATAATTACTTAGCTAACACGTTCATGCACCGCATTGCATGTGCTTTGGCGAGAAAGCGCACGTTTAGGGAGTTTGCCATGCACGATCGTGAGATGATGTTGCTAAGGGAGTGCGAGTGAGGGCATGCATTATTACAGCATACCATTTTTGCATTAACAAGACTACTTAGGACATGATTATTGTATTGTTTTATCATTACTGCTTGACTGAATTGATAACATGTTAACTTTTGCCTTATAGTACCACTGAGTTGATCACTCACTCCCACTCTGGGACGGTGTTTTAAAACACCAACCAGACTCTGTTATAAATGCAGGTGGCAACAATGTCTATGTAGACCATGTACTGATCGAGATTTCATAGACGAGTAGGAAGAATTCTCATACGTTCAGCTATCAGGCGGGTCTATGTAAACCATGCACTGATCGATGAGATTACAGGGACTATAAGGATTAGTTGGACATTTACATTTTTGTATTTTGTAAATTTTGGATCAACATATGTCGATATTCAATCTGGTAACATACTCATACTTGGGGATTGAGAAACACTTATATACATTATATACCTATCTCCGTCTTCCGCTTGCTTAACTTAATTATCTCTGGAGTATGATATGTTGTTTTAGTGTAATCTCACTCATGTTTAATGCACTAATATGGACAATATTTAAACATCATTATTTATGTTGCATAAGTGATGCATTGGAACTCGGGAGTTGAGCTTCTGCTCAACCCCCGATTTTTGGGGCGTTACACTTTATATATATATATATATATATATATATATATATATATATATATATATATATACATACACACACACACACACACACACACACACACTTATTAATTGAGCCGAGTCGAGCTCAAGATCGAGCTTCAAGTCGAGTCGAATCAAGTTGAAATGCCCCATGTTCGAACTCGACTCGAACTCAACTCGAGCTTCCAAAAATTAGCTTGACTCGGCCTAAATTGGCCATTCAAGCTGAGTTAATCCGAGCTAACTTGAGCCGAGTTGAGCGAGTTTTTCGAGCTGACTCAACTCATGGACAGCCCTACCAAAAACCACGAAGTCTAGTAGAAATCATGATTGTCTATAAATTGTAAGTTTACTATTTATAGTATGTCACATTTTTAGGAAGTTTAAGTTGGATTTAATTCTGAAACTTCTTCCTAGGTTTGATTTCACTATTTAAAGGATTGTAAATTTATTTTTATCTTCAATCAATTAATTTTTGAATTTCTTAAAATTTATTTCTAATTTTCCTTGTGGATTCGAGGAATCTCTGTGAGGAGTCCAGAGAAACTCCGTGGATTTGGAGTAATTATCCCCTAAGGAAGACGATGCTCGACCTCATCACGTCCATCCCTGCTTTAGAAACACTGAAATATCCACTATTTAAAACTTCTTAGGGCTTACTGTAATATCTATTTTCCATCCAACTTGTAAATGATGCCGCACAAACCTAAATGAAGGGAAAAGATAAATATCCCCAAAACTTTTATAATCCAAGAAAATTTTAATAGATGGCATTCAATCAATCACTATTGTAATTTGCTACGGCGTGGTCCCCTTGAAATTTGGATCTACTTCAACTTTACACTCATGCCCAAGAATGAAATGGCAGGATCATTGGATTGCATCGCTATAAAACGCATACATCATAATCAATCCCCCACAATTACACCCTGATCCATAGCTCAAGTGGTAGACTGAGTGAAAGATACCTCGTTTCCACACTCAGGTCTTGGTATCGATCCCTAGTGGGGGTGGCTAACAGTGAAGTGTGAACTGACAGTGGGGTGTACTAACAAGCTACCAAGAACAAAAAAAACCCCCACAATTACGAATCCACCTACGTTTTCCCAAGATGCACCAAATCTTCCATCTTGGATGATATCATCACTAGTTTCCTTTCTATACCACTAAATTTCCTTACTTTAACCCTGCACACATTTTTATTAGGTGCATGACATAGATTGGTGCCTTCTAGACTTTACCATATATAATGTCAATAATTTTGGACATTTTTACCATCAAATAGCCTTCATAACATTTGTTAAAAGAGGTTAAATTTGTCAAAAAAAAAAAAAAAAAAAAAAAAAAAAAAAAAAAAAAAAAAAACATAGCTACTTAGCAGGAACGATTGAGATTTTATAGCACAAGGAATGACATATATATATATATATATATATATATATATATATATATATATATATATATATATATATATAGCATTTATATTTAAGGATGATCGGATGTACCAGTAAAGGCTCATATTAGTTTTGTCAATTTCATGATGATGGGATGATCAATCCAGATTGAAATCAAACAGTTGAATAGCTTACTCGGGCCATGAAGAGTATTTCCAATAGTTTAGGTTGATGACATATTAAGTAGGTTATGATGTGTAGGCATAGACATCTAGAATGGTGTGTATGTGCATTCACTTGCCAGCGGGGTTGTTAGGTAGTAATCTCAATGGTTAGGTAAGCTTATACATGGATGATAGATAAGATGAACATGTTAGTTTTATGGATGGATATGTACACAAGCAGGTGTGATGATCCCGAAGATGGCTGATCATGATTGAGTAATCCAAAAGTGAAGTGGTTAGTCGGATATCTTTCCTTAGTGATGAGTAGTACTATTTCAGTGATTGTGTAGATGTATTGTGTCTCGCAGGTCGTTACGACCTGTATGAGGGTCCAAGTATGTGTACGTGTGCACGAGTTTACATGTCATTCTCCTGAAAGCAAGAATTTAAATTGGGATATTTACAAGAATAAGCACTTGTGTGTCTACACGAACACTAAAAATTTTAGGGTATTACAAAAAATTATAATAGATATATATAATTCATCGTATATCAGCAAATGCCATGATGACCCAAGTGGGAGAATGTTAGAATTTTTAATGGGTTACACATGGCATCAGGCACACAAGCAATGGAGTGGACGGTTTGAATTAGTCCAATGGATGTTGCTTGGGTCTTACAGAAGCCTGGCTTATACAATTTACATCTGCACCCCAGAGTACCATTCTAACTCATGTACTTGAGTTGCAACAAACAGGGGTTCCTCTCCTATTGGGGAGGCGAGGATGAAGATTCAACGATGGAGATCGATGATGGGTAGGAGTTTCCACTGCTGATTCATCCCTATACATAAACAACCTCAATCCCCCCTCCGATTACCCTATTCAAGCGACGAGATTCCCCATTATTCGTAGGGTAAGATGGAGTGGAATGTCGATTACAATATCATCTCCTCCAGTAAGCCTAACAGATGGTTATCATGACAAATTTAGTCGAGTCTCTTCTACATTCGTAATTGATACGTGATGTCCTTATGACTCCTCATAATGATAAGAGTTCTCCAAATAATTTCTAAGTTAATATTGAATAGTTGAAAGATCTCCAACAGAGTCTCCATTTTGTTTCGACAGGAAACGAATGTATTTTGATCGAGGATTTCTTATTCAATAATAACAAAGAAAAAATGGAAGACCAATCATCATCAGATATTTTATTGATTTTAGAGTTCGTTTACATCATCAAATTTCCCTTGATTTTAATATAAAATGTACAAATGTAATGAAATATTATAATAGAACTCGTTCGGATATTAATTTCGATAGCATTCCGGCTTGTGATGCACTCCTCTTAATGAAAGAGGCATTATGTGGATTCAATGATCCTCCAAAAGTCTGTTGCTTATTCTTTGATTCAAAAGTTCTTGGATTTGAAGAATATGATTGAACTTCGAAAGGAAATGTTAAAGAATTGCCCTCCAAAAAAAGTCTTGAATCACAAACTTCACTGTGCACATAATAGATCTGTTGTGCGTTGGATCTATGTATCTCCATTGGGGGCGGTGCAATAAACATCTTCTATGTGCTCCTCCTTTCTTTCTTCTCCCACAAAGTACCTGGGAGAAATCTTAGATTTTCTTCTGAATCTCCTAGAGCTTCAAGATTACAAACGAGTCAAATGAAGGTAGAAAGGGGTATTTATAGACCACCACACGTGCGAACCCTTATTCCCGCACAACTATTCTTCATTACGTGGGTGTGCAAACTACTCATGATTGCGCCCCACGCAATGGCCATAATTCGATTCTGGTAATGTTCCTGTTGCGTGCTGCGCAATGTGTCTGCAATGCACGGGCGCAAATAGCTTTTCCACTTTCTTCCAATTTCTTTTGCTTCTTCTACTTCTTTCTTCTCAATTTTATGCCCCAACATGGGTCCCACCTTTGTTGTGGACCATCTATCATGCGGGGCCCACTTGATGTGGATAGTCCATCATGTGGGACCCACCTATGATGTCCACATCCATCATGTAGGTCCCACCTTTGTTGTGGATCGTCCATCATGTGGGGCCCAACTTTCAGTATGGGTCATTCATCATATGGGCCCACCTTTAATGTCAACATTCTGTCATCTATTCCTACATTCAATGTCCACCATCCATTATGTCGGTCCCACCATTGATGTGGACCATCCATCAGGTAGGGCCCGCTTGATGCGGATTGTCCATCATGTGGGACCACACGTTGAAGGAGGCCATCCATCATGTGGGGCTCACCTTTGATGGGACAATGCATTTTGTGGGCCCACCTTTGATGTGGACCATCCATCATGTGGGGCCCAACTTTCAGTATGGGTCATTCATCATATGGGCCCACCTTTAATGTTAACACCACATTCCTACATTCAATGTCCACCATCCATCAGTCATCCATCATGTGGGGCTCACCTTTGATGGGACCATGCATTTTGTGGGCCCACCTTTGATGTGGACCATTAATCATTAGTCCCACTTTATGTATGGGTCGTTCATTTTGTGGGCCTACCTCAAATAGATTGTAAAGAGAAGTAAAGAGGGTAAAATGGGAATTACTTGAAAAGTTTCAAGACAAACTTGTTAAAAAGTTAGTTCAAAATATCTACCCGCTTAAGCCAAATAAGCACTGTTTTAAAAAGTAATCCCTTTCCAACTTATAAAATCCGAGCTTTTTTAATATTTTCTAAATAAATAAGCACTTTGATCAGACTTTTACCAAACAATATAAGAACTTATTTTTTTAGATATAAGTCAATAAACTCTTATTTGTAGAGATGCTAAATGCCCTCTTAAACTAATCACAACTTTAGTGGAGTCCACTGGTATGCACGATCATATTATCTAACCCTTAGAAAGATTATCACCATGAATCAATTAGACTCACCTTATAGAATTCTTATAACTTACTGTTGAAATCCTTCTACAGTGATAATGACACCCACCATTGAAACATTTCTAAGGCCTGCAGTGATGTCTAGTTGTCATTGACTTTGAAGTATAAGCTTGGTCATAACTTCTATGCATAGACTTAGAAGAAGGGAAAAAACAAGAACCAGGTTGATCAAAACTTATGCGGCTCTTGGGGTTTTATCCTTTAGGATTTGGACCCTGACCCCCAGATAAATGTCTAAAGATTCTATATATTGGCCTTTTTAAACTGACATCTGAGAATATTTCAGGTATTTTCCTCGAAGTGCATAATGCTCAAGTTGCTAAATCCATTGAAGACCCTTTAACCTCTTTCTTGGAGAGTGAGGCAGTATGCGAGATATATCTCCACTCGCCTCACTGGCCTATGTTTCTTTGTTTGCATTGCCTCGAGGCGTCATCGGTACCTTAGCACCAACCTTAGCAGATTGCATCATCTTGGACCGGTTGCTCTACTTCATTCTGACATTGAGATTGCCGTCATATCCTCAGTAACTGCTTAACTTTGGGTGTGCACGGTACTTTGTTGTGAACTCCCTTTCTGTTATAGTGTTTTGGGTATTTGTATCTAATTTTGGTCTTTCTCCTCACCTGGAATGTGGGTCTTTTCTAGTGTTGTTCTCCTGATCTCCAAGATGTTAGAAAATTTGATTGGATACACCAAAAATATAAAAATAAATAATTGAAAATAACAATTTCACTAGGTTGAATCACTTATAAAATACGCTATCCTAATTAAAACGTGATTCGCCCCTTATCAACTGCTGATGAGTTTCAGGCGAATTGCTTCCAGGATAAGACAAGCCTTATCTGGATCTAGCGTGCAACAATCACGATAGGTCCACTATGGAATAGTTCTAACGCAGTTAATTTCTTCTGATAGATTTAGACGGTAGAAATGATCAGATTTGCATCATCGATTTGATGGAGAGACCGAGATGATGAAATCTGGAATGGTCCAATTTATATAGGCCTCGGGTTTAGACCCGTGTCGTGTGAAATTCAATGATTGAACGTTTGAAAATTGTCCATTAATCATATTTGGTCATTAGATCAGACCGTTGGATCATCCTGTCCCCCTCCGTTTTCAAACCATTGTGGCTTTGTAGCTACGGGATGTTTCTGGATTTAAGATCCGACCTTTGCCACCTATAAAATCAAGGCTCATTTCCAACTTTTCAGATCCACACCGCCTAAGGTTAGTAGTGTCATTTTGGGTGACATCCGCTCATTTGTATCTAATTTTGGTCTCATTCTCCAAAAGCTCCAAGTAAGAATACGTCAACATCTCATATAAACCACTTAAACTATTTTTTTTCGATGTGTTGTACCACACTTTTTAATTCAAAAAATTCAAAAAAAAATTTGACAGAAAAATCCCGAAATTTTGAAAAACTTGAATTTTCATTTTTATTATTTTTAAAATCACTGATTTTCAACATAGGATGTATGACCTTTTTGCTTTTTCTTTCCTGTTCTCCCAGTGTTTTAGGAGAAATATTTGTCTTGCTTTTTTCTTGGTGCTAGTAGCTCCTCTACGTATTTTTAAGCATTTTACCTTAAAAAATAATAAATTCGCTAACCTTTCCTTTTAAAAAAACCATAACTTATGCAACTCCTGAGAACTTATTTACAGTGGGCGTTTAATCCCCACTGGATGGAATGCTTGGGACTTGGTGCTGCCTCATTTTTGGGCTCATACTGTGAAATTACCTAACAAAATAGATGACTCTCATAGATAAAAGACATACGTTGCAGTGACCCCATGACAGCCGTTGCCTGGACCGATTGGAGGGGTAAAATATTCCCAAGCTGCCAACGTTATGTACAGTAGAGCCATGTGGCACGCGCTGAAGACGTGACAACACTTAAAAAAGGTATCTGATAACCCCACACGCGCCTCCACTTACAGTGTACAGTTAAACATGGTCCTGGCATGCATGGCGGACATCTGAACCTTGCATCACTCTGCATATGACCTGCAGTTACGACTCATCGATAGGGTACGTACGTTTCTTGTCTACCATCCATTGTTTTCGAACGTGTGAAACACTTGACACGATGATTTGCCTTATTCTCATCATCTCATGCCACGATATCGAAATTGGATTGCGTACTAAGTTACTCCGTATGCTCTCATCGTATCGAGAAAACTCAGTTGTGCCCACCTTGAATGTATATGGGCTATCCTGGCCGTCCATCCGTTTTTCCATCTAATTGAAGGGGTTGATCCTAAAATTGAAGCATATCTAAAAGTAAAATGTATCATGCCAGAGGAAACTGTGGGTATAATGATTTCTACTGCTGAAACCTTATTAGTGCCCACAGTTATGTTTATTTGTCATCCAACCTGCTCATGAGATCATAAAGACACGGATGAACGGTGAACACAAATATAAGCTTGATTCATAACTTCTATCACCCTTAAGAAATTTTCAACCATAAACGTTCAAATCAACTATTTCTTATGGTATAGTCTATTTGCTCATTTTATATCATTTATCTTTGGGCTCAAGCACTAAAATTATGTGAGAAAATGAATGGATAGAACGGATAAAATAAATAAATCAAGGTGGACCTAACAGAGTTTACTCAGTACACTATGTAATCCGCTTCCCAGGATGTCTACATACTCGGGCCCACTCCAAGCCTGCCTCACGTGTCCACCACTGCCACGTGTAGATAGTCCACTCAAAGCATGATCCGCTCCCGTCCAATACACTCCACAGTGGTACCGATTCACCTTTTAAGAAACGAAAAGAAAAGAAAAGCATCTTCTACTCCTATCTACATCTACAGTGGGCCCCACCACGAATGGGCTGTAACGATGTTTCGTTCACACAGAACGGCGTACAAATTGACACATGAAACCCTTTCTTCTCCGCATCGCTCATTCATGAGCATATTCCAAACGGATATCTCCTCCACTGATTGGCCTATAAACTCTTATGATAGTTCACCACCATCTTAGAATTGGTGGAACTCCTCATCCGCAAACATTTCACTGTTGTACAGAAATCCAGATGAAAAATGATAATATTACCTGGTTTTGCCATTTGAATCCAGACCACCGTTAATATTTTATTTTTAAACATTCACTCGATAGCCATTAATTGGGTGGTTAAGATTGCTTAATCAGTATCATTTTAGAGATATGCACCATTCACAACGTATCCCACAAATCGGATGATTCTGGATAGCCGTACGGAATTGTCACGTGAGAATAATGAGTCACCACGATTTCAAACTAATGATGATGAACTAACACAAAAGTAGTCTGCCCATGCATTGATTACATGGGTGGCCCACCAACGGATCAAAAGAAAAGAAAAGGACCAAAAACAAGGTGAAAGCAAAACAAAAGCGCTAAAGCCGAAAAGGAGCAGAGCATGAAAAAAAAGTGGGCCATTTCATACATCACAAGAAAAACACCATTGATCAGACAAAAGCTCTACAGCTACTTACAATCCAATACACAGCAGAGATCACATACAAAGAAAGCTAAAATAGGTTTTACTCCTTTTATTCCAAGAAAGTGGAATTGGAACTAGAACTCGCTGGAAAGAGGAGCATGCTCAGAGGACATGAAGACATAGCCATAGATGAGACCAGCCAAGCCTCCACCAATGAGGGGGCCCACCCAGTAAATCCAATTGTCTGTGAAGTTTCCACTGGCCACCGCTGGTCCGAATGAACGGGCAGGATTCATGGACCCACCTGAAAATGGACCCGCAGCGAGAATGTTTGCACCGACGATCAAACCGATAGCAATCGGGGCGATGGTGCCTAAACTTCCTTTCTTCGGGTCGGCAGCTGTCGCATATACGGTGTAGACCAAGGCAAAGGTGATGATGATCTCCATCACAACTCCTTCAGCGGCTCCTACTCCAGCAGCTAGGGTGTGAGTGGGAATTGCCTACAAAACGAAAATGACAATAATCAAATATTCTCTTCTGAAAACATACGTACAAACATTCATCTTTTTCTTCTTGGACGTAAATACATATACACATGCACTACGTACTAAAATACGTTTGATTTTGAGTGATTGATAGTCGGTGGGACCACTAATCCTTGAGCCCTCCACCATATGAGTTGTTCTGATCACGGTCAGTATGGGCACCTTGTTTGGTTGAGGGAGACGGGGACCATGATATTATATGTCCCGAGGACTACAATAAAGTACAATCAACAATATGTTCGATTTGTTTGCTGGGGCCATCATGAATTGACTATGATTCAAAAGAATCACATCTATTAACCATGGCTTGTAAAATGGACGGTTATAAAAATAAGGCTAAACTAGAGATGGATTGAATCATCTGATTGGTATGATTTTTTCTTGGTTTCCCATAAAATGTATTCTGGACTCAACCAACAGTTCAGATTAATCAATTAGACTGTCCAAGTCATGTGCATAAGAGTAGTTATAGAAAACACAACAAGACCATGCATCTTAAGAAAAAGAAATTCTTACGAGGCCTCCTGTAACAGCCTTGAGGAGGAAGCAGGCAGCGATGGAGCCAACGAGCTGGGCAACCCAGTACAAGATCCCAGTAAGGATGGTGATCTGGCCACCAAGGGCCAAACCAAAGGTGACCGCTGGATTAACATGGCCACCAGAGATGTTGGCACCAACGGATACAGCGACGAAGAGTGCAAACCCATGGCAAATGGCGATGGCAACAAGTCCGGCTGGATCGAGAGCAGCGCTCGATGTCAACTTATCTGGAAATAGCCACCATTAAGTCATTATCTCTTTACACTAATCCTACTAAAATTATTATACAATTCTAAGCTTCTTTCTAATAAAAATGGACTACAATATATATATATATATATATATATATATATATATATATATATATATATATATATATATATATATAAAGAAAAAGAAAAAATATAAATAATGGAAATCCTTGAAGAGGTACTTGTGACTTCACGCACGTCTGTATGTTTGCACGTGTACTAAGAACTAACTCAAGGTGTTTCCCATGAATTTGACTATGGTTTTAAAACATTGTAAAACCAGGTGGGTCAACTCGGAAAACGACCGAGTCAACTTGACTAGGTCATGGGATTTGTCAGTGAGTCGGTCGAACCAGGGTTTGCATGTAACTTGGCCTTGTTTTTCTGGGTCAACTTGAAACTCGGCTAACTCGGCCTGGTTTCAAGGAGTCCGACAAGTCAAAAGGGTATTTAGGTAAATATTTGGAGGAGGAGGAGGAGAAGAACATTATATAATAATCATTTTTTTTACTATTATTAACAACCCACCTTTTTGACTCGGGGCTCTCCGGGTCGATTCGACCCAGTCAGTGACCGAGTCACGCGCCTACTCTTAAGTTTGAAATCATGGTTTCAGTATATAATCATTTTATCTCTTTATAATATCTATACAAATACGTGTATTATATATACATATTGATATACAATCTTTTGTTTTTCAAATAATGGCAGAGAGAGAGAGAGAGAGAGAGAGAGAGAGAGAGAGAGAGAGAGAGAGAGAGAGAGAGAGAGAGAGAGAAGTAACTGTAGGCAATAGCTGAGCCAACTCCAGCAAAAACAAAGAGCAAGGTCGATATGAACTCTGCAAGGTAGGCTTTCAATGAGCCTATGCTGAAAGAGTCATCGAAGCGGCCAAAGGCAATTCCGGCCATTGGATCCAACCTTCTCTCAAGACCTAGAGATGGACAGACAGATAAGCAAAGGCGATAGACACAAACACGGGCCGCTTCTATCACATATATACATGTCTCTACCCTATAACATACCATGTCGTGCATCATGTGTAGCAGAGGACTTACATGCTACCCGCCCGAGGATATTTTTCTATCCTCGGGTTTATGTTGTATCAGTGGGGCCCATGGTTTAGTGATCCAGACGGTTGGTCTGGCGAGCCTAGTGGCCTCCTCTCCAAAAATATTCTCGATGGTACAGTACGTAGCCTGGAAATGCAGAGCTAAGAAAGAAAATACAAGAACTGTCCATATTCATCTGAAAAAGATCCGATGGGTAGTGTCTTCTAAGCTCTAAATACACCATCACTTTAGGCAAGCTGTATCAGGGTGGGGCGCATTGGATCAACGGCTTGGATCACCGATCCTTAGGCCCCAGTTCTAAAGGCATATACTCGGGTCGAGTGCCTAATGATTCCTTGTGACATGGACTGTGGATGAGGAGTGAGGTGGTGAAATTATCCGATCCTAGCTGTCACTAACATGCTTTGATGGAAATGTCTGGAAGCAAATGAATGATCCCCTCCATGTGACCGACCGCTGAGAATCGTCAAAAGGAGGTAGGGGAGGTGGGACCCACTTCGTGAGTGAAATAATTGAAAAGAAAGGGACAAAAATGTTGGACCCGTGGACGTGGTTGACCCCACTTTTAGAAATGATCCAGTGATCTCCACTAATGTACGTAGACAATCAAATCCATTGATCTAGACGGTTCATTAGGTCCACCGCACATTTGAATGTGCCTGTATGCAAATATCATTCTAATCCGACAAATGCTAACCATTAGATCAATGATCTCTAATATGAACGGTCAATGCCTTTTACACAAAATAGGTCCAACGAACTTTTTCATCCATCTATTTGCTAGAGCCCATGGACTGCTTATGATCTTAAAAAAGCACTTTTGTTAGGTAATTGTAACCATCCCATCCATGTAATGGAAAAAATGGATGGCTACGGATAAAAAGAAGATAAAAGAAAGGATAGATTGGATCATTAGATCGGTGCTATTATTTACAACTAACTTATCAAATGAGTTCAAGACTCAATGGACAGTTCAGATTGATTGATTGACTGTCCAAGTAAACCGATGCAACTAGGAGCAGTTTGGCTCACAGAATTGTTGAAGCATTTCTCCTAGGACCTGTTTAGTTATCGAATTACAGTGTAAATAGACTGTAAATTGGTATTTATTATTTACAACGGTAATTCCCTTCTTCTGCTTTCCCTTAGAACTACAGTCATCTACTTTTACCTTGAAGTTACAGCTGTTCTGTTTGGAAGGCGTAGCTCCACGAAGGAAAAAGGCTACAATGAATATATTAAAAATTGTAGGCCAACTGACATGTATATGTCTAATCCATGCCATCTATCTATTTTACTTGCTCATTTTATGGTATGAATTTAGGAGTGAGGCAAGTGTGAAGCTAAAGTTGACCACACATAGGAAACAAAGGTAATTAAACTGTTACCATTGAAAACTTATCGTGGCTCATGAAAATTTTGGACCATGCTGATATTTATGTTTATCCTTCATCCATGTATATGTGACGTTATTAACAGGTTGGATGACAACCCCACAACCCTATGGGCCCTATAAAGGTTTCCGTTTTGAATGGTGCAAGTCATTATCCCCTTGCTTCCTCTGGTGTGGTCCAATTAAGCTTATAATCTGCTTCTGTTTTTAGTCAATGCCCTAAAATGAGATGATAAAACATTTGGATGGCGTGGATCAGACATATATATGATCATGGGACCCACAAAGTTTACCACCATGCATTTTCGTACTATTTCGTGCGTGTATACGAGATTTTCGAGACACATTTAAGAGAAATATTTCCCCATTTTTCACACATGATGTAAAAAGTAATTATAACTTATTTACATTCATTTAGCTAACTATATTTCTTAAAACCTAACATTTGATAAAATAAGCTGCGTGCGTGGGCTGTTTTTTTATATATATATATATATATATATATATATATATATATATATATATATATATATATATATATATATATATATATATATATGCTGTTGATTGGTAGGTTTTGTTTTGGCATATTTTTTATTAGGCCGCTTGTTGTGCAAATCCGTGTAGAATACAATTATTCTAAGAGTGCTTCACGTGGGGCCTCAGGAGTATGTGCATGGCATCCAACCGGTTCAGCAGGGTCGCCCCATCGTGAAAGTCTATACAACTCAAAAATCAGTCTGATCCGACCATTGCGTGAACTTGGAGTTTTTTGGATGGTTGTCCATTGTTGTCAATGGTGTGGCCCAGCTAGTGGTTGAACATACCTTAAAACTTGTGGCATCCAATCATCAAGTGAGAACTCATATAATTCACAGGTTGGATGTAGTATATACAACAACACAGTGGGTTCCATCTGAGAAAGTAAAGTATGGCCATCCAAAAACCTACAAGTGAACATGGTGGCCCATATGAGGGTTGGATCAACCTGATTTTTTCGGCATCCTACTTTCACAAAGAGGCTCACGTAGTACATGAGTTGGATGCCATCTGCACATCTTGGTGAACCCAAGCCCAGCACCTGTAGAACAAGCTTATTCTACCAGGACTTGTAGAGGGACCGGCCTCTTTTTATATTTTGTATTTTGAGGTCAGTAGGTGAAGCTGTGGCCGGCAGGATAAGGATGGATTTGATGGAATCTGAAAGGGTCTTGTTTATATTACGCTTGATTGACGCTGGGTCTTTAAAAAATTAAAAAATAAAAAAAAATTTACTATTGTATTTTGTATCGATGAATTATAGGATTCATGGGTTGCAGGAGATTGCGGATTTATACTTGTACGGCTATGTTTTGATGATCTAAACTGACTATAGGTGTCGTTTGACACAGTGAATTAGAGAGGATTTGACGGGGTTTCAAATCTCCGGTTGTTTGGCAGCATAAAGTAAATTGGGGTTTCAAATCTCCTCTTGGAAGGGTTTTTAATCCCTTGAATTACATCTAAAATCATTTCAATAGTTATAGGTGAAACATATGTGTCACTATATACTATCATTCTATTGGGCACATGACTCACATCTAATGATGATCGGCACCGTCCAAACATTGTCCATGTAAATCAGCACTATCCAAGCATTATCCAGCACCGTCCAAACATTGTCCAAGTAAATGAATGTTTAAAAATTGTTGGTTAGTCACTTAGATATGATTTGTGTTTGTGACCCATCCGAGACTTAGAATTTCATCTTTTCGGGCAAAGCATGTATTTCAGCGGACTTATCATAGCTATTGTGTAAAAAATTACATATATACTAATTAGAGATATTAAGGTTGATTTAGTAATTAAATTCAAACCCTAGTAAATATATCATGGATAGATACTTTTGGATTAAAGTTGATTCACACTTCAGGTGCGAAACACATTGGGAGGATGTCAAATTCAAGGGGTTTCAAACATGTTTGGAACTCAGATAAGGTATGGGTTGTGAAACTTCATCTTGGAATCAATGCTGAGGCAAGGGTTTTTGCAATCCTACACCGGTTTCATGTGGCTAGTAGTCGGTGCTATGTGGACCCCACCACAATGTATGTGTTTTATCCATGCCGTCCATCCATTTTGAAATATAATTTTAGGACTTGATCCCAAAAATGAAGTAGATATAAATCTCAAGTGGACCACACCATAGGAAAACAATAGTGATTGAATTACACCATTAAAAACCTCTAAAGGCCAACTGCTCGGTCCACTTGAGATTTGGATCAAACTCATTTATGGGCTCATACCATAAAATGACATGGAAGAATGGGTGGACGACACAGATGAAACACATACATCATAGTGGGGCCCACCGACTGATTGTGGCAAGATGAGTAGCCAATCCGAACATAGTACCTATATAGTATATTGGGCTAAAATATACTATGCAACCATATAAACTAAATAAGTGGGATGGCCTCCAAGCCAGGGATTAGCCGACAATCCCTGTTGTCATCATTATATTTTGGCAATTCCATCCCACTTACACCCATCTAATCCCGTGCTCCAAACACCTCCTGAGGGTTCGGTTCCAAGTCCACGCTCTCAAATAGGCCCTCGAGATTATCACTGCGAAGGATAAGTGATTACTTGACAATCTTCCATACGAAACAAAGAGATCGTGGGATCTTCAAATCTCGGTTGCGGGTGGTGGAAAACATCGGATCAACCACCTGAAATCTGTAGGTTTGATGTGACTGGTACCTGAAATTCCTCGATTCTGTGGTGGAGAGATGAGTTTGTTTTACACCATTTAAAACATGGCGGTGAGTCTTCAACCCGGGACATGGGACAGCTGTACGGCAATCCAACTGTCAAAATCATGGATCCAATGATGGATGGAGCGCACTGAGAAGATATTATTAGCCATCGGAATCCCATTGAATTTCAACCGCTCATCTATTTTAGGGCCCGTTTGGCCGGGTGGATTGAAAGGGATTGAACTGTATTAGGGTGGATGGCATGGATTTCAAGGTAACAATGTTGTTGTTAGTAGACTGTCTTAGGGCGTGTTTGGCCGGAACAATTCCATGGGAGTAGGTGGGATGGAATGGATTTTAAGGTAATGATGGTGGTGTCAGTGTTTGTCCCTTGATCTCATGGATGGGTTTGGAATATACAGCAGCCCTGTTTGGACCGTCCCAAATGGATGGGTTTGCATACACAATGCTTCTTGTGGTGTGCCCCACTCACTATTTTATATTTGCCTTAAAACAAATTTATGGCTAATTGTAGGCCGGCGAAAATGATGGACAGAGTGGATATCTCATTGATATCTTGGTGGGCCCAAATAGAGGTGAAAAATCATATCCCGGGATTAGCAAAATCCATGTTAGCCAAATGACGGTGTTTAAGAGGCGAGATACATCCCGCCACCTCAAACGGGAGATGGGATGAGATGGCGCAGGATAACCCTCCTAATCACAGGATAGCCCACATCCAGCACCCGGCCAAACACGCCCTTAAGATCTATATGGGATTGCTATATCCCGGGATTGCTATATGGAGTCTATTTGGCACGCCTGGCCAATCCCGGGATTAAACCTTCCCATCCCTTCCAATCCCTCGAACCAAACACGTCCCAGGCAAATTTGAACCCATTAGGGTGGATTGGATGGGATTTAAAGGTAATGATGGTGTTGTCAGTGGATTGTCTTAAGATTCGTACGCTCAACCAATTCTGAGATTTAACTTCCAATCCCTTCCAATACCATCCAATTTGCCCGGCAAAACGGGCCTTACTTTCCTCCATCCATTTGATAGCCATTAGGGATTGTTTGGCCGGTTGTATTATATGGGCTTAGGTAGGATGGAATTGCATCTAGTCCTGTGCCAAACTCCACTCCATGTTTGGGAAGAATGGAAAAAGCTTGGAAGTAGGTCAGATGTAATTGCATTGGGTTCCGTGCCTATTTCGCTTAATGTTAGTAAGTTGTGTATGTCCCACCATCATGTGTGGGCTATATCCATATCGTCCACCCATTTTTCGAGATCGTTTTAGAGCATGGGCCAAAAAATAGGTAGATCTAAAGCTCATGTGGACCCCACCATAGAAAACAACGAGGATTGGATACTTACCGTTAAAAACTTCTTTGGGGCTACATAAGTTTTGGATCAGCCTCATTTTTAGGCCCATGCCATAAAATGAGGTTACAAAACAAATGAACAGTTTAAATATAACACTTGTGTTATTCTCAATAATTTCAAATGATGGTGGGTATATCCTTTCAATGTACCACCATATTACAAACAAAGCAGGGAGTTAAGCTTATCCCATGGTAACAGGGAACAATGCCTGCCATGGGCAATAATTATGTTTTTTTTTTTTAATCCCTTCCCACCTAAGCCTTTCCAATGCAACTGGTCATGCGGATTGGAAGTTAAATCCTAAGATTGGCCCGACGTGCCAAACAGACTGGGTGATCTGATCCCGGGATATAGTAATCCCATGGATCTCAAGACAATCTACTAACAACACCATCATTACCTTTAAATCCCATCCAATCCACCCTAATCTGTTCAGATTTGCCTGGGAACGTATTTGGTTCAAGGGATGGGAAGGTTTAATCTCGGGATTGGCCGGGTGTGCCAAACAGTCTCGATATATCAAGGATATAGCAATCCCATAGATCTTAAGACAATCCACTATCAACACCATCATTGCCTTGAAATCTATGCCATCCACCCTAATACCATTCAATCCCTTCCAATCCACCCGTCTAAACGGGCCCTAATTAGATGGCTAAGATTAATTGATCGATTTGATTTTAAATAAGCTCAATTGGGAAGCGAATTGGCTGGTGTACCACACATCAGCTATATGGAAGCGGATTGGCTGGTGTACCACACCCCAGCTATATAGCTGTTGTAGGTACGTGTGGCTCGAAGACGAGCACTGACGCTCATCGAGGAAGTGGATTGGCTGGTGTACCTCACATTAGCTGCTGTAGGTGATGAGCACTGACTCACCTTGACCTCCTAGCTGTACGAACGGTTGAAAGGAGATCAAAGTTACATGGGCTCCACAGTTATGTATTTATTATATCTACACCGTTCATCTATTTTTAAATTTCATTTTAGAGCATTATCCAAAAAATGAATTATATCCAAAGATCAGCTGGACCACATTACAAATAGTAGTGGAGATAATGATTTTCATTGTTAAAAAATTCGTAGGTCCCACCTAACGTTTATTTTCCATCTAATCTGTTCATAAGGTCAAAAAGACCTAGATGAAGAGGAAAAACAAATTTCATATTGATCCAAAACTTCTGTGACCCCAAAAAAGGTTTCAATGGTAGACGTTTAATCTCCCACTGCATTTTGTAGCGTGGTCAACTTGATAGTTAGATCTGTCTTATCTTCTCAAGCAGTAATACAATCTCACCAGATAGATGGACCGTTTGGATATAACACATACCTCGTGATCAGGCCCACTGAGCTTATTGACGTCAATACAGCAGCTATATATATATATATATATATATATATATATATATATATATATATATATATATATATATATATATATATATATATATATATCTGGTGTGAGGTACACCAGCCAATCCGCTTCCGCTCCTCGAGCTCCAATTTGTACGAACGGTTCAAAGGATATCAAAGTTACACATCCCCAGTGATGTATTTATTATATCTACACCGTCCATCGATTTTTAGAGATCATTTTAGAGCATTATACAAAAAAATGTATCATATCCAAAGATCATCAGGACCACACCACAAATAGCAGTAGAGATAATGATTTTCACGGTTAAAAATTCGTAGGGCCCACCATAACGTTTATTTTCCATCCAATCTGTTCATAAGTTCAAAAAGACCTTAATGAAGAGGAAAAACAAATTTCATATTGATCCAAAACTTCTGTGGCTCCAAAAAGGGTTTCAATGGTAGATGTTCAATCCCCACACTGCTTTTTGCAGTGTGGTCCACTTGTTAGTTAGATCTGTCTTATTTTTCGTCTCAAGCCTTAAGATAAGCTTGTTAAATGAATGGACAATTTGGATATAATACATACCTCATGATCACACCCAAAGAACTTCCTAACGTCAATAAAGCAGCTATTACACCAGTCAATCCGCTTCCCGGCTATGGAAGCGGGTTCCTACGCTGGGAACCAGGTGGGACCCACTGCGATGTTTGTGAGAAATACTACCCATCCATCCGTTTTTTGAGTTCAATTCATGACATGAAGCAAAAACATGAGCTCAAGAAGGCTGAAAACGTGATAATTGAACGTCTACCGTTAAAATATTTCGTGGGCCACAGAAGTTTTGAGTCATGCTAATATTTGCGATTTCAGTTCATCCCAGTAGGAATGAAGTTATTAACGGTTTGAATGGCTTGTAAACATCACTGTCGAGCCCAGGTAGGTTTTAATGGTAGGAATTTCCTTAATCACATTTTCCTTTAGTACGGCCCACTTGAGCTTTGAACACGGTTCATTTTAGCATCATGTCCTGAAATGAGCTCAAAAAACGGATTGAAGGAGAGGATATCTCACAAACATCACAGTGCCCCCACATGGGTTCCCTGCGCAGTAACTTCTTGCCAAAGCCTTTTGCAGGAAATCCCCTTCCCCAGCTATATAGCTAGAGTGCAGGTACGTGTCGTGCGAAGACGCTACGCTCCTAGAGCTACGAGTTGTACTAACGGTTCAAATGAGATCAAAGTTACATGCCCCACGATTATGTATATATTATATCCACACCGTTCATCCACTTTTCAAGATAATTTTAGAATAAATCAAAAAATCAATCATATCCAGATAGCAACCGGACCACACCACAAATAGCAGCGGAGATAATGATTTTCACCGCTAAAAATTTCCTAGAGCCCCCGTAACGTTTATTTTCCATCCAATCTGTTCATAAGGTGACAAAGAGGAACAACAAATTTCATATTAATCCAAAACGTCTATGAAACCCAAAGGGCCTCAATGGCAGACGTTCAATCCCACGCTGCTTTTTGCAGTCTGATTCACTCGATCTTTAGTTCTGTCTTATTTTTCGTTTCAATCCTTACAACGAGCTCGAGAAATGATGGACGGTTTGGATATAACACATATCTCATGGGACCCACATAAATTGCTGACGTCAATACACCAGCCAATCCGCTTCCGCTCAATCTACGACAGCTGGCACAACCGTTTAACAGAGTAGGTATAACACAGACATCACATGTGGGTGCGTTATCAACCTGAAATCGAGTATTTTGTGGGTGCAGATGTCATGCGCTCACGCCAGTCTGTTACTCTATCCCGTGCTTCTGTCTCATTTTGATTCCTTTGGCTTTAGGATTGAAAGAAGAGTGTGTGGGGGTGTGTGTGCGTGTGTATATTAAAAAAAAAAAAAAAAAAAAAGGATTGAAAGAAGAGGTGCCAAAACATAAAGAGTGGTCTATTCAATAACATACGGTCTTCCTCTATGGTCATCTATATCATTGACCAGGCCAACCACCAACACCATATGACCTATTATGATTGGAAGATCCCGACCATCTGATCGAGATTCACCGTTATCAGTTTAGATAATCTTACACACTAATCAGAATCATCAGATGGCAACCGTGGCCAAGTGCCCTGGTTATACAAATCAAGAGTCGTGATGCAGTAGGCTATTGTCCAGTTGGGGCACACCTAACGAATGGCGTTGATGGCATATACACGACACTGTGGACCCACATTCCATCTGGAAGTTTCCATTGTTGGTGTGGTACACTTGAGTTTATGGGTGGTCCTCGATAATATAGATGTGCCGGCGGATACGAGTGAACCAGCCTGTTTTAAGTATATATCTGCATTTTCGTAGTGAGGACCACCTTATACTCCGTTCAGTTATGCCATGTACTTGAAAGGTTGGCACCTGTGCTTCCTGTGAAATAGGTGCATGGAAGGCTAGCAAATTTCTTTTTGACGAAAAAAAAAAAAGCACACTAGAGGACAAAACATAGTTGCCCAGTTCCTGCCAAAGCTAATCAAAGTTACGTGTGATTTGGATAAATTTGTGTGGTATATTTTGAAGATCCATAGAAATATACAAAGAGAATTCTACGATAGTATAGTTGGAGTGCATCGGGCAATGCTACAATATCTACTAATTGGTTGTTTGAAGAACTATTGTGTAAAAGCAGTCACAAGATAAATGATAGTGGTAGAAGCAAAGAAGACAATATAATGTTAAACAATTATAGTAACCGTCAAAACGTTGGAAGAATCCGGAAGACCGGGATAAGTCTATAAATAGCACAGTAATTCAACAGGAAGATTTTGTTTCAATCAAACTAAATATTATATTTCAATTATTTGTCATTTACATTCCTTAGTGTAATCATGCATTTTACCATTTCTACAAGTACATTACATTTTCTAATGTAATTATTTACTTTTCGCCTGCTATTTACATTTCATAATGTAATCTATAATATTAATTAAGTAATTGGTAATCTTAGTTGTAATTTGGGTTTATGCTTGTATGTTGGATTTAGTTCTCCATTAAGGAAGGTGCTCCGTAGCTATTCTCCACAACCAGCTGTAAGAATTAATCTTTTTCTTGATCTTTTATTTGTACCGAAAAGTCCTTTCATATGAAAGGTAAAGGTGTAACCCATCATTAGATACTGCCAACCTTACCGTCTTTTTAATATCGACTGATCCTATTTACATATTGAGCGAGTGGTTGAATAGGCAACCGATATCATTCGATATTGGTCATTTACTGCATATTTACCTATCTCGATGCTTGGGGTCATAGTTGTTCTATTTGAATTGAGCTACAATTAAATTCAATTCTGACATGCCCACACTTATCACGTGACCAAATTTGAAAAACAACCATAACACCTTCCAACTTTTTTCCCTCATAGCGTATCATGCATGTCATCTAACATGTGGATGCATTACACATCTCACATTTGGCTAATTGATTTCACTAATTTGGATGGTAAGTCACTTTAGATAAACTATTTATGCCATGGTAGTTTATCTTGGTTTTTACTTATTAAATAGATAGGTATATTTGGTAAATAAAATATTTATTAGCTTCTCATCTCCTCCATGTTTTCTGGTGACTCTCATCGGCAACTTATAAAAAGTAAAAAATCTAAAAGAATTAGCTGAAATGATTAAATAATTTTAAGTAAAAAAGTTACTTATAATTAATAATAAACCAAACTTACTTATCTACTGTTGCAAGTAGAAAAAGCAACTTACATGGTGGTATCCAAATGGTTCTTAGTTGATTTTTTAGTAAGTTAATTGATTCCTCACCAATTGTCCATGTAAAATATATTGTTATTTGTATAAATATCCCATTTGATACAAGATCAATATATTGAAGAATAAAGTTTTCTTAATTTGTCATGGTATAGAGCTTATGTTGAATCCACGTGTTTTTCGATGGTGAGATCTTGTCGCACTAAACAGGGCATGTTGCAAATCAGTGGTTTTTTGAAAAAAGAAATTTGAATTTTCAAAATTTCAGGAATTTCTAGCCAAAACACTTTTTGAAAATTTTAAATTCAAAAGTGCGGTGTGTATGCTTTGTCCCACATTGGAAATGTAGAGAAAAGTTTTGTGGTTTATATGAGAACTTTTGAAGAGTATTCTTACTTGGAGTTTTTTGAGGAGGTGATACTCGGGTTGTACGCACTGGAACACACGCACACACGCGCGCGCTAGGGCATCGGCACGGGCGTGGGCATGGGTAGTGAGGCAGTGTGGCTGTAGTGGCGCTAGATGTCATACTTTGCACTTCGCACGTGCGCATCATCGAGACCTTACGCGAACCGGCGCGAGACGGTGCGACCTCGGTGCAATAGGTCTGGTCAGAGCCTTAGGTCGGTGGATCTAAAAATCTGAAATGAGCCTGGGTTTTATAGGTGACTGAGAATGGTCAGATCTTAAATCCAAAACGTCTAGCCATTTTTAAAAATGGATAGCTACCTTGAAAGCCACAACGGTCCGAAGACGGACGGGTCAGGATGATCCAACAGTCAGATCTTCTGATCTGACAACCGGAAATGTCTGGGATTAATTGTCAACGGCCAGAAATATTTTTCAAACGTTCTGGACCACTGAATAACTACACAACAATGGTGCTATACCTGATGCATATATAAACTGGACCATTCCAGTCCGATTTCATCATCTCAACACACCATCTCTCCTATCGGAAACATCCAAATCTCCTTAGTGAATACTGTGAACATCTCTCTCTATCCGATCCTGCCAGAACAGATCAATTGTGTTACACCGTTCCATAGTAGACCCATTGTGATTACTACACGCTAGATTCAGAACAGGCTTGTATTATCCTGAAAGTAATTCACCTGTAACCCATCAACAATTGATAAGGGGCGAATCACGCTTTAAGGACAGCGTATTCTATATGTGATTCAACCTAGAGAAATAATTTTTCTTACATTTATTTTTTATATTTTTTCGGTATATCCAAACATCAATTTATAACAATCTTAAAGTGTGATTCCATGGACACTGAAAGTGTTGCATCAGTCAAACTGACGAACCAGGATCTGATCCAATTGGACCAATTCAATGGTTTAAATTTCACTAGATGGTAGGACAAGCTAAAATTCCTGCTGACCACTTTGAAGATTTTCTACATCTTGGACTTGACTCTCCAGCCTCTACCTGAAGCAAAGGACACTGACACTCCAGAACAAGTTGTTGCTAGGGTCAAGCGACAAGAAGATGAACTACTATATCGCAGCCACATCCTCAATGCTCTCTTTGATCAGTTGTACGATTTGTACATGGGGACCACATCAGCGAAAGAAATTTGGAGTGCACTGAAATACAAGTACAAGGTTGAAGAGGAAGGTACACAAAAATTTCTAATTGCCAGGTATTTCGACTTCACGATGGTAGACAATCTACCGCTGTTTGCCCAAATCCAAGAACTGCAGCTTATTGTAAACAAAATAAAAGCCATAAAAATTGATCTTCCTGAATCCTTTCAAGTCAGAGTTATAATCGCAAAATTGCCTCTGAGCTGGAAAGAGTACAGGAAGAAACTACTGTATAAATCCGAAGAATTCACCCTAGAACAAATCCAAAGGCATCTTCGAATTGAAAAAGAATCCCGTAACCGAGACAAAAAGGATGACGCTAATGGTGCATCCTCATCCAAGGTGAACATAGTAGAACGACCATCCCAAAATAATTCATATGAGAAAGCTAATTCCCTTAAACCTAATAAAAATTAAGAAAAATTCAAGAAAATCCAAAAGAAGAAAAATGGCAAACCAAAGGGAGTTTGCTATGTCTTAGGCAAGACCGAACTTTCACCTGAGTCTATAGGGACCGAAAAAAGCCAAAGAAAGAGGCTAATCAAGTAGACAATAATATCGTAGTCATGGTCACAGAAGTGAACCTAGTTCAAGAGAAAATTCCTAGTTGATGGTATAATACAGGTGCCATAGTCCATGTATGCAATGATCGATTTGCCTTCAAAACCTATGAAGATGAGACCAATGGTCAAGAGGTTCAAGTGGGAAATGAATGACGATCGAAAGTTGCAGGCAAATGAACCATGGAATTACTTTTTACCTCTAGAAAGAAGGTAATCCCGACCAATGTACTGCATGTCCCAGACATAAGGAGGAATCTTGTCTTAGGGGATCGCAAACCTGGGATTATGGTTGTGTTTAAATCGGGCAAGTTAATATTGTCCAAGAATGGGAACTTTGTGGGTAAGGGATATGCTTGTAATGGGATGATTAAATTATCTCTGAATGAAAAGAATTATTTTGCTTACATGATTAAGTCTGTAATGCTATGGCATGGTAAACTAGCCCATATTAGCTACAGTACCATAAAAGTCATGGCTAAGAACGGCCTAATATCATATAATAATAGTGACAAAGATAAATGTCAAGTATGCATATGGTATAAAATAATTAAGAAACCATTCCTTAACGTTGAGACATCATCTTAAATATTAGACCTAGTGTATACTGACATATGTTAACTAAATGGCGTTCTTACCCATGGAGGTAAAATGTACTTTATAACGTTTATAGATGATTATTCAAGATATGTATATGTACGTATCTATTAAAATCAAAAGATGAAGCATTTAATGCATTCAAGATTTATAAATCTGAAGTAGAAAATTAATTAGTTAAAAATATTCAAATCCTTCATAGTGACCGAGGAGGAGAATATTTCTTTAATGAATTTTGTAATTATTGTGAAGAACATGACATAATACATCAGTGCACAACACCTTATACACCACAACAAATGGTGTAGCAGAGAGAAAAAATAGGACATTAGTAGAAATGGTCAACTCAATGCTAATACAAACACAGTTGCCATTAAACCTATAGGGAGAAGTACTGTTAGCTGCATGTCATGTTTTAAACCACATTTCATCTAAGAAAACCAAGACCTCTCCATACAAAATATGGAAAGGAAGAAAATCAAACGTAGGGTATCTTAGAGTGTGAGGGTATCTTGCATACTACAGAACTCCAAAACCTAAAAGAACTAAGTTAGGACTAAGAGTTATCAAGTGTGTCATTGTAAGATATGCACAACATAGTAAGGCCTATAAACTTCTAGACTTAAACTCCAATGTAATCATAGAGTCTAGAGATGTAGAGTTCTTTGAGAATTCTATATTCACGGAGAAAAAGAATGTTGAGATTAAATCTCCTAATGAAACTATAAAAGAAACACAAATAGAAGAAAAAACTCCAAGTGAACCTCATAAGAGTCAAAAAGCAAGAATAGAAAAGAATCTTGATCCCGATCAAATAAACTCTTAGCGACTCTCTTTTCATCTAGTTGAGAGTGATAGAGAGAATGTGATTAAGAAAATACCTATGGATTTAACTATAGAAGATAAACCTAAAACATTTAGTGAAGCTATGACTTCAAGAGACTCCACTTTTTGAAAAGTGGCCATTAATGATGAAATGGATTCTATAATATCTAACCAAACATAAAAATTGGTAGATCTACCTCCAGGTTCTAAACCAATAGATTGTAAGTGGGTATTTAAGAAAAATATCATACAGATGGTAGAATTAAAACCTTTAAGATAAGGTTGTTTGTTTTTCAAAAAGGAGCTGTCATAAATATCGCACAATTACAGCTTAGGATCTTCAGGAGGGAAACAGGGAAAAATTTCCTACCCCGCCTATCATATGCTATACAACAAGGAATCCTAACACCCCGCAAATCACAGCCAACAAACCCAACAAAAGAAAAGAAAAGAAGAGCCAAGAAGAAAGGATTAAAAAGGAGGCTGGGGCGCATGATCTCTGATGGCCCTAAGGCCCGCTTTGTCTAGGAGAATCTGTCATCTTGTGACACTTGGCAAGGAAGAAAGGCTCACATATCGGTTGTTGATCTACTGCTTGCTACCAAGCTTCGCCAAGCTAAGGGTTTCTGATAGAAAGAAGGAATAATCGATTATTTTGACACTTATTCACCAGTAGCTAGAATAACATCGATTAGGATCTTATTCGCTCTAGCATCCATACATCATCTTCATATCCATTAAATGGACGTGAAGACAACATTCCTGAATGGTGATCTCGATGAGGAGGTATACATGGAGCAACTAGAAGAGTTTGTTCTACCAGGAAATGAAAGAAAAGTGTGTAGACTTGTTAAGTTTTTGTATAGATTAAAGCAACCACCAAAACAGTGGCATGATAAATTTGATTCTAAAGTTCTGTCTTATGGTTTTGAACGTAATATTGCTGATAAATGCATATATTCAAAAGTGTGTAATGATTATGTTGTAATCATATGCTTGTATGTAGATGATATGTTAATAATCAGCAATAAAATGGAAGGTGTAACTGAAACCAAGAAGTTTTTCTCTTCAGTTTTTAAAATGAAGGATCTTAGACAAGTGGATATTATATTAGGTATCAAAGTTAAAAAACATAGTGGAGGTTTTGCATTCTATCAGTCTCATTATATTGAGAAAATTCTAAACAAGTTTAATCACTTGAAAAATAAAGAGGCAAAGACCCCGTTTGATCCAAGTATCAAGTTAAAAGAAAATAGTGGGAGAGCAATTGCACAACTAAAGTATGCTAGTGTTATAGGCAGTCTTATGTATGCAATGTAATGTACAAGGCCAGATATAGTATACGCTATGAGTAAACTAAGCAGGTTTACGAGTAATCCAAGTGTTGAACACTAGAAAACAGTAAGTAAAGTTCTAGGTTATCTTAAAGAAACCAAAGAATTAAGGCTATTTTACTCAGAATTTTCAGCAATATTGGAAGGATATACCGATGCAAGTTGGATATCGAGTGCAGGGGACAACAAGTCCACTACAGGGTGGATATTTACCTTAGAAGGTGCAGCTGTATCTTGGGGATCGAAGAAACAAAATTGTATAATGCACTCAACTATGGAATCTGAGTTCATAACTTTAGCTACTACAGGCAAAGAGGCTGAGTAGTTAAGAGATATTTTATTAGAAATCTCATTTTATGCGAAGCCTATACTGGTTGTTTCACTTCATTGTGATAGTGAAGCCACTCTAGTAAGAGCCTATAGCGGTACCTATAATGGGAATACCTATAATGGGAAGTCAAGACACATAAGTTTGAGACATGACTATATAAAGCAATTGATTCAAGATGGAATCATTGCGATCTCATATGTAAAGTCGAGTAATAACTTGGTTGATTCTTTTACTAAACCTTTCACGAGAGAGGTAGTAAGAACAACATCTAGAGGGATAGGATTGAAATTCTTTACTCAAAGTTTCACCAGTGAAAGAAACCTAACCCAAAATTAGAAAATATCTAAATATCGGGTTTAATGGGTAATAACAATTCACTAATAAGTGAAAAGTTTCAGCACTAAATAAAATTAAATAACCTCATCCAGGATGATAGTGCTGGCCGTTATAAAAGAAGGATGAGTATTAAACTCGTAATGAAGTCCAGTCAAACAGGACAAGTGTTTTAACGAAAACACTGGAAGGATTTCACCTATGTGAACGGAGAAGTGATGCCGCTTCTCATGAGAGTTAGAGTTATCTCGGGATCGTTCATAAAACAGGATAAGCACATGGTCATTAAAAGTGCTAAGCGAGATTATAAAGAAACATGTAATGCATGAGCTATTATGTGTGTGGTATTTTTTGTTATATCATATAGGAATAACTAATTCAATGCTGCAACAACAAGAAATTTTGAAATAACTTTAAAATACTTACATTAAAGAAAGATTCAAATCGCAAGATATATTTCTTTATGCATAATAACTGTTATTATTCTGCTAGAGTTTTCAATATTTTAAAAAACCAGTGAGGGATTGTTGAAAATCAGTGATTTTTTAAAAAAAGAAATTCGAAATTTCAAAATTTCAGGAATTTCGCGCCAAAACGCTTTTTGAAAAATTTGAATTCAAAAGTGTGGTGTATGTGCTTTGTCCCACATCAGAAATGTAAAGAAAAGTTTTGTGGTTTATATGAGAACTTGTGAAGAGTATTCTTACTTGGAGTTTTTGGAGGAGGTGATACTTAGGTTGTCACGGACGCACGCACGCTCCGGCATGGGCGTGGGCGTGGGCAATGAGGCAGTGTGGCTATAGTGGCGCTAAATGGTGCACTTTAAACTTCGCACATGTGCATCGTGTCGCAGAGTGATCGCTACGCAAACCGGTGCGATAAGTCTGGTCAGAGCCTTAGGGCGGTGGATCTGAAAATCTAAAATGAGCCTGGGTTTTATAGGTGACCGAGAACGATCTGATCTTAAATCTGAAACGTCCAGCCGTTTCTAAAAACGGATAGCCACATTGAAAGCCACAACGGTCTGAAAACGGATGAGCCAGGATGATCCACTGGTCAAATCTTCTGATCTGACGACCAAAAATGTCTGGGATTAATTGTCAATGGCGAGAAACGTTTTTCAAACATTTTGGACCATTGAATAACCACACAGCAACGGTGCTATACCTGATGTCGATATAAACTGGACCATTCCAGTCTGATTTCATCATCTCAACACACCTTCTCTCCCATCAGAAATATCCAAATCTCCTTAGTGAATATTGTGAACATTTCTCTCTATTCAATTCTACCCGAACAAATCAATTGTATTACAACATTCCATACTGGACCCATGGTGGTTGCTGCACGCTGGATTCAAAACAGGCTTGTCTTATCCTGGAAGTAATTCACCTATAACCCATCAGCAATTGATAAGGGGCGAAGCATGCTTTAAGGACAGCGTATTCTATATGTGATTCAGGCTAGTGAAATAATTTTTCTTACATTTATTTTTTATATTTTTTTGGTATATCCAAACATAAATTTCTAATAGGGGATACACCAACCACCGGTGTATCATCTCTCCACCAATTCTCATCCAGCCTCTAATACTCCGAAATGTATCCAGCTTCCCAAATTTACACCTATTCATACCATCTCCGATTTTTATCATCACCATCATCGTCAGTAATCAAGCACCACCTCGATTTATCGCACGCTATTTAACCGACAACTCCATGGACCAGCAACGGCAATCCTCATCGCCGGCTGCCGTATGAGATGGCATGTTCCTTCTTCTTCACCAGATCAGTCCAGATTCGGATCCCTTTTTCATCACCGATAGCAGTCTTGCACCTGCTGCTCACATTCCGAGTCACATGCGACAGCACGCACCACCTTCGGTCTGCAACCTTCAAACCCATCATCGGAATCTCTTCTCCAATGTGGCAGCAGCAACAGCCCCTGAAATCCATAGCCCAAATCTCTTCTACAACTGCAGCAGCCCCTGAAATCCATTGCCAGTGTTTTCCCCTGCTTCATCCACGTCAGTATTAAATATGGTCATTGGCATCTAAAATTTTGAGGTGGCCCGCCTTGATGTCCATTTGAAATCCATTTCGTCCCATCATTTTGTCAACTTAGTTCAAGGGCATTAGCCCAAAAATGAGCCAGATCCAAATCTAAGATAGACCACACCACAAGAAACTGTGGTAATTGAACACCCACCGTTCTTCTTATGAGCCTAAATATTTTTGGATGAAACTAATATTTATATTTTCCATTTATCCGGATTTTTGTGGCTTAATTAACAAGTTGGATAGCAAATAAGCATTACAGTGGGCTCTAGGAAGTTTTTAATGGTGGGCGTTTGATCACCACAGTTTTCCTGTGATGTGGTCCCCCTAAGATTTTGATCTGCTTCATTTGGAACTATGCCCTAAAATGATATGGAAAACTCATGAATGGCTTGGATATACAAAATTAAGTCAAGGTGGACCCCACGGTCAGGGCAACACCCACTTACGTGTTACCAGCATTGTACGGACGCAGATAACCTTTGGCTGAAAGTTACTGCATTAGGAATCTCGGCAGGGCGACTATGTTATTTGTGTTAAATCAGTCTCGTTCATTTATTTTTCCAGCTTATTTTAAAATATAATACCAAAAAATTAAAAATAAAATAAAAAAGGGACCAGGAAAACCAAGTGTGCAACAAGAGGAAACAATGAGGCTTGAGCAACTACCTTTGTGTCGTAGAGGAACTTGCGATAGCTTTTGGCAGCGTCGCGGATTAGCTACTACCCCGCCTGCTCGGATCTTCGGAAAAGTGGAGGCTCCAAGGGCCACTGAGGGACCTATGTGGTGTATGAATTTTATCCACACCGTCCATCCATTTTTACGTATCATTTTAGATTATAAATCCCAAGATACTGAAGATCCAAGGCTCAAACGGACCACAAAGTGGGGATTAAAATTCCTACTGTTGAAAATTTCTTGGGGGATACAAAAGTTTTGGATCAAGATGATAATTGGTTTTCCACTTCATCCATCCATGTGTACATGACCATGTAAACAGGTCGGATGGAAAATAAACAACACGGTGGGCTCTAAAAAGGTTTCAATGGTGGGCATTCTTAGCACCGCTGCTTCCTGTGGTGTGGTCCACTTGAGACTTGGATCTACCTTATTTTTGGTCCAGTATTCTAAAATGATACGGAAAGATGGATGGACAGTGTGGATAAAATTCATACACCACGGTAGCACTTCAGTGGCCGTCCGTTCCTCCGCCTGTCTCGGGATCCCCTGCCACAGCCGATGGCTGATGGTCGGTGCTCTGTGGGCCCAGCATGATATATGTATTTCATCCATGGCGTCCATCTATTTTTATATATCATTTTATGGTAGAGACCTAAAATGAGGTATATCCCAATCTCAAGTAGTGGACCACATTACAGGAAACAGTGTTGAACGAACTTCCACCATTAAAAAATTTTTGGGGGCTATAAAAGTTTTGGATCAAGCTAATCTTTGTTTTTTCCCCTTCATGTGGGTCTGTATGACCTAATCAACAGATTAGATGTCAAATAAACAGTGGGCCTTAGGAGGATTTTAATGGTGGATATCCAATCACTATTATTTTCGTTTGTGTGGTCCACCCTCGATTTATATCCCTCTCATTTATGATATCAAGCCCTAAAATGATATGTACATCATGGTGGAGCCCACCGAGCGCCGACCACCAACCACCGGGCTGGGGCAGGGGGAGTAGCCAACAGCACCTCGGTGGGTATTGTGTTGACGTTGAAAGTTGTGAAGGCCCCACCGTGGATAGGTGATGTGAGCCCAAAATCTGAATGATCTACATGATTCATCACCTCATGAAACCCCGGGCCTAACTTTCAGCTTGATCCGAAATTGTGGTGGGCCATGGCATAAAGGAAGTAGTTACCTCCCTTTATTTGGCTCTCTCTTGGTTATGGCCCACCAGAGTTTTGAATCAGGCTCAAAGTTAGACTCCAGTAGTTTTATGGTGTTCCGCATCACATGGACCGTTCTGATTTTTGGTTCATGACACATGTACAAAGGTTCACACATGTACGATGTAGTGGGGTGCGTGTAACTGTGATTAAAAACACTCAACCTAAATTGTTGTTTGACTTTTTTACTGTAGATCCAACATTTTACATAACTTTGTACTCACCCAGTGATATTCTCATACATGGGAGAATAGTCACACGTGTGAGTATAGTAATGAGTGACATACCACCCAAGGGCCAATAGACTCGAGGCAGGGCTGTTACCCACTCCTATTATGGCTGGGCTTAAGAGGAGCCCGAGACATTGTTGAGAATTCCTTATCATATGGTGAGGAAGATATTTTTATTATATATATATATATATATATATATATATATATATATATATATATATATATATATATATTTGTGCCACATTATTTAGATATATGAGTTTTGTAGCATTTATAAACTAATCATATGCATAGCTCACTTTCTTGAAGAAATAAGGGAGAAAGAGATTGGATTGCATGTTCCATTACTCCACGCATGCACTCAAGGGTGAGGGCAAGGGCAAGGTAAGGCAATGAGGCTGCAAAGGTGTACTTTGCACTCCACATGTACGTATCGTGTTGTGAAACAGTACAAGTGCGATGTGAGACGTATGAATCTTAAGAGATATCTCGCTTATATAATTTTCTAGAAACGGTCTGATTAGTCAATCAGTAACATCCTTCTATTGCGGAGAACAGCTAGAAACAAATACTTGTTAATGCCAATGGTTTGAAAATGGCTAGCCTTTCAACGGTGCAAAGGGCCAGAAATGCTAATAAAATAGCTAGCCATTGGTCACAAAGACCAGCCCTACACTGTTTATATAAATCGGACCCCTCTTAAGTATAAAGCATCCCAAATCTAGTTGATCTCGTCTATAAAAAAAAAGTACTCATTTTCTCTCTAACTAAGTTAATTTTTGTAACACACAGGGTTCTTGAACTCACTGACTTCCTGAGTCTGATTACTCACTGAGTCTCTATCAGAGAGAGTCATAAACAAAGATCATCCTTTATTACAAAGGAGGGGGCGAATAATGCTTTTAAAAAAAAAAAAAAAAAAAAAGCATATCTAATACTTACTTCAATCTAATCAAATTACAAATTTTTAATATAATTTTTTATTTCTATTTTTTATTAAGAACATAAACTCAAAACAAACATGGTACCCCAGTCCATTGAACTCGAGCTTTTAACACAACATTCAATTTATATTTCATCGTTCTACATGAGAGATTAAGCAACCGATGGTATTTTTCACCATAAGTGGTCTATAGGAAAATACCATGCAATAAGACAATGGTTTCGTTGGAAACAGCTTCCTCCATTTACATTGCATCTGAAGTATCCTCTAGTTAGACAATAATGCAGCCGTACGGAAGAAAGTTTTGTTTTTTTTTTTTTTTGTTTTTGGAAAAAAGAACATCTTGGAACACTCACCAAAAAATAAAAAAGATTCAATGGGTGTTGGTGTAATTTGACAATTGGATATATATTGTCCTAAAATACAAATAAGAGCGCTGAATGAAGGGGCTTTTGGTCTCGACATCTTACTTTAGGGGGGGGATTTATCCTTCTTCCTTAATAAAATAAGCTTACTTTTCTTTCATTTTCTATCTATATTTTACTTCACGTGAAGGAGCCAATAAGATAATATGATAATTTACTTTTTCAACGTGAAGGTTATATCAGTTTATAATTGATATAAGACACAAAGAACGACATTAGATAACGTGGATGGCTAACCAACCTCGTAGTTTTTACTTTCTAAAGGTTTATAGGCTGCTTAATTATATTATATTTCACGTGTACCTACTTGATAGTTAACAGCACGAGTTTTTTGTTAGATCGTCTATATATATGGTCATGTTGTCCACCTGATACATGGCTTGGATGTCCTGCGTGCGTATGTGTCAGGTTGGCACGTGTGGGTTCATGATGAGGTGCGTGTAGAAGCTAGAGAACCTCAGACATTTACACGTATAGTTATGTAAGGGGCCGTTTGGAGGATCTAAATATTTTCAGTTCCACCTATATTAGTAATTGCAAGAAATTCTCGTCTGTTTCTGGATAACATTTTGGAGTAGTAGATTGTGATTTCAAGAACATGAATGCTTGGTTTTGGTTAAATTGTAATTTGGAAATTGTGGGTGGTATTTATCATTCTACAAAATGGTCCTATCATTCATCTAGAGCATCTGATACTGTGGTCACACTCCTTTTGCTCATCCTTTTAAATGTCACTTTAGTCAGATGATCCTCAATGACTATGGAAAATGGATGGTCCATATTAATCTTACTAAAAACCATCTGATTATTAATCTAAATCATCCTTCATATGAGTTCCACTCTTTATTTCCCGTACTATTTTTTTTCCGGGTGATCATAACTCTCCAATGTTTGATTGTTAGAGAAGTTGACCGTCCATATTGATCATTTTACAAATGACTTGGTCAATGATGTAGACCATCCATTACGTGTTCCTAACCTCAACTGCCCATCATCTTTGTCTAATAATAACCCATATTGATCACACCATATGTTCTGATAATGGGTCTAGACCATCATCATTAAGGGTGACAATGAGTCAGGTCAGCCCATGGGTCAATTGATTCGCCCGCTTTTGAGGTAGGTTCTTGCAAAGCTAAATTTGTAGCTGGTGGGGCTTCGGTTAAAAATCTTATCCAATTAAGGAAATGAGTCAGGCTTAGGCTGATCCTTACCTAAACGGCCCACGGATGTTATAAATGGCTTGGGCGAAATGACCCAACCACATCCAAAACTTGAAATAAAACAAAGAAAAGTATGTACATAAATATGTACACATCTATTGTGTACATTAGGTAGTGCATGGATTTATTGTCATGTTCTGAAATAAAAAAGAAAAAAAGAAAAATATAGATAACTTTTTATATGTATGCATTTATTGTCTACACTAGGTTGAGTATAGTTTTTGTGTTATATTCCTTTCTTAAAACCGACGTGGAACTTCACATGGGAGCATATTGGCCTATCAGGCAAGGGTGAAAGGACACTCACATTCATTTTTATTTTTATTTTTTCTTTTGACCATTTATAGATTATGCGAAGCATGGCTAGATTTATAATGTCGAAATTATGTTGAATTTTATTAAAAATCACAAAATCTTATAAAATAGAGAGTACAGGGTTGTGTGGGTAAAAAAAGAGATACATAACCTTTCCTCTTCTATTGCTAAGACTATTACTCAAAATTTATAGTCACAGGTTAATCACAAGAGTCACTCGGGTAAAAAAAAAAAAAAATGTAATTCTGCAGCTCATGAGTAATTTTATAGTTTCTAGTTAGTCATAGATTCTAAACTTTATTAGGCTAATAGTGTTGCGCAGTACGCCAACAATGCAGTGAGCCGAGATCTAATCTCAAGTCTCACCCACAAACGATAAATAGGAAGACATATAAACTAGAAACAGATCAAAGCAATTCAAATAAATCACAAGACAAGATATACGTGGAAAAACTCCAAACTAGTGTAAAAAACCACAGATGCAAACTTCCACTATGAAGAATAACGAAGATTACAAGGCAAAATACTAATCTCTCCCTTGGAAGTACAGAGAAAATCCCTCACCCACACCTTAGAAATATTTTCTATTGCTTTCCAATGCCCTAGAAAAACCTTAGGGACACCTATATATAGTTTTGGCAATGTTCCTTCCTCACCCTTGCGAAAGGCGACACAGAAATACGTAGTCCGCATTAGATTCAGAAACGAATTTGCATAACCATGACCGGTCGAGCAGACTGCATGACCGGTCGAGCAAAACCCACGACCGATCGAGCATGGGCCACAACCGGTCGAGCACCTCGAAACCAAAAATCTTATGCTCGCTGGACTTTGAGTTGAGTCAGTCCACGACTGATCACGACCGGTCGAGCAGGGGCCACGACCAGTCATGCGCAGCCCCAGATGTGGCTCCACTTCTCAACAATCTCCCACTTGGAGACACATCACCATAAACCTTTGTCTTCTTCATCCGGAGTGCACCACTTCCCCATCTTTAAGCCCAAAGACCAATCAAAGCTGAATAGAGCTTCAGCTTCTCCCATGTGACCGTCTTAGTCAGCACATCCGCAGGATTCTCACTTCTATGAATCTTCTCTAGAGCAATTGATCCATCTTCCAATAACGAACGTATGAAGTGATATCCGATGGCAATATGTATGGTCCTTGAATGAAAGGTTGAATTCTTAGCCAAGTGTATTGCACTTTGACTGTCACTGTACAACTTGCAATCTTCTTGCTTCTTACCCAACTCCTCCATAAAACCTTGCATCCACGCCATCTCCTTGCACGCTTCTATAGCCGAAACATATTCTTCTTCCGTTATACTGATAGATACTATCTTTTATAACTGAGAGGCCCAACTAACTGCAGCACTACCCAGAGTAAAGACATAACTTGTAGTGCTTCTTCTGGTATCGATATCTCCTGCCAAATTTGAATCCACGTAGCCCTGTAGCTAGATTTCTGATCCACCATAACACAGCCCTACATCCTTAGTACCTACCAGGTATCCGAGGATCCACTTCATAGCTTCCCAATGTTCTTTCCCGGGGTTGTTCATGAACCTGCTAAAAACTCTCACTGCTTGAGCAATGTCTAGCCTCGTGCTCATCATAGCATATATGAGACTCCCAATAGCTGACGCGTATGGGACTTTAGTCATGTAGTCTCGTTCCTCCTGCATCTTTATGCCTTACTCCTTAGATAGCTTAAAGTGGTTGGCTAATGGAGTGCTAACCGGTTTAACACCTCCCATATTGAATCGATTAAGTACCTTAGCTATGTACTCTGCCTATGACAAAACCGGTTTCTTGTTTTCCCTGTCATGCTTTATTCTCATGCCTAGGATTTGTTTTGCAGCTCCTAAATCCTTCATGGCAAATTCTCTAGACAGTCTTTTGAGATCTGAGATGTCCTTCATGCTTGAACCGGCCACAAGCATATCATCAACGTACAGAATAAGGATGATGTACGATGTATCAAACTTCTTCAAGTAACAACAGTGGTCTACATGACATCTCTTAAAACCGTTTCCCGACCTGAAACTGTCGAACTTCTTATACCACTGCCTCAGAGCCTGCTTCAGGCCATATAGACTCTTCTTCAGTCTGCACATTTTGTTCTCCTTTCCTGGTGCCACATATCCTGTCTGCTGATGCATATATATCTCTTCTTCAAGGTCCCCATGAAGAAAGGTTATCTTAACATCTATTTGCTCTAAATGTAAGTTCTCTGTAGCCACTATACTCAAGACCATGCGAATCGTAGACATTTTCACCATAGGTGAAAATATTTCAGTGAAATCGATACCTGCCTTCTATTGAAACCCTTTCACAACCAATCTAGCCTTGTACCTTTTCGAACCATCGTGCTCCTCCTTCAGTCTGTAAACCCACTTGTTACAAAGAGCTTTCTTACCCTTAAGTAAAGTGACTAGCTCCCATGTACAATTAGACTCAAGAGAGCCCATCTCATCATCCATGGCCTGCTCCCACTTAACCCATGTATCTGACTGTAATGCCTCTTCAAAACACTCTGGTTCACCATTATCTGTCAGTAGTAGATAATGTAAGAAGAGTGAGTATCGGACTGTAGGTCTTCTCTCCCTAGTAGACCTCCTCACACTTGGTGTATGCAGCTCTGCCTCATAATGCTTCTGTGCATGATCATTCTGTGGCGTTGTAATACCCGTGTCCAGTAACTCTTCAAATTCTACTAATTCCTTTTTCTTGGCCTTATTTTCTTGCACACTGTCCTTATGCATCACTTTTTCATTGAAGACTACATCCTTGCTTCTGATGATTTTTCTATTTTCTGCATCCCAAACCCTGTAGCCAAAATCATGCTGCTCGTAGTCTATAAATGTGCACATCCTGGACTTCGCATCCAACTTGTTTCTGTGCTCTGCATCAATGTGAACATATGAAGTGCAACCGAATACTCTGAGATGTGCAAGGTTCACTTCTTTTCCAGTCCATGCTTCTTCTGGTAGCCCACCATCCAATGGTGCTGAGGGACTTTTATTGATGAGATATGCGGCAGTATTCATAGTATCTGCCCAAAACGTCTTGGGCAACCCTGCATGTAACCTCATGCTCCTAGTGCGCTCAAGGATGGTCCTGTTAATGCGCTTAGCCACACCATTCTGTTGTGGTGTCTCTAGAATCATTTTCTGATGTTTAATTTCATTTACTGCACAACACTCCTCAAACCTCTTATCACAGTACTCTCCCCCATTATCAGATGTGAGACATTTTACTGTTTTACCTGTCTCATTTTCTACCATAACTTTCCACTTACATCAAATACATCAGATTTATACTTTAAGAAATAGACCCACAGTTTTCTACTAGCATCATCAATAAAAGAAATAAAATAACATGAGCCACCAAAAGATAATACCTGTGCCGGTCCCCACACATCAGCGTGTACAAGCTCCAATAGATGCATCTTTAGAGCATGTCCAGTCTTCTTGAAGCTTACCCTCTTCCGCTTGCCATACATGTAGTCCTTGTAGAATTTCAAGTCAATAGACTTTAGCCCTGGTAGCTTCCCTTTAGACAATGGCACTTTCATCCCCTTCTCACTCATACGTTCCAACCTGTGATGTCATAACTGTCCATTCACTCCAGTTGATGCGACTGATAGTGAACTATACGATCCTGAAGTCACGTACAAAATACCTTCCTTTTTGCCTCGAGATATCACCAAGGCACCTTTTGTGATCTTCCAGGAATCACTGGTGAATGTCGTCACATAACCAGTATCGGCTAACTACCCCACTGATATCAGATTACGTTTCAAACTTGGTACATGTCTGACATCCTTCAATTTTAAAACTATTCCGTCTTTCTGATTGACATGAACATCTTCTTTCCAACAATATTGCCATCATCACCTAGGTAGAATCTCCCAAAGTCAACTAACACATAATCACGCAGAACTTTCTTACATGAGGTGGCATGAAACGAAGCACCCGAGTCTATAACCCAAGACTCATTCCTCGCATCAAGAGACAAAATCAACGACTTTGTATCACTCTCCTCAGATAGATTCACTGAATCCTTCCCATTTTGAGAGCTTCTTTCTTATTTCTTGAGCGCCCTGCAATCATGTTTCATATGCTCCTTCTTGCCGCAATGCCAACACCTGTCTTTGTCTTTCGGTCTCTTAGATTTCTTCCTCGAGAACGTCTGTGTTTATTGCCTCCTTTATTCAGCGATCTTCCTCTTCCTTCAACGTTTAGAGCATTCCCTGAATCCCTTGAAACTCCTGATGCCCTTCTTTTAAATTCTTCGCTAAGAATTAGTTCGGCCACATCATCAAATTTCAGCTTTGTCGACCCTAAAGAACTGCTCACAGCAATCACCAAACCATCCCAACTGTCTGGCAAACTGGATAAGATCAATAACGCCCTGACCTCATCCTCAAAACAATGCCAACGAATTCCAACTGGCTCGTGACGGTATTGAACTGTTTAGATGTTCAGCCACGCTCCCACCATCTGACATCTTTATGTTGAATAGTTGTTTCATAAGATGAACCTTGTTGAATGTTAAAGGCTTTTCATACATTGTGGTTAGGGCTTCTATTAATTCTTTTGTAGCTTTCACCTTGGATATATTGAAGGCGACACTCTTAGACAAAGAGAGTTGGATCGTTCCTAAAGTCTTCCTATCCAGTAAAAACCATTCATCATCTGTCATCTTTTTTGGTTTCTTCTCTTTTCCTCCTAGAGGAATACAGAGGTACTTCTGATACAGATAATCCTCCATCTGCATCTTCCGGAAGGCAAAGTTTGAACCATCAAACTTCTCAATTCTAGTTTTCTCTTCTTCTATCATTGCTCCCAATAGAACTAAACCAATAGATTTGATACCAGTTATTGCGCAGCACGCCAACAACGCAGTGAGCCGAGATCTAATCTCAAGTCTCACCCACAAACGATAAACAGAACGAAATATAAACTAGAAACAGATCAAAGCAATCCAAACAAACCACAAGACAAGATATACATGGAAAAATCCCAAACTAGGGTAAAAAACCACGGATGCAAATTTCCACTATGAAGAATAACGAAGATTACAAGGCAAAATACTAACCTCTCCCTTGGAAGTACAGAGAAAATCCCCCACACCTTAGAAATATTTTTTATTGCTTTCCAATGCCCTAGAAAAGCCTTAGGGACACCTATATATAGTTTAGGCAACTTCCCTTCCGCACCCTTGCAAAAGGCGACACAGAAATCCGCAGTCCGCATCAGATTCGAAAATGAATTTGCATAACCACGACCGGTCGACCAAACTGCATGATCAGTCGAGCACCTCGAAACCAAAAATCTTATGCTCGCTGGACTTTGAGTCAAGCCAGTCCACGACTAGTCACGACCGGTCGAGTGGGCTTCACGATCGGTTGAGCAGGGGCCACGACCGGTCATGCGCGGCCCCAGATGTGGCTCCACTTCTCAACAAATAGCACCAAAAGTTAAATACATTTTTACATCTAAACCCATTCTACACCTCATCCACATCATTGAAAGTATAAATGAAAGCAACCGCTTGTGCATAGAAACACTCTCACAAGGCGAAAAGAAAACAATAGGCCATTCCAATTTTTATTTTTTCTGATGTACAACATGCATGCCTAGCACACCTGGTAAGTGGGCCAGCCAGATTTGTAGCCACGGGATATTTGTCGAATGTACCACATCCAACACACAGGTGTGTGATGCGCTGATGATGGGTATTTGGAAAATCTAGAGATAGATTGAATTTTAAAATACTGCAGCAACATACATTGCCGTACATTGTATATAAATCACATTGCAATCTGATCTTATCCAAGAAAGTCAAAGCAAGTCCGTACAAGTATCAAATTATGCTCCTTATGGTTTGTTATTTTACTGATCCTTAGTTCTGTTGCCAGGCAGAAACAACACCATCCGTGATCCTTACCTTCGTCTCATCAAGATTTGATGGTGATTAGAAGTTGGCCCACTTAATGATGTAGAGCGGGTCACGGAAAGTTTCATGGCCAAGATGGATCAGAAAAGGCCTGATTGGAAGCGGAGGTGATCCGAACTGTCAGACTTAAAACGGACATATATCACAAATTGGAATCAGCTATCGGACATACATATATGATTTTGGGGTAAGACGAGCTAGTTTAGCCACCCAACCCCACTATGCTGAGTTGTACATGCCGAATTTGCGAAATACCGTCAGATCGACGGTCAAATCTTTATTCTAATTTCGTTTTTACTATCTATCGTAAGTTTTAATTTGATTATAACTATTCATCCATTGGGCTTTAAGAGTTGCACCCAACCCAACTCTTAGAATAATTAGGAGAACATCATGGTTTGGCCAATTAGGACGCTTACTATTTTTGGCCAAAAACCATGTGCACTAGTAGGAATCACGACCGTCTAAATACTAAGTTTACTATTTATAATAAGTTGTGTATTCTAGGAGTTTTAGTTGTAGTTTAATTCCAAAATTTCTTTCATAGCTTAGTATCCCTATTTAAAAGGTTACATACTCATTTATTTGAGATATCAGTTAAATTATGAATTTTATAGAATTTATTATCCGTTTTCCTTGCTTTTTCTACTAGATTTGAGAAGTATATGCGGGGAGATTAAGTGACGTAGGGATGAATCTTATCCTTAATTAAAAGGTTATATACTCATTTATTTGAGATATCAGTTAAATTATGAATTTTATAGAATTTATTTTCTATTTTCCTTGCCTTTTCTACCAGATTTGAGAAGTATATGGGACCAGTCCAGTCAAATAGTTGTCATTGAGGAAGACGGTGATTGAACTCACCGTGTTCTATCCCTGCGTCACTTATCTCCCCGCCTCATGTGAATTCAGAATGGGCTGATTGGCATCAGCACATCATACATCAGGCGTTTGGCAGATGATCATAAACTTTCTAGCTTCAAGGAAACTAGCTTTTGAAACAACGGCTGGGTTGATTTATATGCATGACCCGCGCATGGATGATCTGTTGCCACCATTTGGTAAAATGGTGACAAACGCACATGTAGTCTTTACACCTTTGGACAGACCAGACGCATCCAATATATGCAGGGTTACAACCGGCCTAGGCTATGTCTAAGCCTATTTGCAGACCATGATTCAAATGGCTTTGGCAGCTCCACCACGGCTACTTTTGGATATTGGCCGTTTAACATGGTGGATCGTCGGATCAGTGGTCCTGATCATCTTACATGCGTGCCATGTGTGTATCGGATCCTGTTACAACTCTGCCAGCGCATTTGATCGGGTGTAGCAGTTTTCTCCGATTTCCTGCCTGCGCGGATTCAGCAAGTTACGGACTTGGTTAGGTCGTGACCATGGGGTACACATTAATATGTTTTGGGAAATTAACCTTACTAGCCTGATGCATGGTCAAATTCCCTAAAAAGATTAAACCTTTCAAATATTCCAAGGGTGGCTTTCTGACGAGCTTCTGAAAATTACTGTCCTTTGTCCTTGGTTCAGTAGTTGTACAGTTTTTCAACGAATAAGAAGTTAAAAAGTTATGTCGTATTTAATAACATGTATGAACCCTTTTTTTAGGCGTGTCAAGGCCAAACTCATGGGGCCCACACTGATGTATGTGTATAATCCATGCCACCCATCTTTTTTGTCATGTCATTTTAGGACTGGGGCCCAAATATCAACCTGATCCAGTGCTCGTGTGGCCCAAAAAATAGAAATTAATAGTGATTGTTGAAACTTCCTAGGCTCATTATGATGTTTGTTAGAAGTGGACACTGCCAAAGTCAAAACTTTTTGGGCCCACGGCAAGTAGCCCGACAAGGTGTATGGATCAAATCATCCCATTGTGGGCCTTAGGATATGGTACCAATGGCTAGGTAGTAAAGGAAGTGAATACGTTCAAAACCATGATCCATACAACATGACAACCATGACCCATATAACATGGCAACTACTGTAACAACCCCAGTCTTTTAGTCAAACATGAACGCTTATTAATACAAACATGCTTCATGGGGGAAAATAGTGAATAGTTAGAGACAAGGAAAATAGATTCTCCTCGACCCATTTAAGGTAGAAGTATTGAATTTCGGGGCGAAATTCTCTTTAAGGGGGGTAGATTGTAACACCCCGTACTTTTCAGTACTCGGGTGTTACCATGAAGACCTTATTTAGGGTCACAAACCCGATTTAGTGATTTTGTAAGCAACTGTAAACTCATTGGACTTGAGGACCATCGGTCTAGGTGTATCCAGAATTAGCCTGGGAATGTTGGAGGACAAGCATGGTCTGACCGACTGCCAGATGGGGCCCACCTGAGTCAGATGGGTGGCCCATCTTAAGTTGATCCATAGTAACTCACTTTAAATGTATAAATATATTATAATAACAAAATGATTTGATAATTATTTGTAATAGTACATATGTTACTTAAATTATTCAAATTACTTATATTATTTATTTTATATTATTTAAACCATATATAAAATAAATTGTACGCCCAGACATCATTATATAATTGATGTATATTTACATTTTTAATTTTATACTATTGTAGCACATATATAAAACTCATATTACTTAATATAAAATTTACTATACTATATGTGCACATATAATCACAAAAACGCCTTGTAAATGTTAGTGATTGTAAGTAAATACTTACCTATAACTAATAATGTATTACACTAAACAAATATGTAAATATATTTTAATCTAAGATATTATTCACTAATATTTATCATAACGAATATATCAGAATAGTATGATAGCTGCCTACAATACACCCGGGATGTTGTTAATAATATTTATCTATAATATCTTATTAATTGATAAATGATTAGTAATATAAAAGATATAATATGTTGGTAATTGTAATTAAATATACAATGAATATATGTATATATATATATATATTTACAGGTAATTATAACAAAAATTAAAAGTAATATACTATTCAAATAGTAAGATGTGATGGAGTCCTTAGACACACGAATGACCTCTTAGGGCGTTTTGACCGTTGATGGTCGAGATGGAACTAATCCGACCGCTGAATTGATGCAATTGACAATAAGAGACCTTAGTTTTATTAATATGGCTCACTTAAGTCTTGGATCGACCTCATTCTTTGGGTCGGGCCCTAATTTGACCCGTCAGGATGAATGAACGGGATGGATTGCTGTTGGGACAGCTCTGTGGTTCCCACTTTCGATGTGTGTGCACGGCTGATGTGTGCACTCGTCGTGCACTGGTCCAAGAGACCCAGTCAAATCGGGTCTGACCGATATTCCGAATATAGGAGAGATTTCTCTCTCCTATCTCCCGCGCCAGGCGCGTTTTCGAACGAACGTAGGACTGTCCGTTTGCTCGAATCTTGGACCACGATCAAGACCTTGATGGACGATCTGAACCGTCCATCTGGTAGAGGGCATGGAGAGTATGAAACCCTATCCAGTTTTACCTGTTGGATTACACACGTATGCACACAAAATTAGGCACAAGTTAGGATAAAAGCACACCGACTTCCAAAATCGGAAAGAAATCTGTTCTTTCTCCCTTTCCACGTTAGCGATCTGTGTGTGGCATTCTCCTTCAATCCCAACCGTTTGAGACAATGAAATCCTAGCCCTCCGTTTCAGCTACGCGGTTTAGGTTTTTTCGAGTAAAACCAGTGGCCGGCCGGTTTCGGTTTTTGGTGATTGTACTTGGCGGTTTAGAGCAAGTGAATCCCGACCTTCTAATCTCCATCCAACGGTCTAAAGATGTTAGGGCAATGCTATAAGAAAGGTCGGATCGAGTGAAATCTGATGCTACCACCATTCCCACAGCAGCCTGAGAAAAAATGGTCGTTCTCTCCTCAGCTCGAACCCATCGTAAAAACATTGCTGGAGCTTTGTTTTTCCTCTTCCACAAGCATCATGTGGAAGAATCAGACCCTCCAGTAACATCGTTTCAATGGACGGTGGCCCGCATCCAAATCTGCCATGGACGCCAGTCGTCTTCCCCGTTGTTTCACACCAAGTTAGCTCGGTTCAAGCACGCCGTTTCTCAGGTTTTCAATGCCAGACGATTTCCCTTGTGTGAAGAAAGAAAAGAGGGGGATGAGAAGTATGAGAGAAATGAGAGAGGAAGAAAGAAGAAGGGAGTGAGGAGGTGCGGCTGTTGCACCGCACCCACTCAGACCGGGCCGAGCATGAGTCAGGCCGGGTTGCCAACCTCTGCTGGGTGTTTCCAGTAGTAGGAGGGAAGAAAAGGAAAAGAGAAAGGAAGAGGAGTGAGAGAGAAAGAAGAAACAGGAAAGAGAACGGGAGAGAGAGAGAGAGTGGGTGTGCGGTTGTGGTCAAGTCGGGCGAGTCGTCGACTCGCTGGTGCGAGTACTGGTCGGGTCTTGGTCCAGTAATCTCACTGGGCATACCAGGAAGAAATGAAAGGAAGAAAGAAGGAGAAGCTAGAGGAGAGGAGAGAAGAAAAGAGGGAGAGAAGGCATCTTAGAGCTGCTGTCCGGTCAAAACTGAGTCGACTCGGTTTTGGAACTGAGTTAACTGGGTCGAGTGGCCTAGTCCTGCTAGGACTCCAACAGGGGAAAAAAAAAAAAAAAAAAAAAAGGAAAGAAAAAAAAGAAGAAAGAAAGGTAGAGAGAGAGAGAGAGAGAGAGAGAGGGAGAGAGTAGGAGAAAGGAAAACAAGAAAGAAAGAGAGTGGTTTTGAGTGGTGCACGAGTCAACTCGGCTGAATCCGAGTTCGACTAGGTCGAGCTGGTCTAGGCCCTTGACTAGGCATCCTAGCATACAAAGGAAAGAAGGGAGGAAGAAAGGAAGAAGGAAAAGGGAAGCAAAGAGAGAGTGGTGGGCTCGACGAGCCTACTCGATTGGAGCTCGCCCGACCCAAGTGGGTTGAACTAGATTGAGGTAAGTCAACTTATCTTTTTATAATGATTAATCCTAGTTTAATGAGATTAAATATTTAGTCATTTTCTTAGTTGTAAGAATGTGAATGATGTTGGTACAGATCACTTTCGTGGAGAAAGATATATCATTTTGAGTCGGGCTAAATCTAAGTTGACTTGGGTTTTGGTTAATCGTGTGTTTTGGGCCCTTTGATGAGCTCCAACTAAGCAAGAAATAAATCTACGCTATAAGGTGAGGACTCACCCTTTGAGCTTCCCACTTGATTTCATCAATCTAAATATAGATGATGACATGAATCACTTAACTGAGTTACTTACTTTACTATTGAACATGTTTTATTGTATAGTTAATTCATGTGTTGGACGATAAATGTTTCTTTTAGATTATAACATGCATGAATGGTTCGATGATAACATGCTATCCTTTATTATATACGTATTAATTTATTTATATGCTACCACTTGTGCTTGAATGATGAACTAAATGGAACTTACCTTGGACTTGTGATATTGCGGTCCACATTTGCCCTTTGTGGCTTGGATGTGTCATTGGTGCCCTTTGTGGCTTATTGGTTACATTTACACATCCGTGGTTTCCTAACCATCTTGCGGAGTTCAGTCGTACCATGATTTTCGGGTGGAGCCGAAGTTCGCTTTGTCGATTTTCTAGTCATCTTGCGGAGTTCACGTACGACATGATTTTCGGGTGGTTTAGGGTTTGTATATTGTTTGTCTCTTCATCTGTGGTGTTCATTCGTACCATGATTTTCGGGTGGAGCCGAAGTTCGCTTTGTCGATTTTCTAGCCATCTTGCGGAGTTCACGTACGACATGATTCCCGGGTGAAGTGAGGGTTTAAAGGGGGATTTTCTATTCGCCTTGTGAATTCTACTTGTACCATGATTTCCGGGTGGAGCCGAAGTTCGCTTTGTCGATTTTCTAGCCATCTTGCGGAGTTCACGTACAATGTGATTTCAGGCGCAATCAGAAAATCGTATGTTTGATTGTTTGGTTATCTGAACATGTTCCTTGCATTGTAACTGCTATTATATCTTACTTATGATGAGATTGTATTGGTTGACTTAATTTTTATAGGCATGCTCATGATTATAAATTGCTCTGTTTGATATATCTAAATTTATGATTGGTGTTCTATATTGATTATGAATGATGAGTGTGCAATCTTGGAGGGTGCTCCTCACTATGATAGCCATTGACGCTATCAAACCGTAACAGTTGATGCAGGTGTAGAGCAAGCCGATGTTGTTCACAGGGTTGCTGTAGAGTTTCACATTTCAAGAGAGTTGTAATTTACTTTGTTTCACATGTAATATTATTCCATTTTGTAATTGTAAGAATGGGGACATTGGTTTGTATAAGTCATTATGGGCAGTTTCTTATATATTTAAATGGTAATGCAACTTTCCTTTATGTCTGATTTGTCCATACTACGCTCATCTGCTTACTCTGATGAAAGGGGAAAAAAAAATTATATGTGGACTTTGGCTCTTTATAAGTTAACACTCGGGTTTTTAGGAAACGGGTTGTATACTCGGGTCCTGAAAACACGGGGCGTTACAGTTGGTATCAGAGCATAGTTTGGACAAACTTGGCCTTGGGAAATGACCTTATACAAACTACAAATGTTTCTAGTTAGGATGTTTGAAACTAGAAATTTGGACTTATGTGAAATTCCCTTAGACTTAGGAGAAACATTGTGAATATAGAAACTCGAACTTAGGTTCCCTTGGAGATTATTAGAACAATTATTTGAACTTATGAGAAATCACTTTATAGCTAGGAGGAATTGAGAACACAGAAACTGGAGGTTCTGAACTCCCTGTGGAATTGTTAGATAATTGCAGAACTTAGAAATAAACTTAAGCCTCTTTGAATATCTAGGTTTAGTCATTTGAAACTTAGAGACAAAAACTCTGGTTCCCTTATAAACAATAGGACTGTCGTTTGAAATTTAAAAATGCAGTTTTGGTTCCCTTGTAAACTACCAAAATAGTTGTGTGGACTTAGGAATTAAATGTGCACCAAATATTCATCATGATGTATACCGTGAAACGTTATTTATATATTTGATAAATATTTAAAATTTTCATATTAAAATGATATGTAACCATAATCCATACTATGTGTACACACTTATAACATCATTAATATAAATTACAAATTATAGAATTTATAATACACAAAAATAAAATATACTAGAAAAAAATTCATAGCGGATAACACATTTCAAGCAATTTGACACCTTGTATAAAATTTAAACATGACACACGTATCCCCATACAAATAATACACAAATAATAGATACTAATCTTCGCTTACTTACATTCATGCATATAAACGATCTATGAGGATATAAATCAAATATGACAAATTATATAAATTATAATAGTAATAATAGTGAGAACAATAATAATAATAATGGACATTCCTTATACACGACTTCCAAATGAAAATTTTCTAAAAATCTAGAGTATGAACTTTCAAAAAAAAAAAAGTAATAAAATAAAATAAAATTTATAGCTAGGAATCACAATCTTGTAACAATCAACAAATGGATTGGACTTAGGCCCATAAGAATTTCCTTAACCACCATATTATACACTTGGTTAAAAAAAAAAAAAAAAATGCTCTTTGAACTTAAGGAATCGTACTAAGAATCGTAATTTGAGTTTTCTTAATATATCTCGTTACTTATTAATAATATTTCCCACAAATTTCGACACGTGAAATAATTAAAGGAAAAGTTGTATAATTTTTGGGTAAAGTTTCAACTTTAGGTTGAGCATATTAAGTCCAGATTTAAGATCTTAGATAAATTTAACAAAATTTTAAACTTAGATTTCATATAAAAACCTTGGTCCTAGAATTTTGTGTTTAGACAATCAGAGTGCGCATTGGAAGCGTAATGGGTCTCATAGTCTTATTTGTTATGAAAATAAATGGTCAAATGATATTTTCCATGAACTTAGAGTAATCAGGATCATGGATTGGCAGAATCATATTTAAGCGAATTGCATGCTGTTTGATCCTATTTCTAAATCCTAGTAAATCCTAATGACCTCAATGCCCTGATCAAGCAGAAGTTTAAGGGTTACCAGGATTAGGGATGGATACCAATGAACTCACTGCCCTGATCAGGCAGAAGATCGTTGTATCAGGCTCAGACCAACCATAACTGTCGATTCATGTTAACCTGAACATTGAAAGCATAAACCACTATTCTTATTATTCTTTTAGACGATGTGGAACAATCATTGTAAATTTTAAACATACACACACCCACATGAATACGAGAAAAAAAAAAAAAAAAAAAAAAAAAAAAAAAAAAAATCTTCATTACCTCATGTGAGCAAACTGTAGATCTAAATTGATGTTAGAGGAAATTGGGATGAGTATGATCGAATCTCGTGGGCGAGATTCTTCTTTAAGGGGGGTAGATTGTAACAACCCCAGTCTTTTAGTCAAACATGAACGCTTATTAATACAAACATGCTTCATGGGGGAAAATAGTGAATAGTTAGAGACAAGGAAAATAGATTCTCCTCGACCCATTTAAGGTAGAAGTATTGAATTTCGGGGCGAAATTCTCTTTAAGGGGGGTAGATTGTAACACCCCGTACTTTTCAGTACTCGGGTGTTACCATGAAGACCTTATTTAGGGTCACAAACCCGATTTAGTGATTTTGTAAGCAACTGTAAACTCATTGGACTTGAGGACCATCGGTCTAGGTGTATCCAGAATTAGCCTGGGAATGTTGGAGGACAAGCATGGTCTGACCGACTGCCAGATGGGGCCCACCTGAGTCAGATGGGTGGCCCATCTTAAGTTGATCCATAGTAACTCACTTTAAATGTATAAATATATTATAATAACAAAATGATTTGATAATTATTTGTAATAGTACATATGTTACTTAAATTATTCAAATTACTTATATTATTTATTTTATATTATTTAAACCATATATAAAATAAATTGTACGCCCAGACATCATTATATAATTGATGTATATTTACATTTTTAATTTTATACTATTGTAGCACATATATAAAACTCATATTACTTAATATAAAATTTACTATACTATATGTGCACATATAATCACAAAAACGCCTTGTAAATGTTAGTGATTGTAAGTAAATACTTACCTATAACTAATAATGTATTACACTAAACAAATATGTAAATATATTTTAATCTAAGATATTATTCACTAATATTTATCATAACGAATATATCAGAATAGTATGATAGCTGCCTATAATACACCCGGGATGTTGTTAATAATATTTATCTATAATATCTTATTAATTGATAAATGATTAGTAATATAAAAGATATAATATGTTGGTAATTGTAATTAAATATACAATGAATATATGTATATATATATATATATATTTACAGGTAATTATAACAAAAATTAAAAGTAATATACTATTCAAATAGTAAGATGTGATGGAGTCCTTAGACACACGAATGACCTCTTAGGGCGTTTTGACCGTTGATGGTCGAGATGGAACTAATCCGACCGCTGAATTGATGCAATTGACAATAAGAGACCTTAGTTTTATTAATATGGCTCACTTAAGTCTTGGATCGACCTCATTCTTTGGGTCGGGCCATAATTTGACCCGTCGGGATGAATGAACGGGATGGATTGCTGTTGGGACAGCTCTGTGGTTCCCACTTTCGATGTTTGTGCACGGCTGATGTGTGCACTCGTCGTGCACTGGTCCAAGAGACCCAGTCAAATCGGGTCTGACCGATATTCCGAATATAGGAGAGATTTCTCTCTCCTATCTCCCATTTTTAAAGAGCGCGTTTCGAACGAACGTAGGACTCCGTCCGTTTGCTCGAATCTTGGACCATGATCAAGACCTTGATGGACGATCTGAACCGTCCATCTGGTAGAGGGCATGGAGAGTATGAAACCCTATCCAGTTTTACCTGTTGGATTACACACGTATGCACACAAAATTAGGCACAAGTTAGGATAAAAGCACACCGACTTCCAAAATCGGAAAGAAATCTGTTCTTTCTCCCTTTCCACGTTAGCGATCTGTGTGTGGCATTCTCCTTCAATCCCAACCGTTTGAGACAATGAAATCCTAGCCCTCCGTTTCAGCTACGCGGTTTAGGTTTTTTCGAGTAAAACCAGTGGCCGGCCGGTTTCGGTTTTTGGTGATTGTACTTGGCGGTTTAGAGCAAGTGAATCCCGACCTTCTAATCTCCATCCAACGGTCTAAAGATGTTAGGGCAATGCTATAAGAAAGGTCGGATCGAGTGAAATCTGATGCTACCACCATTCCCACAGCAGCCTGAGAAAAAATGGTCGTTCTCTCCTCAGCTCGAACCCATCGTAAAAACATTGCTGGAGCTTTGTTTTTCCTCTTCCACAAGCATCATGTGGAAGAATCAGACCCTCCAGTAACATCGTTTCAATGGACGGTGGCCCGCATCCAAATCTGCCATGGACGCCAGTCGTCTTCCCCGTTGTTTCACACCAAGTTAGCTCAGTTCAAGCACGCCGTTTCTCAGGTTTTCAATGCCAGACGATTTCCCTTGTGTGAAGAAAGAAAAGAGGGGGATGAGAAGTATGAGAGAAATGAGAGAGGAAGAAAGAAGAAGAGGAGTGAGGAGGTGCGGCTGTTGCACCGCACCCACTCAGACCGGGCCGAGCATGAGTCAGGCCGGGTTGCCAACCTCTGCTGGGTGTTTCCAGTAGTAGGAGGGAAGAAAAGGAAAAGAGAAAGGAAGAGGAGTGAGAGAGAAAGAAGAAACAGGAAAGAGAACGGGGAGAGAGAGAGAGAGTGGGTGTGCGGGCGTGGTCAAGTCGGGCGAGTCGTCGCTCGACCCATTTGGGTGCGAGTACTTGGTCGGGTCTTGGTCCGATAATCTCACCTTGGGCATACCAGAAGAAATGAAAGGAAGAAAGAAGGAGAAGCTAGAGGAGAGGAGAGAAGAAAAGAGGGAGAGAAGGCATCTTAGAGCTGCTGTCCGGTCAAAACTGAGTCGACTCGGTTTTGGAACTGAGTTAACTGGGTCGAGTGGCCTAGTCCTGCTAGGACTCCAACAGGGGAGAAAAAAAAAATAAAAAAAAAAAGGAAAGAAAAAAGAAGAAAGAAAGGTAGAGAGAGAGAAAGAGAGAGAGAGAGAGGGAGAGAGTAGGAGAAAGGAAAACAAGAAAGAAAGAGAGTGGTTTTGAGTGGCTGCCGAGTCAACTCGGCTGAATCCGAGTTCGACTAGGTCGAGCTGGTCTAGGCCCTTGACTAGGCATCCTAGCATACAAAGGAAAGAAGGGAGGAAGAAAGGAAGAAGGAAAAGGGAAGCAAAGAGAGAGTGGTGGGCTCGACGAGCCTACTCGATTGGAGCTCGCCCGACCCAAGTGGGTTGAACTAGATTGAGGTAAGTCAACTTATCTTTTTATAATGATTAATCCTAGTTTAATGAGATTAAATATTTAGTCATTTTCTTAGTTGTAAGAATGTGAATGATGTTGGTACAGATCACTTTCGTGGAGAAAGATATATCATTTTGAGTCGGGCTAAATCTAAGTTGACTTGGGTTTTGGTTAATCGTGTGTTTTGGGCCCTTTGATGAGCTCCAACTAAGCAAGAAATAAATCTACGCTATAAGGTAAGGACTCACCCTTTGAGCTTCCCACTTGATTTCATCAATCTAGATATAGATGATGACATGAATCACTTAACTGAGTTACTTACTTTACTATTGAACATGTTTTATTGTATAGTTAATTCATGTGTTGGACGATAAATGTTTCTTTTAGATTATAACATGCATGAATGGTTCGATGATGACATGTTATCCTTTATTATATACGTATTAATTTATTTATATGCTACCACTTGTGCTTGAATGATGAACTAAATGGAACTTACCTTGGACTTGTGATATTGCGGTCCACATTTGCCCTTTGTGGCTTGGATGTGTCATTGGTGCCCTTTGTGGCTTATTGGTTACATTTACACATCCGTGGTTTCCTAACCATCTTGCGGAGTTCAGTCGTACCATGATTTCCGGGTGGAGCCGAAGTTCGCTTTGTCGATTTTCTAGCCATCTTGCGGAGTTCACGTACGACATGATTTTCGGGTGGTTTAGGGTTTGTATATTGTTTGTCTCTTCATCTGTGGTGTTCATTCGTACCATGATTTTCGGGTGGAGCCGAAGTTCGCTTTGTCGATTTTCTAGCCATCTTGCGGAGTTCACGTACGACATGATTCCCGGGTGAAGTGGGGGTTTAAAGGGGGATTTTCTATTCGCCTTGTGAATTCTACTTGTACCATGATTTCCGGGTGGAGCCGAAGTTCGCTTTGTCGATTTTCTAGCCATCTTGCGGAGTTCACGTATAATGTGATTTCAGGCGCAACAGAAAATCGTATGTTTGATTGTTTGGTTATCTGAACATGTTCCTTGCATTGTAACTGCTATTATATCTTACTTATGATGAGATTGTATTGGTTGACTTAATTTTTATAGGCATGCTCATGATTATAAATTGCTCTGTTTGATATATCTAAATTTATGATTGGTGTTCTATATTGATTATGAATGATGAGTGTGCAATCTTGGAGGGTGCTCCTCACTATGATAGCCATTGACGCTATCAAACCGTGTGATTGATGAGTGTAGAGCAAGCCGATGTTGTTCATGTGGTTCTTTGTAGAGTTTCACATTTCAAGAGAGTTGTAATTTACTTTGTTTCACATGTAATATTATTCCATTTTGTAATTGTAAGAATGGGGACATTGGTTTGTATAAGTCATTATGGGCAGTTTCTTATATATTTAAATGGTAATGCAACTTTCCTTTATGTCTGATTTGTCCATACTACGCTCATCTGCTTACTCTGATGAAAGGGAAAAAAAAAATTATATGTGGACTTTGGCTCTTTATAAGTTAACACTCGGGTTTTTAGGAAACGGGTTGTATACTCGGGTCCTGAAAACACGGGGCGTTACAACTACAACCTATGTAAACCACGACCCATATGGGCCCACATTGATGTATGTGTATAATCCATGCCGCCTATCCTTTTTGTTGTGTCCTTTTAGGGGTAAGGTCCAAATATCAGCCTAATCCAGCACTCATGTGGGCCACAAAATAGAAAATTATTGTGACTGTCGAAACTTTCCAAGCTCACTGTGATGTTTGTTAGAAGTAGACACTGCCCAAGTAAGGACTTTTTGAGCTCACGACAAGTTGGCCGATAAGGTGGATGGATTGGATCACCTCATTGTGGGCCTTAAGCTATGGTACTAATGGTTTGGTAGAAAAGGAAGTGAACATATTGAAAACCATGATCCATACAACATGACAACCACGACCCATAGCAACTACGACCCATGCAAACCACAACCCAAATGAGCCAACATTGATATATGTGTATAATACATGCCGTTCATCCTTTTTGTTGTGTCTTTTAGGAGTAAGGCCCAAATATCAGCCTGATCCATCGCTCGTGTGGGCTACAAAATAGAAAATAATAGCGACAGTAGAAACTTTCTAGGCTCGCTGTGATGTTTATTAGAAGTGGACACTGCCCAAGACAGGACTTTTTTGGACCACAACAAGTTGTATAGATTGGATCACCCCATTGTGGGCCTTAGGATATGGTACTAATGGTTAGGTAGTACAGGAAGTGAACACGTTGAAAACTACGATCCATACAACATGACAACCACGACCCATATAACATGGCAACTATGACCCATGCGAACCATGACCCATATGGGCCCACATTGATGTATGTGTATAATCCATGCCCCCCATCCTTTTTGCAGTGTCATTTTACGGGTAAGGCCAAAATATCAGCCTGATCTAGTGCTCGTGTGGGCCACAAAATAGAAAATAATGGTGACTGTTGAAACTTTCCATGTGGGCCTGGATTATATCTTAAGGCCTACAATGGAGTGATCTGTTTCATCCACCTTGTTGGCCAGCTCGTCGTGGTCCCAAAAAGTCCTAACTTAGACAGTGTCCACTTCTAACAAACATCACATTAATAACCACGACCCATGCAAACCACGATCCATGCAACATGACAACCATGACCCATATAACATAACAACTACGACCCATGAAAACCACGATCCATACAACATGACAACCACCCCATATAACATGACAACCACAACCCATATGACATGGCAACCATGACCCATGTAAACCACGACCTATATGAGCCCACATTGATGTATGTGTATAATACATGCCGCTCATCCTTTTTGCCGGTCATTTTAGGGGTAAGGCCCAAATATTAGCCTGTCCAGCGCTCGTGTGGGCCACAATAAAAAATAATGGTGACCATCGAAACTTTCCAGGCTCACTGTGATGTTTGTTAGAAGTGCACACTGCCCAAGTCAGGACTTTTCGAGCCCACGGCAAGCTGCCCAACAAGGTGGATGGATCGAATTACCTCATTATGAGCCTTAGGATATGTTACTAATGGCTAGGTAGTAAAAGAAGTGAACACGTTGAATCACAACCATACAACATGACAACCACGACCCATATAACATGGCAACTACAACCCATGTAAACCACGACCCAAATGGGCCCACGTTGATGTATATGTATAATCCATGCCGCCCATTCTTTTTATCGTATTATTTTAGGGGTAGGGCCCAAATATCAGCCTAATCTAGTGCTCATGTGGGCCACAAAATAGAAAATAATGGTGACTGTTGAAACTTTTCAGGCTCACTGTGATGTTTGTTAGAAGTGGACAATGCCCAAGACAGGAATTTTTTGGACGACGACAAACTGGTCGACAAGGTGGATGGATCGGATCACCCCATCGTGGGCCTTAAGCTATGATACCAATGGCTAAGTAGTAAAGGAAGTGTACACGTTCATAACCATGATCCATACAATATGACAACCACGACCCATATACCATGGCAACTACGACCCATGCAAACCACTACCCATATGGGCCCACATTGATATATGTATATAATACATACCGCCCATCCTTTTTACTGTGTCATTTTAGGGGTAAGGCCTAAATATCAACCTGATCCAATGCTCGTGTGGGCCACAAAATAGAAAATAATGGTGACCGTTGAAACTTTCCAAACTATGATGTTTGTTAGAAGTGGACACTTCCCAAGTTAGGACATTTTGGGCCCACGATGAGCCAGCCGACGAGGTGGATGGAACAGATCACCCCATTTTGGGCCTTAAGCTATAGTACCAATGGTTTGGTAGAAAAGGAAGTAAAAACGTTAAAAACCACGAACCATACAACATGACAACCACAACCCATATAACATAGCAACTATAACCCATGCAAACCATGATCCATACAACCTGACAATCACGACCCATATAACATTACGACTATGACCCATGAAAACCACGATCCATACAACATGACAACTACAACCCATATAACATGACAACTACGACTCATGCAAACCACGATCCATACAACATGCAAACCACGATCCATGTAACATGACAACCACGACCCATATAAGATGGTATCTACGACCCAAATGGGCCCACATTAATGTATGTGTATAATCCATGTCGCCCATCCTTTTTGGCGTATCATTTTGTATGGATCGTGGTTTGCATGAGTCGTGGTTGTCATGTTATATGGATTGTGGTTTGCATGTTTTATGGATTGTGGTTTGCATGGGTCATAGTTGTCATGTTATATGGGTCGTGGTAGTCATGTCGTATGGATCGTGGTTTGCATGTTGTATGGATCATGGTTTGCATGGGTTGTAGATGTCATGTTATATGTGTTCGTGGTTGTCATGTTGTATGAATCATGGTTTTTAACGTATTCACTTCGTTTTCTACCAAACCATTAATACCATAACTTAAGGCACCAATGGGGTGATCCGATCCATCCACCTTGTCGATCAGCTCGCCGTGGACCCAAAAAAATCCTAACTTGGACAGTGTCCCCTTTTAACAAACATCACAGTGAGCCTAAAAAGTTTCAACAGTCACCATTATTTTTTATTTTGTGGCCCACACGAGCACTGTATCAGGCTGATATTTGGGCCTTACCCGTAAAATGATATGGCAAAAAGGATGGGTGACATGGATTATACACATACATCAATGTGAGCCCATATGGGTCTTGGTTTGTATGGGTCGTAGTTGCTATGTTATATGGGTCGTAGTTGTCATGTTGTATGGATCATGGTTCAACGTGTTCACTTCCTTTACTACCTAGTTATTGGTATTATATCCTAAGACCCACGATGGGGTGATTCGATCCATCTACCTTGTCGGCCAGCTTGTTGTGGGCCCAAAAAGTCCTATCTTGGGCAGTGTCCACTTCTAACAAACATCACAGTGAGCTTGAAAAGTTTCAACGGTCACCATTATTTTCTATTTTGTGGCCCACACGAGCACTAGATCAGGCTGATATTTGGGCCCTAACCCTAAAATGACAAGACAAAAAGGATGGGCGGCATGGATTATACACATACATCAATGTGGGCCCATTTGGGTCGTGGTTCGCATGGGTCGCGATTGCCATGTTATATAGGTAGTGGTTGTCATGTGGATAGTGGTTGTGGTTTTCAACGTGTTCACTTCCTTTTTTACCAAACCATTAATACCATAGCTTAAGGCCTACAATGGGGTGATCTGATCCATCCACCTTGTCGGCCAGCTTGTTGTGGGCCCAAAAAGTCCTGTCTTAGGCAGTGTCCGCTTCTAACAAACATCACAGTGAGCTTGAAAAGTTTCAACAGTTACTATTATTTTCTATTTTGTGGCCCACACAAGCGCTGGATCAAGTTGATATTTGGGTCCTACCCATAAAATGACAAGGCAAAAAGGATGGGTGACATGGATTATACACATACATTAATGTGGGCCCATTTGGGTCGTGGTTTGCATTGGTCGTAGTTGCCATGTTATATGGGTCGTGGTTATCATGTTATATGGATCGTAGTTTTTAACGCGTTCAGTTCCTTTTTTACCAAACCATTGTTACCATAACTTAAGGCCCACAATGGGGTGATTCAATCTATCCGCCTTGTCAGCCAGCTCATCGTAGCCCCAAAAAGTCGTTACTTGGGCAGTGTCCACTTTTAACAAACATCACAATGAGCTTGAAAAGTTTCAACAGTCACAATTATTTTCTATTTTATGGCCCACACGAGCCCTGGATCAGGCTAATATTTGGGCCTTACTACTAAAATGACACGGCAAAAAGGATGGGCGGCATGGATTATACACATACATCAATGTGGGCCCACATAGGTCGTAGTTGGCATGTTAAATGGATCGTGGTTTTCACGTGTTCACTTCCTTTACTATCTTGTTACTGGTACCATAGGTTAAGGCCCATGATAGGGTGATCCATTCCATCTACCTTGTCGATCAGCTCACCGTGGACCTAAAAAGTCCTGACTTGGGCTTTATCCACTTCTAACAAACATCACAGCGAGCGTGGAAAGTTTCAACAGTCACCATTATTTTCTGTTATGTAGCCCACACGAGCACTAAATCAGGCTGATACTTGGGCCCTAGCCCTAAAATGACACAGCAAAAAGGATGGGCAGCATGGATTATACACATACATCAATGTGGACCCATATAGGTCTTGATTTGCATGGATCGTGGTTGTCATGTTAAATGGATCGCGGTTTTCACGTGTTCACTTCCTTTACTATCTTGTCACTGTTACCATAGCTTAAGGTCCACGATGAGGTGATTTGATCCATCCACCTTGTCAGCCAGATCGTCGTGTGCCCAAAAAGTCCTGACTTAGGCACTGTCCACTTCTAACAAACATCACAGTGAGACTAGAAAGTTTCAACAATCACCATTATTTTTTGTTATGTGGCCCGCATGAGCACCGGATCAAGCTTGAGCCCTATCCCTAAAATGACAAGGAAAAAAGGATGGGCAGCATAGATTATACACATACATCAGTGTGGGCCCATATGGGTCATGGTTTGGATGGGTCATAGTATGGATCGTGGTTGTCATGTTACATGGATCTTGGTTTTTACATATTCACTTCCTTTACTATCTTGCTACTGGTACCATAGGTTAAGGCTCGTGATGGGGTAATTCGATCCATCCACTTTGTCAGTCAGCTCACCGTGGGTCTAAAAAGTCATGACTTGGGCAGTGTCAACTTCTAACAAACATCACAGTGAGCCTGGAAAGTTTCAACAGTCATCATTATTTTCTGTTACGTGGCCCACACGAGCACTGGATCAGGCTGATACTTGGGCCCTAGCCCTAAAATGACAAGGCAAAAAGGATGGGTGGCATGGATTATACACATACATCAATGTAGGCCCATATGGTTCGTGGTTTGCATGGATCGTAGTTATCATGTTAAATGGATCGTGGTTGCCATGTTAAATGGATCATGGTTTTCACGTGTTCACTTCCTTTAGTACCATAGCTTAAGGCCCATGATGGGGTGATCTAATCCATCCGCCTTGTCGGTAGCTCCTCGTGGGCCCAAAAAGTCCTGACTTAGGTAGTGTCCACTTCTAACAAACATCACAGTGAGCCTGGAAAGTTTCAACAATCACTATTATTTTCTGTTATGTGGCCCACACGAGCACTGGATTAGGCTGGAAAGTTTCAACAATCACTATTATTTTCTAATATGTGGCCCACACAAGCACTGGATTAGGCTGATACTTGGGCCTTAGCCCTAAAATGACAAGGTAAAAAGGATGGGCGGCATGGATTATACACATACATCAATGTGGGCCCATATGGGTCGTGGTTTGCATACGTCGTAGTTGTGGTTGTCATGTTAAATGGATCATGGTTTTCACGTGTTCACTTCCTTTACTATCTGGCCACTAGTACCATAGCTTAAAGCTCACGATGGGGTGATCTGATCCATCTACCTTGTCAACCAGCTCACCGTGGGTCCAAAAAGTCCTAACTTGGGCAGTGTCCACTTCTAACAAATATCAAAATGAGCCTAGAAAGCTTCAACAATCACCATTATATTCTATTATGTGGCTCACACGAGCACCGAATCAGGCTGATACTTGGGCCCTAGCCCTAAAATGACAAGGCAATGGTTTACAGTTGTCTGATTTGTTACAATGCTTTGCTCCGTAGGTTTTTATCTTTATCTTTTTTCTTTTTCTTGAGATCCAAAATCAAGGGAAAATTCATAAAGAATAGGATAAGTAATGCCTTCTTTAATACGCACAGTAAAATTGTTTCTCTTAGTGAAACACAGAATTTAACACCAGATATAATTGCCAATATTATAAAATAATGATAAAATGGTGAAAACGAATGTATGCCTGTCAATGCTATGTTTGGCATCGCCAAGAGAATTTATTGCAATAAATTTGCTAACATCATGTTCTCATATTTTGAACATTGTTATAAGCCACGTAATAAGTAATATTTTTTAACACTTGGGTGGACCGCAATATCACTAACTTGGTCCAGACCTAGCCATACGAAAGAAAGGAAAACCGTATGTAGGTGCTTACCGGGGTCACTTTCTCTAGGGGTAAATGGTGGTACGTGCATAAAATAGGTCTGTTTGGAGAGTGATACGGAGCTGGTAAAAGGATTCCATTTAACACCATTTCAGTTGTTTTAGAATCATGGTAAGAGTTATATTTTCAAATTACCATGGATGATTTCACCATCAAAATCAATGTTATGCTTGCTTCAAGAACCGGTGGACGTCACTGTCATATTTACGTGAAATCTACCTGATCAATAAGTGTGTCCCATTAATTTAACTATAGAGATCAAAAATTAGTTCCATGCGTGTGATTCAAGTGGGCCATACCAAGAAAAAAGTTGGGAGAGAGACACCCACTCTTGATTTTTTTTTTCAAGCCCTACTATGATTGGTATATGAAATCCACTCTAACTATTAGATACAAAGCTAAATATAAATGTATAAACAAAAAACGAAGCCCATCACCACATGAAAGGAAATAATTTGGAGTGTAGGAGTTATTATTTTCCTTCGTATAACTGGCTTGAATCACATAGTGATTTGATATTTAGGCTCTATGGCTCAGATTAAACGACACACTTGATGATCGGGGTAGATTTTACATAAACATCATGATGACTATTTCTTACAATATAATTTTTAAGTACTATAAGTTCACCTCAAGAGTTCTACCTTCCAAAAATGACTTTGTTGGCTTTAAGAATTGGTGTACTCTACGTTAAGTAAAATCCATCCACAATTATTTGGTGTGCCACTCCAATTTAGCCGTAGGGTCCAAAAATTGACCTGGTTCATGATCCATGTAGGCCATATGAAGAGAAACAGATGAAAGAAGCATCCCTTGTATATTGTTTCCAATTATGTGGTCTACTTGAATCACGGGCCAAGCTGAGTTTTGGGCCTGTACCTAAAATAGAGTGATACACTTTGTGAAATGGGTGGATTTCATATAAATCTTACTATGGGCCACTATTAAGAATACAGTGAAATCCATGTTATGCATGAAGAAACATGCCAAACCTAAATTTTGAATTCTCCTAAAATCCATATGCATAACGGCAAACGCCACTTAAGATTCCAAATCACATGAATTATATGGCAATTGGGATTTGAATTTCAATTCACATTCACATAAATTAAATGGTAATCGGGATTTGAATTCCAAAATAACTACTAATGTGCAGGAAAAATACCCATCCGTCAAGGTACGTCATTCCTTGTTTAGCCATGATTTTAAAAATTGGACTGATTCATCATTCAGGTAGGCAAATCATTCCATAATAAATCCAAATTCGTATAGTACAGTTCACCTGAGTTTTAAATACCGCTTCTCTTGATGACTCACATCAGATTAATGGATTGAATTGCATGTAAACACCACAGCAGGCCCAACACAAAATTAATGATAGGCATCCATGCCAACTTTTTCACAGGGTGGGGCCTACTTCTAGATGGTCATGATTTTAGGGTCTCAAGGTGAACATGATACAATGAACCTGATGGATGGTGTGGATCTCATAAAAGTTACACCAACATAACCAATGATCGTTCTGGCCTCACCAAGGTGGGCGACTGTCATTATCTGATGGGATGTTATTGGCCATTTAATCATAGATGGGTCTTCTTGTTATTATCCTTCGATTTGTGGGTCACCAGTGGGAGCTTAGTGTTATCTGATCATGGCCCACCGATGATGGTAAATGTACAGCTTAGACTAAGGAATACCAACTCTTAAATATCCCTCAGGGACACTGAATATATTATAGCCCATAAAGAGATTCAAGAAAAAATAAATAAATAATGACAGGTCCCAAAATCCGTAGTACGAATTACACCACCTATGGTACTCTCGAACTCTTGACTGGGAGTTGAGACTCCTGCGAGTGTACCACCGGAGCAAGAGTAAAGACCCGTTCGGTAGTACTTCATGTTATTAAAGTAAATGGACAGCTGTAGTTTTAAAACCCTTCATTGATACTTTTAAATTCGGCCGTTGCCGTTACCAACTGATTTAGATCTCTCAGGCGTACTATGACCATCCATACACTGGCTTACAGCTGCTGTACGCATCGCATAAATGTAAATCAATACAAACCGTCCAAACCATGTGCTCTCTGCAGATTGACAGAAAATGTCGCTGTCTATCAGTGGAAAATCGTATGATGAACTTGGACCGTTTGATCACTTCTAGATTTAACTTAACATATATGCCCAATAACTAGACAGTCACGAACAACCATTTGGTGAGAATTTTGGGTCATGACTGATCTAAATGGTTCTCACGATTTAGATGGCTTGATTAAGGTATATGTATAATATCTAAAGCGGTTGTGTGAATGCGCGTGAGATCATGGAAGTCTACGGTCATGTGGTCTCTACCAAGCTCCCGTGCAACTCATACTTATGGGATTGTGTGATTCGCGGCGCTATTACAATGTGGGGTCCTCGAATCTCCACCACTTACTACACGATATTACGTACCTAACTACCACCCCGATTGAACGTACTAAAAACCTATACATACATTCGAGTAAGGGTGTGGCAATGGGCACAGCCCTGTAGAGCTTGGGAATTGGTCCCTCGAACTTTAGGCTCGGCTTGAAATCTATGCTAACTGTAACGGTTAGTTTGGGTGGGGGCCAAGGATGAATAGCCTGACTTTACCTGTTGTCAAGGTCTAATCATGGAATGGGTCACCATTATACAGAAGAATTGATAGTATAGGGGCATTTATTATTATTATTATTATTTTTTTGGGAACTTTACGTGTTCACCGTACGTGTATATAGTTTTAATTAATACACTCAGGGTTAAGTTTCAATAATCCAAGCAGTTGTCTGATAGAAGTGGTTGCTAACAAAGGATGCATGTTTCCTAGGTTTAATTTAGGACATATACCCAATCAAAAGCTTGTATTCAGTTTTCGTTTGCGATTATAATGTATAGGGCTACAAAAGTTATACTTGACTCAATATTTGAACGTTGGTGACCCTCGTATGGAAACAAATGCGTAGAACTAAATTTGCAAATCCAACTATTAAGTCACCCACCAGTTATGATCAATGATTAGGTGATTTATAAAAGGGCAAAGGTTAATCCTCTTTGGTAGATTCTTTTTGCCTTAAGACTTTAAGACTTTTCTTTCACCAGTAATTATGATTTAATTTAAAAAAGAAAAAACAAAAGATGGATAGATAAATAATTTTTAAAAAAATAAGGTTAAACGATGTCGATTTTTGTTAATATTAGAATATGTCGCTCATTACATGTGGACTAATGAAAGGTCATCATGTATTAATATTATGGGTTTGATATTTACAGAAATCATATTCGCACTCAAAAATATATTTGATCGACTTTCCTTCAGCGATATGTACTATTCCATTATTAATACATTGACACAAACTCTTATGCATGCTTTTAAGAGATCGAACCAACAGATGCCATGTGTCCACAATGAGTCAATTAATGAGGTAGGGTGCCCGACACGTTTATAAAGAACCACACGTGAAGGAATCCTATCATGGATGTGGTTATCATATACTCGGAGGGTTTGCAACAATTACAAATATTTCGAATATTCAAAGATTAGACCGGTATTGAGGCAAATTTAGACCCAAATCACAAGAGGATGAATACCAAATGAATCAGGCCCTTATATGTATATCAATTAAAATTAAGAGAATGAAGAAACTTGATGGTTGATCCAACCCCTCAAGGACCACAATTATGCATATGGATGCATATGGATGCCCATCTTCCTACAAGCATGTAAAAATCATATAGATTTTTAAACTCTAAGAAGTTTCAAAATTTCACCAAATTATCATGATATTTTAAAATATAAAATAACCTAGTTTATATTTACATATTTCAAGTTTTAATGGTGTTGTAATTTATAATAAATAAATTTAAATATCCTATTTTCAGCTATATTTTTTCTGAAAATATTGTAGAAAAAGAGAGGCTAACAACTGAAAATATCAGGAGAAATTAGAGGACCGAGAAATTGCCGAGAAGGAGATTGGTCACCATACACGTGAAGAGGAAGTGGGTTCGTGGTGAGCATGTATGTCAAATTCCAAGGGAAGTGTTTGTTTTTTTCGAAGAAATGGTACATACACTGTAAATGGTAATTATTATGATTTCACCCTGTTTGAAAATCGTAGGAGTTTTTGCCTTTGAAACTAGTTCAAAAGAGGTAATTTTAATTTTTGAACTACGTAGTAATGTATAAGATATATCCGTTCCGTCCATCTGTTTTACTACAATATTTTAAAGTATAAGACAAAAAAATAAGTAGATCCAATTCTCAAGTGGTCCACACCAAAAGAAACAGTGGCCCTACAAAGTTTTTAACGATAAGTATTCAATTTCCTTTTTCATATGACGTGTTCCACTTGAGTTTTAGATATGCCTCATTTTTTTACTCATGCTATACATTTAACTGGAATAATGGATAAATGGTGTGGATAAGCAAAATTCATCACAGTGGGACCTACGGATATTTAGCAGTATTCTTGGTTTTTGTGTCAATAAGTAGCCAAATCAGGTATGATGTAAACACATGGGGAAATAATTATTACGTTTTTTATACGTTATTTACCATTTCTTGCCTTCTTTAGATGCTGAAGCGAAAGGACTCTGTCCAGCAATAATTCTCACACGGAAGAGATATTCGCATACATTTGACAACTAATTGCCTTTAGTTCATATGATCCTCCAACAATGAGGTCCGCCATTTAAATGGCATGGACGGATTTACCTGTTGCAGTAATAGTGTCTTGTTAATGAAAAAACGTCACGTGCGCTGAATAGATATGAAATCTGTATTAGAATAAAAATATTATCTTTTCATGCAGAAAAAAAACTTTACTTTTCACTGTAGATTCCACTTTGGTTACAGACATGATACTTTTTAGTGACATGTTATTGTTGCACATATATTCTGCATCCCCCAATACATTAATGTAATTGCCACAAAAATATGTGAAGTAGCTGAGTTATACTCTTTTCATGTATTCTGGTTTCCTTGCAAGAAGGAGAAGGTACGTACCAGTGTACTGTACTGGGATCATTTCTCTAATGTAGGAAAAGGATCTGGGTGTATGAAGTATACCATGTTCATCAGTTGCATTTTCCCTTGTTTAGCCTTGATTCCAAAACCTTGTTTGATTGGATGCTTAGTTGGGCTACCTTATAAAATTATATTTAAAATTTTTAAATTTACATAGCATAGCTCACCTCAGTTTTAGAATACCTTTATTTTTGGTTAATTCTTCCATCTTGATACGCTACATTAAAGGAATGAATTAGAAGGCATATAAATAATATAGTAGCCTCAACCGAAAACTTATGGTGGGTGTTCCATCCTAACCTAGGGTGTGGCTTACCTGAATTTTGTATGGTTATGTCTTTTGGGTTCCAAGGTAGCCCACCTGATGGACAGGGTGGATGACGCAGGGATGAATGTGATGAGGATAACTACTCCGAATCCACGGAGCTTCTCTGGACTCTTCACAGAGACTTCTTGAATCTACGAGGAAAGAAAGTAGAAAATAGAAATAAATTCTAAAAAATTCGGAATTGATTAATTGATCACTAAAAACGAGTTCACAACCCTTTTAAATAGGGGTACCAAGCAATAGGAAAGAAATCAGAATCAAACTACAACTAGAACTCCTAGAATCCGCGACTTACTATAAATAGTAAACTTACTATTTATAGACAGTTGTGATGTCTTATAGTGCGCAAGGTTTTCGGCCAAAAATAGTAAGTCTCCTATTTGGCTTCACCAAACGGTTCTCCTAATTATTCTAAGCTCTTTTCACGTTGGGCGCAACTCCTAAAGCCCGATGGATGAAGAGTTATAATCAAACTAAAACTTAATTTATAGTAAAAATGAAATTAAAGCAGGGAAACAACCATCGATCCAGGGGTTTTTCATAATTCCGGGCGTTGTAACCCTGAATAGTTGGGTTGGTTGGCTAAAGTAGCTCGTTCTACCTCAAAATTATATATTTTATGTCAGGTAACTCATTCTGAATTGCGAGATATGCCCGATCTAAGGTCTGACGGTCCGGATCACTTCTGTCGTCGACCGGGCCTTTTCTGATCCATCTTGGCCATGAAACTGTCCGCGACCCGCTCTACATCAGTTGATGTAATGCCCTGAAATTCAGGGGTTGAGCATAAACTCAACTCCAGAGTTCCAACGCATCACATATGTAAAAAAATGAATGATGATTGAATGTTGACTGTATTAGAGTAGTGAACATGAGTGAGATTAAGCCAAAACAGCATATCATACTCCAGAGACAGTTAAATTTGCAAGTGGAAGACTATGATAGATATATAAAATATATAAATTGTGGTGAGTCTCCAGAGTGTGATAACATTTCCAGGTTAAATAATTGCAAGTACAATTCCAAAATGTACCGACATGTGTAAGGTCTTCTAGTCGACATCCCTGTAACCCTGTAAATCAAGATACGGCTCACATGAAGCCGCCAGAAAATAACATACATGAGAAGGCATCCTCGTCGTCACAAAACTTCGGCTCCGCCCCAAAAGTAGCGTCGCCATCTGCAATCAGACAATGTTTGGTGGGTGTTGCAAACACTATCCCTTAACGTGGGAGTGAGTAGCTAACTCAGTGGAACAATAAAGCATAGGTTAACATGTTATCAACTCAGTCAAGCAGTAATGATAAAGCAGTACAATCAAACACTTCTAACTACTCTTATTAATGCAAGTATGAATGCAGTCATGATGTATGCCCTCACCACATACTCCATCGTGCGACACCATCTTACGTTCGCGGCATGCTTGTATTCCTCAGTGCTCCACATCTTCCAGGCACATGTAATGCATGATAAGCATGATTACCGAGTTGTTATTAGTCCATTTCAAACAGCAGGATTGAGAAACTAAGGTACCTTCCTTATATTATTCCCAAACAATGATCCATTCTAAGTTCGTCAGTCTTAGATAATCTCATATGATGGTGTGTTTCTAGGTCGTTGCAAGGGCTGCCAGGGCTATTACACGGAATCGTTACACTACTCCCCCATCACCTTATCAATACAGGCCTAGTTTATACTCTGTTACTACGGGAAGGCTCGTCGCCTCACCGCAGATTTAGAGTATGCTCGAGGTTACTACACTGAGTACGGTTAGGGCTATTACACGGAATCGTTGCACCACTCCCCCATCACTCATTAAAGCAGTGTAGGCCGACAGCTCAAATATAGTGTCTCATACTACCATAATCGGCTCACGAGTCTGATTGCTCAATGGTCACTACGGGGAGGCTCGAGGCCCCAGCGTAGGTCGACAGCTCAACCACGGTGTCCCATACCACCATGCCCGGCTCATGAGTCTTAGCGGATCGAGGTACCATGGTTAACGAGATTCCACTGGTAAGTTTGGTACCCTAGGTTCAAGCAGTAGCGACCAAACATGGTGAACATACATTAGACATATCGGGTTACTTGACAAGCCTGACTAGCTCGAACGCACGATCAACTGAACGACATGAAGTGCATAAGCACTTCGCGTGGCCTAATCACTGTCGCCAACTGAAGTACGACTCGGGTTCGTCAAACACATCCTACGTAGCGAAATGAATCTCAACCACAATCTCAAGCCTGGTACCGATTGTTTGGACTATAATCATAGTCCCAAACGCAATCAATCCTTATTCAAAGCATGTGGAGTAAAGCATAATAAACAAAATAATTCAAGCAAGGTAACAAGTATATCTTAAAGCATGTTATAAAGCTTGTTATAAAACATTATATAAACAAGAATACAAACACATATATTTCATAAGTAAGCGGTTAAAGTAAACAACCACATGGAGGAAATCATACATGTCTCTAAGGTAGTTGAGAATCCCATCTCAACACCTCCTAAGGCACCATCATCTAAACACTTACTCTTACAAGCATTTTCACAAACACTTAGAATACCCTATTACAACATACATAGTGTATATTAGCAAAACATGTAGGGCGAGTCCTTTCGCCAAGCAAGTATTTTACGCATATATAATGTATTCATACGGCAAATAATCATGGCAAACACATCTCCAAAATTTATACGTATACGGTACTTTCTAGAATACACTATTTCTACATACATAGTGTATATTAGCAAATCATGTATTATGACGAGTCCTTTCGCCAAGCAAGTATTTTATCCATATATATTATATTCATACAATAAATAATTATGGCAAACACATTTCCAAAATTTACACGTATACGGTATTTTCTATGAATACCTAGAATATGTAAAATTTCATATTCTTCATCTTTAATTGAAACGGAAAACAAACAGCACTTTGTACATGTGCAATTGCATGCAGATTATGAATCTATCATTATCTAACATTGAAAACGTTGAAAATCATAACCTACACATCTAAAGTCTGCACCTTTAAGCCGTAGAAGCGAAATAAACTCGCTAAACTGGTTAGGCTTCCTCCTACGATGAGCTAGCAGCCTATTACATGATTCAGGTCAGTTACTTCATAACTTACAACCACCAAAGCCCCAAATCAGATTAGGGTTAGAGTTTCTTACCTAGAAACGGAGCTGAAATCGTCGGGAAAGCAATTAGAAAGAGGTGATGGAGCTTGTAGAGCGGCAGGGTAGAGCTGCAGGGAGGATCTCTCACATCTCCCACACTTTTTCTCTCTTTTCTCTCTTCTCTCCTTAGGGTTTCTCTCAAATTCATATGGTTGTAAGAGAGAGAGTTTTAAGGTCCTTATATAGTTTAAAAACTCACCAAATTAGACGTCAAGTCAAGGTATACTTAGGTTATATACAAAGTGAGCTGGTTTCAGCTCAACGGAGGACTTCTGGCGGCCCCCCTTGAGTTAAAGGTCGGACTTAAGCTCACTAACACTGAATCTAGGTATGATTAAGTTTTCATTTCAGTCGGATTCCCAGATCACGCGTGGCGGACCAGTTTCAGTTCAACGGTCAGTGAAACTCGATTCGCAATTCTAAGTACATGGATATGTTTATGAAATTTTTTCTGATCCGAGGGTGTATTTGGGTCAGATTTTGACTGTCTGGTTACTTACAAAATGACCGTAAGTAACAAGTCTCAAATTACTATTTGAGATATTTGTTTTGTAAAGAAAACAAGTGTTCTCACTCTCTCATGCTCCGGACTCAAGCGAACAGTCGTGGGACACTGTCTGGATTTAGTTTCCGAGATGGTTATCAAGCTTAGCAAGGCGGTCCTAATTCCTTAACTTCATGTTAATCGGACTTCCGACGTGCGGTCCAGATTTGATATGGAGTTTCAATGTGCTCCCGAGAGCAACTAGGAAATGAGATTGATCCTAGATTTTAGGGTAACCTAGCGTCAATGATTCTACAAGTTTCAGGTCTTACAGATCGTATTTAAAGTAGATCAAGTGGATTTCATAGCTAATCTAGTTTAGCACTTATTTAACTTTGTCAAATTTCTAAAGAATTTAGTCCTGTAAGATTTCTGTCTGAGGTGGTACCTAAGCCTTTATAGTTTGTACAAAAGATGATCCAAGCTATAATACTTAGCTAGTATAAGATAGTGTTTAGGGTGAAAGTACTTAGAAAAATTGAGAGAACAAGTTGGTGAAGGGTGAGATTTTTGAATGAAAAGGGTTAACAAGCGGTTTTAGACTTTGGGATTGAGTTCTGACAGGTTAATAAGGTGTTAGGATCGACCCATTGCCTGAGGATGTCTAATTCCAGATTGGCAAAAATCCGGGATGTTACAGTTGATCTCATGAAATTTCTACGAATTTGGCTATTGGAGCGTGACGTACCAAGCATGAGGTATGCTTGCACGGTTCTTATAGAAAACACAGACTAATCCCCCTAAGTTTTGGGCCAATCCTAGGCCTATACAAATAAATCATTTAAATGATCAAAGGTCTGTAATAATTCAATCTAAGATGTTTTTAGGTATCACCTATTTTCGGCATTCTAATGTGGACTAATGAAAGGTCATCATGTATTAATATTACAGGTTTGATATTTACAGTAATTATATTCGCACTCAAAAATATATTTGATCTACTTTCCTTCAGCGATATGTACTATTCCATTATTAATACATTGACACAAACTCTTATGCATGCTCTTAAGAGATTGAACCAACAGGTGCCACGTGTCCACAATGAGTCAATTAATGAGGTAGGGTGCCCGACACGTTTATAAAGAACCACACGTGAAGGAATCCTATCATGGATGTGGTTATCATACACTCGGTGAGGCCGTTTCTCACAGTTCTAAAATGTGAGATTTTCCTAGAGACATTCGGAGGGTTGCGACAATTACAAAGATTTCGAATATTCAAATATTAGACTGGTATTGAGGCAAATTTAGACCCAAATCACGAGAAGATGAATACCAAACAAATCGGGCCCTTATATGTATATCAATTAAAATTAAGAGAATGAAGAAACTTGATGGTTGATCCGACCCCTCAAGGACCATAATTAGAAGGGAGAAATATTTTAAGGTTATGCAGGAGGTGGTTTCATTGGGTCATTTAGATGCATGATCATGATCAATTTGAAGTATGTGATCAACAATAGAGGTTTCCTTGCTTGATCTATTTTTAGATGCATCATAGTCCAAGATATCATCTATGCGAAGATTCAAGAGTTAACGATCCTAGATGTGCATAGAAATCTTTCTATTCGAAATACATGACGTCAAAAGTGCAAAATTCAAGATCAACATGGAAACTCGATGAGAGTTTTGCCACTTCGACAACCTATAAAAGAAGTACACAATGAAGAACTTGAGGCCCCACACCAAACATAAATCTATATTATTTATATTTATCTTTGTATAGCATGGCCTAGTCTTAATATAGATCATTACTGTCCAGCACTATCGCTACAGTACTGTAGGAGTAGATTAAATGTCTGCAACCTTGAGTTGTTAGATTTTGATCGACTGAATTCTTACTTAGATGATCACATATATATCTTCGGTTGCATCCCGTTGACCATTCATCTTGATTATTTGTTATTACAGACGGATCATATATTTATCTCCTTTGTTTGTTTCTATAGTTTATTTTGATACTATTAATTGTACATTAGAATGCTGAAAATAGGTGATACCTAAAAACATCTTAAATTGAATTATTGTAAGCCTTTGATCATTTAAATGATTTATTTGTATAGGCCTAGGATTGGCCCAAAACTTAGGGGGATTAGCCTGTGTTTTCTATAAGAACTGTGCAAGCATACCTCATGCTTGGTATGTCACGCTCCAATAGCCAAGATGGTAGAAATTTCATGAGATCCACCCCGTCCATCAAGTGGGCTGCCTTGGAACCCAAAAGACATAACCATACAAAATTCAGGTAAGCCACACCCTAGGTTAGGATGGAACACCCACCATAAGTTTTCAGTTGGGGCTACTGTATTATTTATATGCCTTCTAATTCATTCCTTTAATGTAGGGTATCAAGATGGAAGAATTAACCAAAAATCAAGGTATTCTAAAACTGAGGTGAGCTATGCTATGCAAATTTAAAATTTTTAAATATAATTTTATAAGGTAGCCAACTAAGCATCCAATCAAACAAGGTTTTGAAATCAAGGCTAAACAAGGGACAATGCAACTGATGAACATGGTATACTTCATACACCCAGATCCTTTTCCTACATTAGAGAAAGTGATCCCAGTACAGTACACTGGTACTTGCCTTCTCCTTCTCGCAAGGAAACAAGAATACATGCAAGAGTATAACTCAGCTACTTCACATATTTTTGTGGCAGTTACGTTAATGTACTGGGGGTTGCGGAATATATGTGCAACAATAACATGTCACTAAAAAGTATCATGTGTGTAACCAACGGGGGATCTACAGTGAAAAGTAAAGTTTTTTTTCTACATAAAATGATAATATTTTTATTCTAATATAGATTCCATATCTATTTAGCACACATGACGATTTTTTATTAACAAGACACTATTACTACAACAGGTAGATCCGTCCATGCCATTTAAATGGTGGACCTCATTGTTGGAGGATCATATGAACTAAAGGCAATTAATTATCAAATGTATGCGAATCTCTCTTCCGTGTGAGAATTATGAGAAATTTCCTACTGTACGACCCATTTATGGCCCACCGGCCATTTGAAGCCCACCTCTTTTTAAGCTTCCAAGAATACTCCCCTGCGTACAGCCGACTTTTCAAGGGACCAGAATACCCCCGTCCTTCATTCCTTCCAGAAGCCGATTGGCTGGTGTGCGAAGACGAGCGCTGACACTCCTCGACATGGCCCCACAATGATGTATTTATTATATCCACACCGTTCATCCATATTTCGAGATCATTTCAGAGCATTATCAGAAAACAAGAAACATATCCAAAGATCAACTGGACCACACCACAAATAGCAACGGGAAACATGATTTTTACTGTTAAAAATTTCATATGGCCCACCATAACATATATTTTCCATTCACTGTTAAAATTTTCATAAGGCCCACCATAACATATATTTTCCTTCCAATATATTCATAAGGTCACAAAGACCTGGATGAAGAGGAAAAAAAAATTTCATATTGATCTAAAACTTCTGTAACCCTGAAAGGATTTCAAAGATAGACGGTCAATCATCCACTGCCTTTTACGGTGTGGTCCACTCGAAAGCTAAATCTGTCTTATTTTTTGTCTCAAGCCTTAATATGAGCTTGTCAAATAGATGGATGGCTTGGATATAACACAGGCCTCATGATGGGACCCACAAAAGGAACAAATATTCTATAGCAAAAATAAAAATAAAAAATAAAATAAAATAAAAAATTTGACAGACTGCCCCAGTCTGGCAGAATTATTTTTTTTAGTTTTTTTTTTTTTAATTTTACAAGGAGAATTTTTTCCCCTTCCGTTTTTCTCTAATACATAATTATGTAAATATGTATATAAAATTATTTTTCAATCTTTTAATTCATTTCTTTGTCTATTTATTTAACAAGCATATCTCTTGAAGTAGAATGAGTTGCCTAACGAACCACATATGATTTTGGGGTAAGAGAAGCTAATTTAGCCAACCAATATAGTTATTTTCCAAGATTCTATCGGGTCGATGGTCGAAAATCCACTTCATTCACTTTGCGGTCAATTTCATTCATTTTATTCACTTCGCAGTCAATTTCACGCACTTCACGGTCAATTCGCTTCACTTCACGGTCATTTCCATGCATTTCACGGACAATTCCCTTCACTTCACGGTCATTTCCACGCATTGCATGGTCAATTCGCTTCACTTCACGATCATTTCCATGCATTTCACGGTCAATTCGCTTCGCTTCACGATCATTTCCATACATTTCACGATCATTCCCGGTAATTCTGTGTTGATTCACGGTCATTTCCACGCATTTCATGGTCAATTCCCTTTACTTCACGGTCATTTCCACGCATTTCACGGTCAATTCACTTCACTTCACGGTCATTTCCATGCATTTTCACGGTCATTCCGGCAATTAAAAGTGTTGATTCACGGTCATTTTCACGCATTTCACGGTCAATTCCCTTCACTTCACGGTCATTTCCACGCATTTCACGGTCAATTCGCTTCACTTCACTGTCATTTCCATGCATTTCACGGTCATTCCCGGAAGTGAAGCGAATTGACCGTGAAATGCGTGGAAATGACCGTGAAGTAAAGGGAATTGTCCGTGAAATGCGTGGAAATGACCATGGATCAACACAGAATTGTCAGGAATGACCGTGAAATGCATGGAAATAACCATGAAGTGAAGCGAATTGACCGTGAAATGCGTGGAAATGACCGTGAAGTAAAGGGAATTGACTGTGAAATGCGTGGAAATGACCATGAATCAACACAGAATTGTCGGGAATGACCGTGAAATGCATTGAAATGACCATGAAGCGAAGCGAATTGACCATGAAATGCATGGAAATGTCCCCCATCAAGACTGTTATGATCCTAAAGAATCATTTTTCAGATAATCACAGTCATCCAATCTATAGCTTAGAAAAAGGACGGTTAAACAAAATAAGGCCAAATAAAAGATTGTTTAGATCATCCGATCAGTGTGATTTTTGCACAGTGGATCACCAAATTAGTGTAATTTAAGTTTTCAAGTCCAATCTAAAATGTTTTCAATTATTTGGATGGTTCTTTTTTAGTGCCTGTGTATCAACCATCACACTCTTCCGGAGTATCCAAGTTTTCTTCTGAGAGAGAGCGGTTGAGGAGTACGGAGGGAATAATTTGATACATGGCCCGTGTTTCTCCACCGTATAATGGGCTTTTACGTCTCAAAAGTAGGACCCGCATGGTGATCTAGACCATTGGTCTGTTTTGTCCCACGGTGGATGAAGATTTCAAAAAAAATAAAAAATAAAAAAGTTTCATAGGAAAAACATTTATTTTCCATCCAATCTATTCATAAGGTCACAAAGACCTGGATGAAGAGGAAAAACAAATTTCATAATGATCCAAAACTTCTATAACCCCTAAAAGGGTTTCAATGGTAGACGTTCAATTCCCCACTGCCTTTTACAGTGTGGTCCACTTGATAGTTAAATCTATCTTATTTTTCATTTCAAGCCTTAATATGAGCTCGCCAAATAGATGGACGGTTTGGATATAACACAGACCTCATGATGGGACCCACAAAAATAATATAGCAAAAAAAAAAAAAACACAGATCGCTGCGGCACTACTGCCAATTCGGCGGCAGTGTTGTGGCAGTCTGGCAAATTTTTTAATTTTTTTAATTTTTTTAATTTTTTTTACAGGGAGAAAATTTTCTCCCTTACATTTTTCTCTAATACATAATTATGTAAATATGTATATATAAGTATATAAAAATATTTTTCTATCTCTTAATTCATTTCTTTATCTATTTATTTAACAAGCATATCTCCTAAACTAGAATGAGTTACTTACTATACCATATATGATTTTGGGGTAGGAGAAGCTAATTTAGCCAACCAACATATTAATTTTCCAAGATTCTATCAGTTTGATGGTCAAAAATTCATTTCATTCACCTCGCAGTCAATTTCATTCATTTTATTCATTTCGCGGTCAATTCGCTTCCCTTCATGGTGCATTTCACTGTCATTTCCGATGATTCCGTTTAAATTCATGGTCATTTCCATGCACTTCACGGTCATTTCCATGCATTTCACAATCATTTCGCTTCACTTCACGGTCATTTCATGCATTTCATGGCGATATCCGGCAATTCCGTTTACGTTCACGGCCATTTCGATGCACTTCACGGTCAATTTACTTCACGGCAATTTCAATGCATTTCACGGTCAATTCTCTTCACTTCACGGCCATTTCCAAGCATTTCACGGTCATATCCGGCAATTCCGTTTACGTTCACAGTCAATTCACTTTACTTCACGGCTATTTTGATGCATTTCACGGTCAATTCTCTTCACTTCACGGCCATTTTCATGCATTTCATGGCAATATCCGGCAATTCCATTTATGTTTACGGTCATTTTGATGCACTTCACGGTCAATTCACTTCAGTTCACGACCATTTCGATGCATTTCACGGTCAATTCTCTTTACTTCACGGCCATTTCCATGCATCTCACGGCAATATCTGGTAATTCCGTTTACGTTCACGATCATTTCGATGCACTTCACAGTCGATTTACTTCACTTCACAGCCATTTTCATGCATTTCACGGTCAATTCTCTTCACTTCACGACCATTTCCATGCATTTCACGGCAATATCCGGCAATTTCGTTTATGTTTACGGTCATTTCGATGCACTTCATGGTCAATTTACTTCACTTCACGGCCATTTCGATGCATTTCACGGTCAATTCTCTTCACTTCATGGCCATTTCCAAGCATTTCACGGTCATATCCGGCAATTCTGTTTATGCTCACGGTCATTTCGATGCACTTCAAGGTCAATTCACTTCACTTCACGGCCATTTCAATGCATTTCATGGTCAATTCTCTTCACTTTACGACCATTTCCAAGCATTTCACGGTCATATCCAGCAATTCCGTTTACGTTCACGGTCATTTCGATGCACTTCACGGTCAATTCACTTCACTTCACGGCCATTTCGATGCATTTCACGGTCACTTCTCTTCACTTCATGGCCATTTCCATGCATTTCATGGCGATATCCAGCAATTCCATTTACGTTCACGGTCATTTCGATGCACTTCACGGTCAATTCACTTCACTTGACGGCCATTTCGATGCATTTCACGGTCAATTCTCTTCACTTCACGGCCATTTCCATGCATTTCACGGCGATATCTGGCAATTCTGTTTACGTTCACGGTATTTTCATGCACTTTAAGGTCAATTCACTTCACTTCACAGCCATTTCGATGCATTTCATGGTCAATTCTCTTCACTTCACGGCCATTTCCATGTATTTCACGGCGATATCCGGCAATTCCTTTTACGTTCACGGTCGTTTCAATGCACTTCATGGTCAATTCACTTCACTTCACGGCCATTTCGATGCATTTCACGGTCAATTCCCTTTACTTCACGGCCATTTTCATGCATTTCATGGTCATTTCGCTTCACATCACGGTCATTTCCATGCATTTCACAGTCATTTCCAGCGATTCTGTTTAGATTCACGGTCATTTCGATGCACTTCACGGTCAATTCCCTTCACTTCACGGTCATTTCCACGCATTTCACGGTCAATTCGCTTCACTTCACGATCATTTCCATGCAATTCACGGTCAATTTCGGTGATTCCGTTTAGATTCACGGTCATTTCCATGCACTTCATGGTCAATTCCCTTCACTTCACGGCCATTTCCATGCATTTCACAGTCATTTGGCTTCACATCACGGTCATTTCCATGCATTTCACTGTCATTTCCAGCAATTCCGTTTAGATTCACGGTCATTTCGATGCACTTCACGGTCAATTCCCTTCACTTCACTGTCATTTCCACGCATTTCGCGGTCAATTTGCTTCACTTTACAGTCATTTCCATGCATTTTACGGTCAATTCCGGCTATTCCGTTTAGATTCACTGTCATTTCCATGCATTTCACTGTCAAATTCCCTTCACTTCACGGTCATTTCCACGCATTTCGCGGTTAATTCGCTTCATTTCACGGTCATTTCCATGCATTTCACAGTCAATTCGCTTCACTTCACAGTCATTTCCCTGCATTTTACAGTCAATCCCGACGATTCTGTTTCATTTCACGATAATTTCCATGCATTTCACGGTTAATTCCCTTCATTTCACAGTCATTTCCATGCATTTCATGGTCAATCCCCTTCACTTCACGATCCTTTCCATGCATTTCACTGTCAATCCCAGTGATTCCGTTTCATTTCATGGTCATTTCCATGCATTTCGCGGTTAATTCCCTTCACTTCACAGTCATTTTCATGCATTTCACGATCAATCCCCTTCACTTCACGATCCTTTCCATGGATTTGACTATCAATCCCGGCGATTCCGTTTCATTTCACGGTCATTTCCATGCATTTTGAAATGACCGTGAAGTGAAGGGAATTGAATATGTATTAGAAAAAAAATTATATACTTATATGCATATTTCTATAAGTATATGTATTAGAAAAAAATGTAGGTAGAATAAAGTTATCTATGTAAAGAAAATAATAATAAATAAAAGAAAAAAAAAGGTGCACAGGTGAATGTGAGGCCCACCAAAATCATGAACAATGAGTGTGGGGCCCACGGTGGGACCCACCCAATTAAAAAAAATACCGGGCGGCACTACCGCACCTGGGCGGTACTACCGCACAGACATCCAGATGTCGACGGCATTACCGCCGGATTGCTTCCCTTCACCTCCATTTCCATGCATATCACGGTCATTCCTGCCTTTTCCATGTTGATTCACGGTGATTTCGACACATTTCGCGGTCACGCGTTTTCACTTCACGGTCAGTTCCACGCATTTCGCGATCCAATCGCTTCACTTCACCCCCATTTTCATGCATATTACGGTCATTCCCACCTTTTTCGTGTTGATTCACGGTGATTTCAACGCATTTCGCGGTCACGCGTCTTCACTTCACGGTCAGTTCCATGCATTTCGCGGTCTAATCGCTTCACTTCACCCCCATTTCCATACATATCACGGTCATTCCCGGCTTTTCCGTGTTGATTCACGGTGATTTCGACGCATTTCACGGTCTAATTGCTTCACTTCACTCCCATTTCCATGCATATCACGGTTATTCTCGCCTTTTCCGTGTTGATTCGCGGTGATTTCAACGCATTTCGCGGTCACACGTCTTCACTTCACGGTCAGTTCCGCCCATTTTGCAGTCCAATCCCCTCACACGGTCATTTCCATGCATATAACGGTCATTCCCACCTATTCCGTGGGTTGAATTTATTCAGTCTTATCTTTACGGTGGTTAAATTAATTCAGTCTTATCATATATGGCCCATTTGGCCGCGTAGATTGGATGGAATTGGAAGATAGATCCTGGGATTGGCTAGGTGTGCCAAACAGACACAAGATCCTGATCCCGGGAGATAGCAATCCCATGGATCTTAAGACAATCCACTGACATCACCATCATTACCTTTAAGGCCTGTTTGGCCGAACCAATCCCACGGTATTAGGAGGAATGGGATCGCGAGATCCCGGGATATGTATGATGAGCCAAACAAACCTCGTGAACTTGTCCCGGGATATAAGCAATCCCATGGATCTTAAAACAATCCACGAACATCACCATCATTACCTTAAAATTGATCCCATCCCTTGGTTGGAAGGAGTGGAAGGTAAAATCCCAGGATATGCCCGGCGTGCCAAACAGACCCAGTGAACTTGTTCCGGGATATAGCAATCCCATGGATCTTAAACCAATTCACTGACACCACCATCATTACCTTAGGGCCCGTTTGGCCGGGCGGATTGGAAGGGATTGGATGGTATTGGAAGGGATTGGAAGTTAAATCCGGGATTGGCCGGGCGTGCCAAACAGACTGGGTGATCTGATCCTAGGATATAGCAATCCTATGGATCTTAAGATAATCCACTAACAACACCATCATTACCTTTAAATCCCATCCAATCCACCCTAATCCGTTCAAAACTGCATGGGACGTGTTTGGTTCGAGGGATTGGAAGGGATGGGAAGGTTTAACCCTGGGATTGGCCCGGCGTGCCAAACAGACTCGATATAGCAATCCTCGGATATAGCAATCCCATGGATCTTAAGACAATCCACTGACAACACCATCATTGCCTTGAAATCCATGCCATCCACCCTAATACCATTCAATCCCTTCCAATCCACCCGTCCAAACGGGCCCTAAAATCCATCCCATCCCTCCTAATCCCATGGGATTCGCCCGGCCAAACAGGCCCTTAAATCCCATCCAATCCACCCTAATCCCTTTAAAAATGCCTGGGACGTGTTTAGTTCAGGGGATTGAAGTGAAGCGAATTGATTGTGAAATGCGCGGAAACGACCATGAAGTGAAGGGGCATGACCCTGAAATGCGCCGAAATGATCATGAATCAACACGGAATAGGCGGGAATGACCGTGATTTCCATGCATATCAAGGTCATTCCCACCTATTCCGTGTTGATTCACGGTCATTTCAACGCATTTCACGGTCATGCCCCTTCACTTCACGGTCATTTCCATGCATTTCACGGTCAATTCGTTTCACTTCATGGTCATTTCCATGCATTTCACGGTCAATTCGTTTCACTTCATGGTCAGTTCCATGCATTTCACGGTCATTCCCGCCTATTCCGTGTTGATCCAAGATCATTTCGACGCATTTCACGGTCATGCCCCTTCACTTCACGGTCATTTCCGCGCATTTCACGATCCAATCACTACACTTCATCGTGAAATGCATCGAAACGACCGTGAATCAGTACGGAATAGGCGGGAATGACCGTAAAATGCATGGAAATGACTGTGAAGTGAAGCAAATTAATTGTGAAATGCATGGAAATGACCAAGAAGTGAAGGGAATTGACCGTGAAATGCATGAAAATGACCGTGAATCAAAACAGAATCGTTGGGATTGATCGTAAAATGCATGAAAATGACTATGAAGTGAAGCGAAATAACCGGGAAATGCATGAAAATGACCATGAAGTGAAGGGAATTGACCGTGAAATGCATGGAAATGATCGTGAATTAAAACGGAATCGCCAGGAATGACTGTGAAATGCATGGAAATGACCATGAAGTGGAGCGAATTGACCATGAAGTGAAGGGAATTGACCGTGAAATGCATGAAAATGACCATGAATCAACACGGAATCGTCGGAAATGACCGTGAAATGCATGAAAATGACCATGAAGTGAAGTAAATTGACTGTGAAATGCGTGGAAATGACCGTGAAGTGAAGGGAATTAACTGTGAAATGCATTGAAATGACCGTGAATCAACACGAAATCGCTAGGAATGACCATGAAATGCATGGAAATGACCGTGAAGTGAAGCGAGTTGACCGTGAAATGCGTGGAAATGACCGTGAAGTGAAGGGAATTGATCGTGAAATGCATGAAAATGACCGTGAATCAACAAGGAATCGCCGGGAATGATCGTGAAATGCATGGAAATGACCATGAACTGAAGCGAATTGACCATGAAATGTGTGGAAATGACCGTGAAGTGAAGGGAATTAACTGTGAAATGCATGGAAATAACCAAGAATCAACACGGAATCGTTAGGAATGACCATGAAATGCAGGAAAATACCGTGAAGTGAAGCGAATTGATCATGAAATGCGTGGAAATGACTGTGAAGTGAAGTGAATTGACCGTGAAATGAATAAAATGAATGAAATTGACCGCGAGGTGAATGAAATGAATTTTTTACCATTGACCCGATAGAATCTTGGAAAATAACTATACTGGTTGGCTAAATTAGTTTCTCCTACCCCAAAATCATATGTGCTACATTGAGTAACTCATACTAATTTAGGAGATATGCTTGTTAAATAAATAGACAAAGAAACAGATTAAAAGATAGAAAAATATTTTTATATACTTATATATACATATTTACATAATTATGTATTAGAGGAAAATATAAGTGAGAAAAAGTTTTCCTTGAAAAAATTAAAAAATAAATAAATAAATATAAATTGCCAGACTGACGCCGCGGCAGCTGGACTTTTTTTTTTTTTTCTCTTTTTCTGTTGAATTTTAGTTACTTTTATGGGTCCCTCATAAGGTCTTTGTTATATCCAAACCGTCCATCTATTTGGCAAGCTCATATTAAGGCTTGAGACGAAAAAATAAGACAGATCTAACTTTCAAGTGGACCACACTGTAAAAGGCAGTGGGGAATTGAACATATACCATTGAAACCCTTTTAGGGATTACGGAAGTTTTGGATCATTTTGAAATTTGTTTTTTCTCTTCATCCAGGTCTTTGTAACATGATGAATAGATTGGATGGAAAATAAATGTTATGGTGGGCCCTACAAAAGTTTTAACAGTGAAATTTCCCCGCTGCCCGTTGTGGTGTGGTCCAGTTGATCTTTGGGTATGATTTTTTTTATTTGATAATGCTCCGAAATTATCTCGAAATATGGATGAACGTTGTGGATATAATAAATACAACTGTGAGGCCTTGTAACTTTGATATCTTTTGAACCGTTCGTACAACTCTGCGTTTTAGGAGCGTAAGCGCTCGTCTTCGAGCACAGGTGATCCGGCTCAGGAAGGAAAGCAGGGGCATTTTCGACCTGAGAAGTGGGGCCGTACAGCTGGGGATTATTCTTGGGAGGTAAAGAGCAAGTGGGCTTTAAAAGGTCGTGGGTCATATACTCGTCGTACGGTTGGTAATTTCTCAAGAATTATTGCTGGACAGAGTCCTTTTTCTCGAGCATCGTAAAATACGTAATAATTATTTTCCTGATTTGACAAATACGTGTTTAATCATACCTGATTTGGCTGCTTACTTTTTGACAAAAAAAAAACCAACAATGATGCAAAATATCTGCGGGTCCCACTGTGATGCATTCTGCTTATCCACACCATTCATCTATTAATCCAGTTAAATATATAGTACGAGTAAAAAAAAGAGGCATGTCAAGTGGAACACGTCAAACGAAGAAGGAAATTAAATACGTACCATTAAAAACTCTGTGGGGCCACTGTTTCTTTTAGCGTGGGCCACTTGAGTATTGAATCTACTTTATTTTTTGTCTTACGCTTCGAAATATTATAAGTAAAACAGACGAATGGAACGGATATTTATATGCATTAACATACTGTTCAAAAATTAAAATTGCCTCTTTTGAAGAAGCTTTGGCTTCATAATAATTATAGTTAATCTTTGAAAAACAAACAGTTCAATTGTACTTTCCTTAGAATTTATCATACATAACTGTGGGGCCCACGTAACGTTGATTTCTTTTGAACCGTTCGTACAACTCGGAGTTCGAGGAGCGTCAGCGCTCGCCTTCGAGCGTCAGCGGATCCGCTTGAAGGAAAAAGCAGGGCCATTTTCGACATTTGGGAAGGCGTCCGTACAGCTGGGGCTTATTCTTAGAAGGTAAAATGAGGTGGGCTTCGTCTCGGAAATGGGTCGTACAGTCGGTATTTTCTCTATTTCTAGCCATATGAGTTTTACATGCTAGTAGGAAGATGGGCATCCATATGCATGCAGACTGTTACTATACACGTAGCCTAGCTAGTGCTCAATCCTAACCTTCAAAATCATGGGAACAACTGTGGCCAACGGACACAAAATTAGATTTGTAGAAAGATGCTAATCTCTGACGACTGATGGAAATCTGTCTGTTGAATTTAGACCGTTGATTACTTTTATTTAACCCGCAATTAGAGGACCACATAATTAAGCTGTGATGATTATTCATTAAGTGCGAAGTTTGAGTGATGAACTAAATACACAGGAGCACACGATTTTAGTTGATTGGATGAGGGTGCAAGCCACATTTACACTTTCTGCATGCATGCGTGTGGTTGGTAATACTCTGCCACAGTAACAATGTTATTCTCTTTTCCACTCTCCCCGTCCCTCTCAACTCGATTCACCCGGACATGGAATTTATGTATTGATCTTGAAATCTTTCAATGCCTTGAATGGTCCCAAGCCATCCATCTCTATAAGTTCAGTAGTCAGGCAACCGTAGGAGCTCACGCAAATCCAAACACCATACCTCTCTCTCTCTCTCTCTCTCTCTCTCTCTCTCTCTCTCTCTCTCTCTCTCTCTCTCTCTCTCATGGAATTCCATGGAAAGAGAACCCCCTGGAGTATCATTGATGAAGAAGAAAGGAGCCTACAATCTCCCACCCGACTCTCCTTCAAAACCAATCAACAAGTCTTTGAATGTGACCCCCAACTGAGCCCCACAAGGCTCTCTTCAGACTCCTGCATAATCTCTCTTTTGCCTTCATGCCCAAGCTCTGCATGGACACTCTCCCCTCTCCACCCATCACCCACTCCTCTCCTCTACCAATGCCTCGCCTCCCTCCACCGCCACGATGGAAACATCTTCTCCATTGCAATCTCCAAGGGCCTCATCTTCATGGGCTCCGAAAGCAACTGCGTCCACATCTGGAAGCAATCAGAGTGCATCGAGCGTGATCGCATTAAAACGAATTCAAGCCACATCCGGGCCATCTTAGCTTACAATAACACTATCTTCACTGCCCACAAGGATCACCGTATCCGCGTATGGACTATTTCAATCTCTCCCAATCACTTCCGATCCAAGAAAATCGCCACTCTACCTAGAAGCAAGTCTTTCCTACCATTTCCAAGGGTGCAATCCCAACAACACAAGAACATCATCTCATGCCTTGCCTACGACCATGCGGAAGGATTACTCTACACTGGTTCTTGGGACAAAACAGTCAAAACGTGGAGCTTGTCTAACAAGAAATGTGTAGACTCCTTCGTGGCACACGACGACTGCGTTAACGCCATCGTCGTTAATCAAATCGATGGTTGCATGTTCACCTCCTCCTCAGATGGATCAATCAAGATATGGAGGAGAGTGTATGGAGAGAGTTCACACACACTTACAATGACACTAAGGTTCCAACCTTCTCCTGTCAATGCCTTAGCCATGAGCAATTCACAAAATTCCAGCTTTCTCTACTCAGGTTCCTCAGACGGGCTCGTTAATTACTGGGAAAAGGAGGGTATGACGGGCCGATATAATCACGGAGGATTTCTTCAAGGCCACCGCTTCGCGGTTCTGTGCCTAGTGTCTATTGAGAGATTGGTGTTCAGCGGTTCGGAGGACACAACTATACGAGTCTGGAGGAGAGAGGAAGGGAGCGGATTCCACACATGCCTTGCTGTCATTGAAGGCCACCTTGGGCCTGTGAAATGCATGGCAGCTTGCATTGAGATGGAGAAGATGGTGATGGGGTTCTTGGTGTATAGTGCGAGCTTGGATAGAACAGTCAAGGTGTGGCGGATCAAGGTCTTTGTAGGTGAGAAAAGGGTAGTTGTAGGGGAAGGTGAGAAGAAGATGGAACATGAGATTTGTCCTGTGCTGTCACCTTCATGGGTAAAGAAGAAGCTACAAGGATTTCACTAAGAGAAGGAAATAAAACCATTAGGGCCTGTGTTTTAGCTCTTACACTAATGAATTTTAGTTTGAGATTTGATTACTAGTACGTTCGGATGCATAAATGAATTCCAAATACTCCTTTAGTCAAGATGGAAAACTTTTTAAAAAAAAAAAATTTGTGATGATTCCTCGCATTCTTCACAAACAAATACTTCTTTATTCAAGAATGCTAGGAGTCATCACAAAAAATGACCAAATCGCAGACCCTCGATATCACTGCTAAGGAAAATTGCATTTTGGTTATTTTCACTTTATTTGATTGATAATTGCGATTCAATGCAAGCATCTAAGCAAATTCACCAAATGCATATGATAGGATGATGGGACAGTTGGGATCATCCAATCAGAGTGGCCGCATTCCATCAGCAAGGTCCCCACAGTTTGAATGGCTTGCTTGTAGAGTGGATGACTGAGGATGATCCACCAAAGTGTTCTAGTGTATAATGTAATTTCTTAGATACTGTTTCATAGAAAATAACAAAGGATATTAGATTTTGGGTGCAACAAATATCATTAAAGTTCATGGTATTTTGCACCTAACCAGACTGATTAATCATGAAATTTTGTGATATATGGTGCAACCAAACACACCCTTAACGATTTATTTGCGCTAAAACTCTTCTAGCATAAAGTTATAAACTTTGTTAAGCCCAGCTTTCTTCTAGCCCACTATGAGATGGAGACTAGAAGCCTGTGTGTGGTGTTAAAGTCCCTTGATATACATTGATATGCCATCCTTTAATGGCTCCAGTTTTTAGCGCAAGTGATTGTTGTAACTGGACTTAGGTTTTCGTAAAGGCCCGACAAGTTGATACAGAACAATATGACTTATTCATAATCTGGCTAGTGGGCCTGGAAAATCCCATTATGCCTGAGAGCATTTATTTCCCTTATGATTTGCCAACCGTGACCGGACAGAGAGGAGGCCTATTGCTTATGACTTTAGGTGTGGCCCACCATGATATTTGCGAGAAATCCACCCCGTCCATTTTAGGGCATGGGCCTAAAAATAAGGCAGATTCAAACAAGTGGGCCATACGACTGGAAAATGCCTGCTGTTGAAACCATATCGGGTCCACTGAAATCTTTGCATAGTAGATGTTGGGTTTGTAACATCTTGTATCAGAGCATTGATTTGATTTTGATGCATTTCAAAAGAAATGGTTCCAAATGTATCAATATCTGATTCCCTTAAACCTAGCATTCACACAAGCACGCTCGATTACACTACCAATCATCAATTGGCAGCGAGACTTGGTAATATGAACCGGCAGATAGATGCACATCAAGCATTGGTACCATGCTAAGAGCTTCAAAGTCCTAGTTCAACGAATATCATTGGTTATTGATCTTTTAATTTAAGTAAGTTGAAAATCAGTGGGATAGCTTGATTGTCCACTGACGGACGTGTTGATGGTGGATCGATGGTGAATCAGAGATTGTTTCAATTGTATTAGAAGATAAGTCCGTGTAATCAGCCAATAAGAAGATCATATGGAAAACTACAATCAACCTTCTAATTTTCGAGGTCTACAAAATCAAGTGAAAGTCAAAGACACTGAACATGGAGCACCGCGAAGAAGCGAAAGAAGAAATGATGCCACATGCAACACTATCTTCTGAGTGAGATACCAATCAAATGGGTAGGCATCCACCAGTGGGCGATATCAGATTAATGTCGAATGTGGGCCATGAAAAAGAGTATGGAACCAAGCATGAAGTGTTTAATCTCAGATTGAAGTTTGACAAGGGGAGCTAAAAACACTCAAAACCAAATGACGAAATGAAAAAACAGACTGAAAAGGAGCCACACAGAAGCCATCGTGCCGTCATGAAATGAAGAATGCTTATTAGGGTTTCTAATAATAGTACAACATATCTTCAAAAATACAACAGGAAACTTTAAAAAATCTAAATCATGGAGTCCTTGGAAGAAATATGGTTCGAATCCAACACTCGGAATACAATTATATCTCTATATTCTCTATCATAAATGACAGAAAAAATGTGGCCTGTTGAACAGAAAATATTGGGCTTAGAGTAACAAGGTTCCCAGAGTGAAGAAAAATTAGACATATGTCCTATGTACAGAAGAATTCTACAACCCACCTTTACAATTGGGTTAACATGAATTACTGATAAGGCTGCAAACTCCAAAATCTGCATCTATGGAAAAAAGGCAATGCAGCTTTTCATAGGGAAAGAGAATATTCACCACCCAACTCAAGGGTGAAGGATTACTTTGGATATGAAACAAAGTTCCAAAGTGCAATCCATTCACCTGGTTCAGCATTGACTCCATCACTATAGATTTAAAAATCAAACAGTCGTCTAGAATCCATATCGAAATAAGAGGGATTGGACCAACTATTTGAAGTTCTTTACCAGTCTTCGAGCCATTCTGGGGTGTTGAGCTCAGCTACATCATGGAACGGAGAAGATGGATGAAATGACATGTCCTCCGCATGATTTTCAAGATGCAGATTTATACGAGACGTGATTTCATGGGGAATGGGGAAACAATTGTCTATAATTCCTTTCCAATCAATGCCCTCAAACCACTGATGATTCTTCACAGAATCAGGACCCTTGCTTCCAAGCCTCACAGTTTCATCAACTTCCAGCAACTGTTGAAAGTAATTAGGAGCCAAAATTCAGCTAAAGGAAATAGGATCTATTTCAGTAGTTGTAGATGATGAAGGATATTAATCTTGACTCAAGCATATGCATAATAACCTCCATTACTCAATTTGTATGGTTCAGTGACCCAGAAAGTTGATCTGGTGGACCTGCCGTGGATCGAACATGTCCCAAAAAAAAAATACCATATTGGAAGATCCAACCAAACCATCCAATCTTCGGCCCTTTTCAATTGAATGTAGACGGTAGACCGTTGCCATACTTTCACTAATTGCCAATTTGAAGGAAAAGGTTAGGATTGTTCTATCGAGGACATTCTGGGGCATGGCCATCCATGTTGTGGCACCTCAGATCAACAGTCTGGATCACCAAAACATGGGTCGCAATAGTAGAAAATGAAAACCCAATGATGCTACGCATCTATCCTCAGGTCAAGTATCATATAATTCCACTATAACAGATACCCCTTTGAACTGACCTGGGCACCTCAACTAAAAGGTGGAACAAGGAATGAATTTAAGAATCAAGTGGAACCTTCGTGATGAGATCGACCACTTCTGGGCTGAAAGTTTGGGGAAGAGTCAACTGTCCTTTAGCGATCTTTGCAAATGTATCAAGCTCACTCTCTCTCCAGGACCCAAACGGCATTTCTGCTTGCAGCATGAAGTAGATCAAGACTCCCAATGCCCACCTGCAGATTTGATCATATAGAAAATGAACTACTTGGCCAAGAGTCCAAAACCAGTTACAAACAGCAGTTGATCAGTAACAGAAGTTAATTTTTCAACAAAAACCATGAATGGGAGCAAGGGTTTATAAAATGCCCTCTGTAACTCACATAATTCCTCTTTCCTTATAATGCAAAACTTGCAGCTATTACGAAATAAACTGCAAACCTGACGGGGTTTGGGCAAGCGGCCAGCGCAGTGGGGGTTTGCTCCCCACAGGCGTGGGTTCGACTCCCCTCCCCCGCATCACCCGATGCACGGGTTGTGGGTGATTGCGTGCATCCGCAGGGAATAGTCTCGCCTCAAAATGGGGCGGGGACGCCCTGACGTCATTAATAATAATAATAATAATAATAATAATAATAATAAAAGGCAAAAAAATAAAAAGTAAAAACACAGAGATGCCTTTGATGGACTCTAGCATGTCTGCAGAGAATCAAAAACCCGGGCTCAAAGTGGAAATCCATCTCCACTTTGCAAGCTTGAATTGGCTGCATTGATATAGAACACATCGATTTTGTAGAAAATTGTCTAAGTATATTACTGTATCAACTCAGACAATGTTTTTTGAACATGATTTATAGTGACTCATCTTTACCAGTCAGCCGCAAGACCATGGCCTTTCCCCTGTACTATCTCCGGAGCTAAAGAATCTGCCATCCCGCATATGGTGAAGGTTCTTTCACTAGATAGTTTCTTCCCAAATCTGAAGTCTACAAGCTACATACATGAACAGATGGGAAATGAGATGCAATGTGTAAGAATCTTACAAATCCTCTCCATACCATCATATCATGTAATATACACATCACAAACAACAGTGTAGGTGAAATGCATGCCAATACCAACCTGTAGATGGCCTGCTCTGTCACACATTAGAACATCTGGTGACACGCCTCTGTAAAGGACATTGTTCTGAATAAAAGTAAAAGAAAGAAAGAAAAGAAAAAGATTATAACCACAGTTCTATTCTATCCCAAAAAGATTTTCCAAAACTATATTGATCCAAAAGGTCATTCGCATCAGAAAAAGTCTAGCTCAGCAATGCACAGGATTCCATACATGTGCCTTCCATGGTTCGGCGATCCTTCCTGTCAGCAAACTATACCTATGCTAATGTGCAGGACCCTGCAATCACTCTTTCTCCTAAAGCCCCCCACAAACAACATTAAGAACTACAAACTCCAGAGACCAAACCTTGTGCAATTCTTCAAGAGCAACGACAACAGAAGCAGCACAGAACCTTGCAGACTCTTCATCTAGGGGTGCGTGAAGTATCGAAGACAATGGGCAAGCTAGGCATGTACTTAATAGAATGCCAACATATTTCTCATCAGCACAAGTGCATAGGAATGGGGGCACACACGATGACGGGCTCAAACTCTTCATCAGATCTCTCTCCTTCAATACCTGTGCTTCCTTCCCAAGCTGTTTGATCCTCTGCTTTGAGAATCTCTTTAAACTCAGCATATTTTCTAATAACCAATAAGAGAGCCAAAATGATAGCATCTGTCAGTACATGTACGAAGCATACAAGGAGAAACATTAGTTCCTAAAACAGAACAAGCTTTGCTAAGCCGACAGGCAGATGTGTGTGGAACATGTGACTCAAGCAACAGGTGGGCCCCCTCGCATAAATAACCTGGCCTAAAAATCAGGCAGGTCACGGATCAAAAAAAAATTGTCAAGAAAACGACGAGTTGACCAGCCTGATTATATGTGGTAGAACCCACTCGATGCATGGCACCGATGTCTCACAGCCATTGCAGGTTTCAATATGTGGCCATGTGTAAGGGTATGTGTGAGTTTCAACAAACTCAAACAAAACGTGGTGTACAAACATCAGCCAAGCCCTTTTCTTCCAAGGAAAGGAAAAAGAGTCTTTCAAGAGGAATTTAATGAGGAAACTGAAAGGTACTGCTCTCATATTACTATGACAGCATCCTTAAAGAAAGGCTGTTATATGCCTACCAGAGCCTTTCAAGAGGACAAGTCCAATCTCACTGCAGTCCGTTGAATATATACCTGTTCTCCATTCCTGGACAGCAAATGTAATTAGGTGATCTTAAATGTCTCTTTCACAACTCAACTCTCGTCAACATAAAAGCTGTTATATGATGCTCAATCAAGAGATACAGTACAGGTGAGGCCTACCTTTCAGTAATATAAGCCATTGATCTAATGGGCCCTTTTGTGGTACAGGCAATGCCCCAATATATCCCTATTACATGATCCAACTCATTCGATGAAACTGGATGGTTACAACCAATGGCCCACATTTAACAGGCACACAATTAGGCTAGCATTATCTGATGGCGGAGATATTTGAATATCCCCATCCCGCATGGAGTCCACTATACGAATGATTTTGATTACCAAGAGATAGAACCCACACATACAGTTTGTTGGGAGGAGAGAATGCTCAATCAAACAATATTTCCACACAAATAAATGCATGTTCAAAACCAATAGCATCAGATGGAAGCTTACCAAATCAGAGAACTTGACTTTAACAAAATTTGTCGCATCAACATTTGTGACATGCTCTTTAGATGAACTCAAAGAATAATCTTTCAACCTGGGGGGCATGATTCATTATCACGGGTTATGGAGTATCCACATCTATAGAAAACTTCCAAGTACTTGCATTGAAAGCATAAGAGCTTGCACATGAAACTCACAAGACTTGGAGAGAGATTTTATAGTTTGAATTCATCTATAAAGCATTCCCTAAGCCAAACTATGACATACTTGCGATCATCTTGTGGAAGCTTCGGTAATGGTCCCACGGCTGAATCAAATCTCTCCTTTGTAATAACTACACAAACCACATCACCAACAGCAACAGCACTCAAAGAATCAACATGCTCACCGAGAAGTGTCCATTCACCAAAATAGCTCCCCTCTGCCTTCTCCACTGAACACTCATTATTGTTCTGAGTAGGATCTTCCTGTTCAAGATTTTCAGGTAAAATGCTACAAATATTGGGACTTCTTATTAAGTCCATGTTGTATGTCAGTCTGACCCTACCCTTTTGAATAATGTACAACGCAGAGAGACACTCATTCTGCAAGATAAAATAAGCAGATCAACTTAAGTGGATGGTATGTACACAATTATAATGTTGGGAGTCCTTAGATAACTAGACTCCCCCAACCATCTGTGGTAAATGAAGTCATGCATTAGCAAAATAAAAGCATACCAAGTTGGACATCAGGTGGGTCACATCTTGTAGATGACCAGGCCACAAAACCAGGGAGGTCCCCTCATCAAATGGATACACATATACATAGAATGTGATGGTTGGAGCATTGGCAACTCTTTCAAGCATTGTGAATGTTAGCCCACCTTATGAGTGGACCAACCCAATTCTTTGGCCAGGTCATCTACACGCTGGGGCCCATTGGACGCAAGCGGCAGCATGTAGAGGTGCATGCAGGCTTGCCAAGGTTCACAAACATAATGCTACAAAGGAAAGGACCTACTCATAACAATTATTTGTTTGACACCCTCCATGCTCTGAGGTGAGTTTGATTGCACCAAATATCATTTATTTTCATGATATTTTGCACCAAATTAGACTGATCAATCATGAAATATCATGAAATTTGATGATATTTGGTGCAACCAAACACCCCCCAGCCTCTATGACATCAAATTATAATCCAACTGAACCGGAAAGTAACAAAATTCATGATGGCATATGAAGCATACTGATATGGAGTATAAAATAATCCATGAAGTCTGATTATTTATGGAATGATTTATGCAATATGATTGGCTTACCTTATCAATTATTGTCTGCCCATCTGAGAAGGAAAGTTCCAAAAGAGAATCGGCGATGTGACTCAGCTGCAGAATCGTGAGTCTAGAAAGAAGCTCTACTGATCGGAGCAACTTTAATGATGACAAGTTAGAAAACTCTGACATGAGAATTCCTCTAAAATCCTCTCTCTTCAAAGCCCAGAGTGTTCCACCTGTCACAGCACGAACAGATGATTGGAGTGGTTTGTTATACCTGTTTGGCAATAGACACCCAAAGGAACCATTAACAGTAAGATTAGTATGGCGATTGCCTTTCAGCTAATAATAAGAAGCCCAACAATGAAATAAACACTACAGTACTAGAATGGAGCATCTCACATTAGTGCCAGCTCCCCAAAAGATGACATCTTTTCAGCCGTATATCGGTGTAGGACCCTATTCACCTCTTTCGCTTCATCTTTTTCTTCCTGCAATTTCATGCATGTGGTTATTATTATTATTTATTTATTTTGAGCCCATAATAAAATTTTATTAAGAAAGGCCAAAAACCAAAGAATACAAAAGAAAAAGAAAGAGACAAAAAAAGAAGAGCTACACCCTATAAATCTAACCAGCTATTTGGAAATTGAGCAGCGAGGAAAACATTGACTTCATACGCCCACTCAATTACATTTATTTTTTCCTCATTAAAAACTTCAAGAAAATGGCCCCTTCGATTTCTAAGCAGCAACTGTTTCTTTCCAACCAAATGCTAGACCTGCTAATAAACATAAATGCTATATTCGATTCCCAGTCTTCCTCTTACCTCCTCCCCCCATGCAAAGCCAAGAAAAATTGGTCAATCGATCTTGGAATAACCCATGAAACTCCAAATAGATTAAAGAAGTCAAACCACATCTTTGATGCAAAGAGACGATGAATGAAAAGGTGGTCAACCGACTCCTCATCCCTATAACATAGGAGACATACATTAGGGATTATTATACCACACTTTCGCAGATTGTCAACTGTAATAACCTTTCTACTACCCACCAACCATGCAAATGCCATCACCTTGGAAGGAGCACCATATCGCCAAACATGCATTATATGATGCTCAACTTGCTCACAATAACTCCCATCTAGTCACTTGTATAAGGACTCAACCAAGAATTTTGATGCAGGGACATGTGATGACCTAATCCTAGATGCATGTATAATTAGGTTAAAGAATGTTCAAGTAAATACATAAATCAATTAACCGTTTCCAATCAAAGGGATTAGGTAAATTTCAACACAAAGATAAGGTTATTCCATCAAGATCATGCTCCTTAGCATAAAATCACATAAACAGTAAAAAGAGAGGACCTGGGGATATGAGGATATCTCATATCTAGCATAAGTCAGTCCACGGTCAAATTTAGATCTAATTCTACTGACTAATCATCCCTCTTTTTTGTTCAAACTAGAAAGGGGATATCCGGAGAGGAACGAAAGGGGTAAAAAATCAAGGGTTCGAGATGAAGAAAGTATGGGTCCTTTTATCGTCAAAAGAAAATGAGGATGATTCTTACCTTTTTCTGCACTTCAAAGATCTAGAAAGAAGGAAACCTGAAATCGAGGTGGAATCCTCAGCACACCCAAGGGTCAATCCTGAAACCCTAATCTCTTCAATACAGTGGAAGAAAAATACGAATTTCTATTCATTCAATAATAATGAAAATAGGGTTCTCACAACGTATATAGAAGTTATGGAAAAAGTAAAAGTGCACAAAAGTCCTTGAAAACAAGAAAAATAACTTTAAAAAAAAAAGACGAAAAATTAAAGAAAGTGCAATAAAGCCTCTGAAACAAGAAAAAAGAACAAAAACGCCTAAAACTAAAACACCCATGTGGTAGGGTGTGAAATCTGACCCACGGATATATGGTCAGGATGCGGTCATGCTACTCTTGCACTCGTAGCGCATCAGAAAATGGGTCCGATGGACCCAACGTCCATCCACATCAACTCTTCCGCTCCGGTACTCCGTCGGCGACGCCTCCTCCTCTGGTATACTCTAAAGGGTGCACCACTGATGTCCGCATCAAATTTACCATATTTTTCAATGAGCCACACCAAAGTGTCTTCCTCTACGATTGATGGGAGGCAATTTGAGAGAAAATCCAAAACCTCAACAGATCTTCCACCTCCGCATCGATCAAATTTCTTTTACAAGGACCCTAAATAACTTCCTTGCCATGAATGGAATAGCACCTCTCAACTGAGATATTTGGATCTAAGGCAATATGTGCTAGATGAGGAAATAACTCAATTTTTTATTTCCCGCCCACGTCTTCCCAAAATCGTATCTTCTTCCAATTCCATAATGAAAACCCTACACATTCCCAAACCTTATCCTTTAATATGTTCACCAACTTCCATAATGATGAGGCCATATACAATGAAGAAACTTTTGTCCATCTACGCTACTCAAGACCATATTTTCTACCCAACACCTCTCTCCACAAGCTAACCTCAACCCCAAATCTCCACACCCACTTTACCCAACAATGCCATGTTCATCATCCCCAAAATTTGCAACCCTGCACCTCCTTAAAATAATGGTTTGCATACTTCATCCCATTTCAAATGATGGAATTTATGATTTTCTTCCAACCCTTGCCATAGAAAATCCCATCCAATCTTTTCTAACTTGATTTCAACTGATTTAGGGCATTTAAAGATAGACATGAAATAAATCAGAAGGTTTGACATAGCCAATTTAATTAATGTTAACCCTCCGCCCAAAGAGAAATGCCTTCCCCTCCCAGAGGATAATTTCCTTTCAAATCTTTCAATCACTGTATGTGGTTATTATCTAACTTCAAGACCATCGATTTACAGCATTCATGAAGAATTCAGCCGAACATTCACAACAAACTCGGATAGACATCAATGTAAAACAAAGGTAGCCTACAAAAGAAATGAATAAACAGCAAAAGTGCCAATGTTTTATTTCAAAAGGCCAGTTTAAACACCCTGCATCATGAGACACTGATAGTAGTAGATTGAAACATCTGGCAGCAGAAACAAAGAAATAGACTCTGAAAGCGTTAAACAGAGTACCTGAGTAGCTAAAACCTCAAACTCCCCACTGCCAACAACATAAAAGCAATCACCCTCTCCACCCTGCAATTAGAGCACCCATTAAATCTCTTGATTGTATAATCATCCAGCATTGCAGAACAAAATAAGAAAAGCTCTACTTCTTCAACATGAAATTAATAGAAAGAAGAAGAAAACCTGTTGCACGACTACATCTCCAGGCTGGACCTCGACCCTTTGCATGCAATCCAACAAAACATGGCATTGAGAATCCGTAAGTTTTCTGAATAGGAAATGATCATGCAATGCCCGCTCAATATGTGCCTGTGACAGGTATAAAAATGCATAAGGGAGCATCTGATTAAATAATCGAGTTACAGGCAGTGAAAGGAAACAAACAATTAACAACAAGAAGAAAACCTTCTAAACTTCTTCTTTTTTTTTTTTCTTTTTTCCTTCAAAATATGCAGACACAAGGGAAATATAAGAAAAGATATACTTCTTCTTCCCAGGTCTTCCTGTGTGATGGAGATGGGGGAACCCAAACATGGCCATTCTCAAGAGAAGATTCAATCGCTCTGAGACGTGCCCGTGACAAATCATGTCTTGCACGTAGGTTCCTAGAATTCCAACTTATGGTGGAAGGAGATTCGGATCCCGGCACCTCTATAACTTGATGCAATGGTCTTATGCCAACATCTATGCTTGTTTGAACAACATCTGCCTGGCATGGAATTGAAAACAGTTACTTAAAATAAAATGCATGACTAGCCAAATGGGAAGAAGAATGAGACTCGTCAAATGGATCAAAAGCTGCGTACATCAGTTAGCCCATTAATATGCACAACTATGATTGTAATGTCATCTGTACGAGTCTCGTACTGCAACCAAAGACGATATGATTCAGCAACAATTGCAGCACATGCATCACGAGGATCTTTAAACTTTGAAACCTGAAATTTTAATCATGAAATAAGGTGTAAAAGAAGAAATCATAGAATAAGTGTAGTAGAAGAAACAAGAAGATCAATGCATAGATGTGATTTAAGCTAGAAATGAGCATAACAAGGATGGAGATATAGTGATCGCATTGGTTCATCTAGATCCTAGGATAATACAATGAGGTATCACCATTAGGTGCCATGCAAGAAAATGCAACAAGCTGATAACAAGTGTATAGCATGGTTCTGAATATCAGTATCAAGAGGCATTTCATCCCTAGTCAAAAAATGATGCGATATGAGCATCAAGTATCGGTATTCGATTGTGTCGGCCCACCTCGGTCAAAGTTCTTTAAAGGCAAAGAATGAAGAAAAAGTATTAGAAAAAAGGGAAAAATGAAATATTCAAGCATTGATCTTTTGGTATTTTAGACATGTATGTAATGGAGTATCAGACCATTCTTTGATAAACATGTTGTCATCGGCTTGAACTATTGAAAATCAACGAAATGGGCCTTAACTGAACGCAGATTAAGCATAATTTGTTGAATTAGGGGTCATTACATTGAAATAAAACAAAAAGAAGATGAAAACATGAAGAAAAAAAACAGTGATGGTCTACCCTTTTCTGATTTTCTCGCAATGGCCTATTCCACTTTGCTTCGTCAAATCTTTTGTTTTGATCCCCAAGATAGGCCTAAATCTAATTAAATATTATTTTTTAAGCTTCCTCCATGAATGAAATGAAAAAAGAAGATTTTTTTTTTTTTTAAAAAAAAAAAAAAAAAAAAAAAAAACAAAAACAAAAACAAAACAAATTTGGGCCTTTGTGACCATATCAGATGTATCGGTGAAAATAACCCTCATATCGGCTGCTATGGGCTTATACAGGCTAATACGGCCCAAAATTTTTGGGTGGGCTGATTTGGCCCCATATCTTATCGTGTCCGGTCAATACGGATATGACAGTTCATATCAACCAATACATTACCGATATTCAAATCTATGTGCATAGGTTCCGCAAGAGCTCAACTTATTCTCTATTGTGGATTTCTTTGGGAGCAGAGACTTGAGGCAATCCAACCACACTATCTGAAGAAACCTAGGGAAGGTTGTGCCCTTTGAGTGATGCTTTGAAACAGTGGACATACCTATACCCACCTAAGATGATAAGAAAGTGAGGCAATTGGATCCTGAAGGCATGAAAGAACACTATGGCCCAAATATACTCCTAAGATTAAGGCACGATGTCTATGATACTAGCATCAGTCAAAAAACTTAGCGCTGCTCTGATAAGGACAAGGGATCCCCCTTCCCCGAGATTGTAACTCCAGATCTACTGGGGCTTTGAACAATAGACTTACTGGTCAGAATTTAGAGTGAATTTGACCAGTCCACGCCAAACCTTTTAGTATTCCTTTTTGAGGAGATTTAAAGTGGTGTGGATTTTACTGATATCTATTAATGAGCTGTTGGCTAGGTGGTGGTTGAAAGCATGGGGCTCAGTCCAATTGGATCTTGTGGGCCCTGGTGCGAAAGCAGCCATTTGGAGCATTTGGCTAGAAAGGAACCCAGAGATCTTTAAGGGGCAGAGGTGCTGAGTTTCGGCTCTCTCAAAGAGAATTATGGACAGGGCATTTGAATGGGGGAGATGTAGTAAGGTTCTCATCGGTTTGTCTCATTAGTGGGTGGGGTCCAACTGGGAAAACCTTCAAATAATAATAATAATGAGTCGCGATCAACCCTTGCTATAGCAGTATCCTAAGAATTTGAAATTTTGAGGATCCAACATGCTGATTTTCGACATATTTGATATCCATACCCATAACTGGCTGCAGGGGAGAATTGTTAATTAAATGCATACATTTCTTAGCAAAACTGCAAAAAAAAAAAAAAAAAAAAAAAAAAAAAAAAAAAAGAAAAAAAGAAAAGAAAAGAAAAGAAAAGAAAAGAAAAGAAAGAAAGAAAAGAAGTGCTATTAAAATTAAAAAGGTTCTCTTTGATAGATAATTGACTTTCTTCTTCTTCTTTTTGACAAAGGTTAAAAAGAGAAACTACAGTCATAAAAGAGTAGATATTGCCTGATAAACAGAGTTTATATAAAGACCCATAATAACAAATTTATTAACGAAAGGGGGAAGGACCAAAAGGACGTGTATGGAGGCAGTAAGAAAAGACTTGATGACCTCTGGTCTACCTAAAGTCATGGCCCTTTAATAGAGTGGAATGGAGGAAAAGGATTCACGTAGCCAGGAGGGCCCCAAACAACAAAGAATATCCTACATACAAGTCACATGACTCTTAATGAAGCAACGACTACTACCTACGATGAGGACATCTGACTATTTAGAGTATACCAGGGAAGGAGGAGATCGGCCCAACCTTCACTTTGGCTCGATGACTTGTACATGAGCCTAGGTGAGCCACATTGAGGACTTAAAGACCCCACATGCATGATTGTGCACCTTCAAAGATCCTACACTAGGAAGATGCATGTGAGCTGCTTATTTGAGGAGTTTTGACTGTTGGATCGAGAGGACAAAACGATCAGACCGCTGGATCGTGTGGATCCTTTGATCAAGCGGTTGGATCATTGTGATTCTTGATCACTTTGATCATTAGTATTAGGATTAGTCGATTTTATGTTTTTAATGGTTATTTATAGTTTAGGACGAGTTATTTTCAGCTTATTGCATCTTGGGACATGTAAGGTATGTTTTTTTTATCGAGGTATATTTTTGTCAAAACACATTTACTGAGACTATATAAGGGGTGGACGTCCAACCCTAGCCCATTATGATGGAATGAAAAAAGACTTTTTTTGCTAGAAAAGCCTTTTCTCTCATGTGATTTGATATTCCCTTGTGAAAAGAGACTGCTTAGTGTGAATCCAAAGGTGTGAAGCCTAGTTATCCTCTTCATCTCTATCTTATTCTTCTCTAAAATGTATTTTTCATTGTCGTTTTTTCTATTTCTCCACTTTAGAACCAAAATCTTCCTTACCCTTCAACCTACTCCACATAGTCACACTTCCTATCATCCTACAACCATAACCTAGGCCTAATCGATCAAAACCAAAGAGTGTGTGGTCTTCCCCTGTCCGTACGGACGATTGTACGGACAGCTACACACCCTCTTCCCCCTTCCTTCTTTGATTTGGTAAACCCTAGCCCCAATAACCTTCAAAACCCCTAATTTTGTAACACTAGAATTGTGCAAATCTGCCCATTAAATTAGAACCATACCTATGCTAACGTGCGAGTTTCGGTCTCTCATTAGGCCTTAGATTTTCATGCTTATGTGGTTTATGCCTATGTGAGATCGTAATTGAACGTAAATCTGAATTTTATTATCTATTTGGAACTCTTTTGATCATGGTAGAATGGCATATTATTATATTTGACTTATTTTGATTAATCCGTTAATAATCTCTTGCATCCAAATGGTTAGATCACATGTCCTGCATCAACTTATCTACCAGTTTTGTGCTAGAAAGAAAAGCCAAAGATACACCTTTCAAAGTAAAATATAAAGAGTTGAAGATGGGTGAACACCAATTCTTTGAAGTCACCAAGCTATGTCAGCCGAGTAGAGCCATGGGTACTGAATGCAACAACGATCACTCGCAAGGGAACTGAAATCTACAGGATACAAGCACGGCAACGATTTGCCAACACTCACAACTCACAAATCATATGCGTAATTGGATTAAAATGTCTCCTAGCAATATCTACATTGGGATCCCAACCCAGCAGGGAGCTTCATTCTAAAACAATTGGACTTGATGCCCATCTTGCTTTGGACCTTTTAAAAAACTTTGACCTGTTGTTTGTCGGTTCCCCACCTACAAAGAACTCCATGATAATCATCATCCAAAATGGCCATGTTTAGGTCAAAAGGTCACAAAAACCAGCATCTCCTTTTTAAGCTTGCAATGCGTACTTGCAAACTACTAAGGGATTATTGGAAACATATATTCCTAGTGGTACGAGCTACAATGTTTCTATTAAAATTGGAAGCGTTGAATGCAAGGTATTCCATATCGATAACGGTGGCCGTAATGGTCACGACCATTACCGATACAGATATCGATCATAATGGGCGATACGGAGGCGTAACAACTGCTATGACCCCCATAACGGTTCAAATAAAAAATTTGCCTGAAAAATTCTGGAATAATATCCAAAAAATCTAGAATAATGTAAATATTTCAAATATATATTCATTTTTTGTTTTGAACATGTTTATAGTAGCTTGACAATCCACTCTTTGGTGAGAGTATTGTATTGGGTTGTTTAGTGAATTTATTAACATGGTTATGTGTCTCTAATGTTTACAAATCACAATCAAGCATTAGAATTAGAGATCAGATAATGCATATATACCACTTTTTTTCTTCTTTTTTTTTTTTGAAAAAATGGCTTTCGAAGCTTCTATTCGCCTAAATCGCTTCAATCTACTATTTTAATCCTAAAGACTATAGTACGAGTGTTTGAAATCTGTTGTAGAATGACGTAGGAAAGTTTTTGGAATGAAAAAAGTAGAAAAATGAGAAGAAAAAAAATGAATTTACATAGAAAAAAGAATTAATTGTTTTTCAACCATTATGGGGGTAACAGTCATTATGCCTTGTAACGGTTGTTATGGCCCCTGTAATGACCAGTACGGTCGCAAAAAACCAATTGCCCCTTTATATATATATATATATATATATATATATATATATATATATATATATATATATATATATATATATATATATATATATTACAACCATGTGAATCCCTTGCCTGCTAAAAACTGATATTGGTCTTTCCCAAATGCTTTTGTGAAGATTTCTACACTTTGTTGATATGTGGGTACATAAGCAATGCAAATGAGGCCAAGTTGGACTTTTCTCACGAACAAGGTGTTATATAATGGTAACGGTGGCCACCGCCATTACTATTACAATACGGGCCATCATGGCCGTTATGGCCTTTTTATTTTTTTGAATATATATATTTCAGGACTGTCACGGGGCCATCATGGGGCGTTTTTTCTGTAACGGCTATTATGGCCGTTTCAGCCCCGTAAAGTGTAACGGTTGTGGCCGTTACCATTACATAATGGTCATTACGTAACCATTTTAGTATACCATGCTCATGAACAAAATGGCAGTCAAGTTCAATGTGCTTAGTTTGTTCCTGCTAAACGGGATTGGAATAGGGGGTTTCCATACTCAATTGAGAAAAAATTTCACAGGTTCTGAAGATTTGGGAAAAAATTCACAAGTTCTGAAGATTAGGCTGATACCATGTAAAAATTAGAAGAATCAAATGATCTCCTTGTATTCATCCATATAGGGGAATAAACCATATATATATATATATATATATATATATATATATATATATATATATATATATATATATATATATATATATATATATATATATATGTATATATATATATGGGAAAAGGTACAATGCGCTCGAGGTGATTTTAACGCCCCATGAGGTCGAAAGTGTGTGGGCCCCACCGTGATGCGTTTCGAACATCTACCCCATCAGTCAGATGCACCATTCCATCATGGGCCTAGGTCTCAAAAATCAAGTCAATCCGTGACTTGTGTGGGCCACACCACATACAGAAATGGAGAGGGGCCATGCACCATTAAAACATTCATAACCATTTTTGAAGGCCCACTGAGATGTGGTTTGCAAATCCAGCCCATCCATTATGTGTGTCCCACTTGAATGAGGGTTCAAACCAAGTTTCAGGCACATGCAAAACTCAGGTGGGCCCCACCAAGTGCTTTTATATGTTTTAACGGTGTCTTCTCATAATTTTAGATTATATAGCCCACCTGAGTTCCGTATACGGCTGATTTTTGGGATATCCCATAATTTAAAGGGGACCCATCAAATGCACGGTGCTGATGGTCGACACGCATCACGGTAGGGCCCACACAGCTCGACCTCATGGGAGCTTATCGTCAGCTCGAGCGCATTGTACCTTTTCCCTATATATATATATATATATATATATAGAGAGAGAGAGAGAGAGAGAGAGAGTAATGCTCACACACAACTAGTTGGACATTGTACTTTGGTCCAACTAACTGGGCATTTAATGAAAAAAAATCCCCTCTTAAATATAGTATACACACCTGCATTGAGAGAATTTGGAATACATGTTATAATTATGTAAAGTAGCACACGTGTCTAAGATCCAAGCCATTCATCAATTGAGGCACCAAAGAGAAGTTATGTGCCAAAAAAAAACTAGTAAATTACACTTATGAGGTAAGAGCACGTGCATGTTAAATCTGGATCACTAGATAATTTTATCAACTACCCACTCTTTTTGTATGTGTTTGGCATGCTTGATTATAAGACTTTTTTTTTCCTTAATTTGTTGACAATGTACTATGTCTAATGAATGGATCTTATCTCTAATACATGATTTGTGTGGCCAAAATTATTAAGATGTGCATGGCCCATCTAAAGTTTACTCTCCATTGGTATGTCTTCCTGGACAATCATGGTTTTCCTATACAGATGAGTGGCATTACATTTACCGACTTGGGAGGAAAGATTTCATGTGGAATAGATCCACTCCATCCATCATGTGTGCCACCTTGTGTTTGGATCGGGATGGAAAACTCAAGCTGAATCAACACTTAGGTGGGCCACTTCAAGGGAAACAATTCGAAGAGATGAAAATCCGTGAATTTTATAGGGCCCACTGTGATGATTATACGAAATCCATTCCAACTATTAGATGCCACAGTGAATTGTAGGCTTAGGGTCCAAAATTTAGGTTCATCTGTGATTCGAGTGGGCAATACGAAGGGAAAAAGTTTAGAGGCTGAGCTTTTCACTCACACTATTTCCAATAGTGTGGTCTACCTGAATCAAAGATGGCACTAATTTTAAGGCCCTTGGTGTGACATGGGGCTACAGACCTAATGGTCGAGGTGGATTTAACATTAACACCATGGTGGGGCCCACCCTAGTTGTTATCCTTTTCCCAAGTTACCTTTAAATAAGATTTCTCTTTTCTCTGCAACATATAATGGTATTTAATGGCATTAATTACTCCCTTGAATTACGAGGAGCAAAGGTGGGAGACGAACGACCACCCACGATTTTTTATAGGCCCACCATGATTTGTATGTGAGATCCACTACGACCAATAGATGTATTAATACCCTGTTGAGCCTAGAACCAAAATATTAGGCTGACCAGTGATTTAGGCGGGCCACACTAATAGAAACAATTGAGAGAGGCATCGACCCTTGATTTCTACAGTGCCTACTGTGATGAACGAGGTGTTCCAAAACGGTAACGTGGCCGTAACGGCCACCACCATTACCATTATGATACAGGCTGTAATGGCTGTTACAACCTATTTTTTCTGTAACGGCCGTTACAGCCGTTTCAACCCCATAACATGTAACAATTATGACCGTTACCGTTATGTAATCGATTTTGAATACCTTGGTGATGAATATGTGAAATCCACTCCAACCATTAGATACCACACCAAAATGTAGGCTTGGGTCCGAAAATTCAATCCCACATGTGATTCAAGTGGGCTACACTAAGAGAAACATTTTGGAACATGAACTTTTCCCTATACAGTTTCCAATTGTGTGGTCCACCCAAGGTATTCAAAATCGGTTACGTAACGATAACAATCATAACCGTTACGCGTTACGAGGTCGAAACGGCCGTAACGACTGTTACAGAAAAAATAGGCCACAACGGTCTTGCAACAGCCCCATAACGGTTATATAACATTTTTTCAAAAAATAAAAAAAGGGCTGTTACGGCCCATATCATAACAATAACGATGGTGGCCATTACGGTCACCATTACCCTTTTGGAACACCTTGGGTCCACTTGAACCATAGATGGAGATAAATTTTTTATCCCTGGGTCTAGTAAGAGGTGACACACTTGATGGTTGGTGTAGATTTTACATTAACACCACTATTGGGCCTAGCCACGAGCCATCGTTTAAACTTATGTGAAAAGGGACTTTTGCCAAAGCATTTATGGTAAACTAAATAATCGTTAAATCACGCTAGGTTGTTGGACAATGGACGTCCAACTTGTTGTGTGTGGGTTATGCACCTTCCAATCGTATGGCCACACAATTTATTTATTAGAGATCGGATCATTTCATTAGATAGAGTACATTATCAACCTGTTAAGGACCAAAAAAAAAAAAAAAAAGTCTTATGATCAAGCATGTCAAACACTTACAAAAAGAGTGGCCAGTTAATAAAACAATCTAATGATCTAGATTCAACATGCATCTATGCTTATCTCACAAGTGTAATTTATTAGTTTTTTGGCACATAACTTCTCCTTGGTGGGCCTCAATTAATGAATGGGTTGGATCTTTGACACGTGTGTCACTTTACATAACCATAGCATGTATTCCAAATTCTTTCAATGTAGGTGCGCATATTGTATTCAAGAGGGAATTTTTCTCATTAAATGCCCAGCTAGTTGGACCAAAGTGCAGCGTCCAACTAGTTGTGTGTGAGCATTTCTCATATATATATATATATATATATATATAATATATATTATATATATATATATATATATATATACAACTGTGTAAATATATATTACAACTGTGTAAATCCCTTGATTGTAAAGATTGCATAACAACAAATGGTCACTGTAGGTGTGAATACTTGAGTGTAGGTGTATAACAACAACAAATTGGAAACAGATAAGACAAAATAATTTAGAATAGTCCTAGGACCAATGGATCCAGTGTCTCGCAACAGTTTCCTACCCAATGTACAACCTATTGTTGACTCTCTCAACACGAGGCTCACATAAAGAAAGAGACTACTCAGATCACCGAAAAGCATGTCTGATAAGTAGCATTCAAGAGGAAGCAAGTACTTTTCACAACATAATGTTAATCCAATACATTTGACTACAAACTAACGATAGGTTGAAAGGTAAACCACTGATGGTAATTTGTTTTAAGCATCTCAATTGATTTTTTTTCTCAAATAATGGTATTTTGAGAGTATGTAATATCTGAAGATGGTACATTGTCTGGATACTTGAATTAACATTGATGCAGGACAATTAACCACTTGCTCTAAAAGCTCAAACTGTTAGAGTAAGGCGAATTAATCCCTTTATCTCATAGCCCAGACTCCACATCGAATGGGTTAGGACCTTGGTCGAACCCCCCTCGTGGGCCCCAAATCACATGGGTACCATCTCACATGGGCCGCCCACCTTGATTATATCCCCGCATCCCACAGGCTACCCCGCTCGAGCCCGGTGTGAAATGCGCATTAATCACCCCCGGTGAGGAGTCTCGAACGCAAGACCTCTCCCGTGGGCCCCAAATCACATAAATCACCCATCCCGAGTGTGTCCCCGTATCCCACGGGCTACCCCACTCGAGCCCGGTGTGAAAATGCCCTTGCATTAAACATAACGTCATGCTTCCACAAGCAACACCTGTGAAGGTAGGATCAATCACTATATCAAACTCTTACAAGTACCATATCTCAAAATTGGGTGGGTTCTTTTGTTTCATAATGATAGAAACATGATACTTTATCAACACTTCCATGCTCACCCTAATCCTTGCAACAGAGAATGTAAGTACCAACAAGTCATAATTTCACATGACAAATATCGATATTTAAAAAGTACTATAGGTGCTCCATCGAGAAAAGATATCTACCTTCTCAATTGTTTTTTAAAAGACATTGTTTCATGCGAAATGCACAGAGGAACTGGGTTTCAAGTTACATTTAGATAGCATGTGTCCATATCCATATAGCAGACATCACTTATCAGCAACTAGATTTAACAAAGAAGCATTAAGCAAATAGAAGCATCAATTACCAACAAATTAATTTGCACAAGGCTTAGATTATGATGAATTACAAACGAAAGCTTCAGTACAAAGAAAAACAAAAACAAAAAGGCAAAACAAATAATCAGACCCTTCTGTCCATAAACAGTAAAATCATGTCAGACAAAAGTAAGGACATAGATGAAGATTTCCTTACCATATCAACCACAGTTTGGCTAGACAAAAACTCAAACACCCCATCACTGGCAATCACAAAGAATGGGTGATTTGGTGTGAGCTCCAAAACAACAATCTCAGGGGTAGCAACAACCCCAATACTCTCAGCAATGGAATCCCCAATGCTCCTGGTGAATGCCGTGCCAGGATACATCCCATTTGGTATCCACAATCTAGGAGGATCACCATCATCCCCTTCTTCCGTACCCCAACACTGCACATCTGGATTCTTCAGCCCTTCAATCTGATCCAAAGTGAGAACCCTAGCTCCACAATTCTTCACCCTTTCAAGTTCATCAGCCCGGAAAGGAGTCTGGTCAATGGAAAGGTCCACAGCCACAATGTCCTTTCCTCTCCTCTCTGCAATAACAGCCCTGGAATCACCTGAGTTTGCAACGTATATTGTCCTACCACGAACCAATATCGTTATTGCTGTTGTCCCACTCATGCTGTCATCCAAGCTGTCTGAATGCAACTGTGAATTTGTCGCCAAGAAAGTAGCATGGCACGCCTCGACAGCATCCATATGAAATCGACTGTTTCTGAGCAAATTCTCACATAGTTTTCGCTTCACGAACTGCGAGCATTGGGCGCCAAATTCTCCATGTCCATCGAACACCCCGAAGAAGTGATCATTGGGGTTTGTTCCAAAAGGGGTGTGTATGCAGAAACTATCCTGGTTTGCCTTATCTAAAGCATCTGGATAGTATCCTCTTTGGGATAGATAAGAGTATTTCAATTCATAGTTTACCGCTGGAACTCTGATTGCGCGGGACCCGTCAGGAGGAAGAAATTGTGACGAAACCCTGGAGAGCCTATTGATAGCCAGATCAGAGTCCCTAGTTAAACTTAGCTGATGCAATTCATCCCCATATTCTCCTCCTTGCTCAGATGAAGAAACCGGAGAAAGAGAGGAATCCCCAACTGCTCTTGCATTTTCAATTTCCTTAATTTTTGAATCCCTTGGAGAAATGGGCACCTGCCCAATACAACCCTTTGAATACAAACACCCCATCACTTGAAACACCCGAATGAAACAAACCCAGATCCCAGAATTGCATGAAAATTCATCGGATTCCACCTTGACAATATATGGGTATAACCAAGAAGGGATTTACAAGCCCAACTGCAGTCCACTGGTTCAAGAAAAACAAACCTGTATGCCAGAACAGCAAGAAATTTCATCAGATGCACATAAAGGCTCAAACACTCCAGGTATTTTGTAGAGCTGGTCTAAGGATCCATTCCCAACATCTTCTAACATACTGATTCAACAGAAACCAATGATTTAAATTGGTGTATTGTATATCATATCTTTCATCACCGATACAGGGTTGTGCTGTTTCCAGGCAACACAGCCATTATCATTCATGGGCGATACTGGTACACATTGGGTTATACATACTGATTTCAGATGACGGGTTAAACTATATATATATATATATATATATATATATATATATAAAACTCAAGAAATTTCATCAGAGTATGCTTCAACAATTTCTGGGGATTGCTTTGAAGGCATTACCAATTGAAATTCGATCAACTGGTTAAACAAAAGACAAATCTAAATTGCGACAGAAAATATATGAACTTTTATCAGTGCCCATTCGGCGCATAAAGAAATTCATGGTACTTCTTACAATCCACTTCAAAATTACAAACTCAACTGCAAATCCCAGAGAGTCAACAAATTTCATCAGACAATGATTACTGGGTATTGCTCAGAAGGACTTAAACTTCAATTGCAAACTACTTTCTCAATTAAGAAGAAAAGCAAATCCCAAAAATTCAAGAAATTCAAGAAACTAGTCAAAATTCTCAAACATCCCGGGTTTTTCTTTCAAAGGAATAACTTTCGAGTAATTCTCAGAACTCGTTACACGTTGCTTTTCTGAAAAAACTGATTCAACAGAAACCCAAGAGAATTCATCAGACTCAAGTCAACATTTCGAAAAATTCTGGGTATTTCTAACAACAGATTCAACTAAAAACAAAAACCCATTTGCAGTTTTACTCTCTGATCTACCAGTGCGAAGAAGAAAACCAGAGAAGCAGAAACTTGGTAAGAAAAATGGAGAAATTTTGGAAAGGAAGGAAGATGTCAGTTTTAAGAGAGAGAAGAGAAACTGTTTGAGGAGAAACGGTACCTTTGGATCTGAAACTTCTGACTGGAAAAAGGATTCCGCCAAACAACCGTCGATCCAAAACTCGAAAAATTTAAAAAAAAAAAAATTAAAGAATTTTCAAGGGTCGTATGAATCTTGGATTTGTATGATTTTCAGGACCCAACTGCTTCAGATAGAGATGGACAGACACTGAGAGATGATGAATTTCTCTCTCTTACGTCCCTTGGCTTCTTTACACTCGTCTCTGCTTACAATGCGCAGGGGCGACATTACGCATACCCCTTACAGTACGGCTCCGAAATGTCAAAACAAAGGACTTTTATTGGATGGGATAGCCCACCAGCTCGAGAATGATAACGTAGAGGCCGAGGAATTAGGTAACGGTACCTCAATCTCTCCAGAGTACACGTGGAAGGCTGATGTATCAATCAGAACCTTTCATCTAGTGGTCCCTACTATGGATGGAAATTGATTGAAAATATAAATGTATTATATGATCTTATCCATCTTTTGAATTCACTCCAAATCAACGGTTTAAAATAGAATTAGTTAATGTTCGACATTAAGTGCCATAAACTAACAAAAGGTAAGGGCCGTGATTGTCTCATAGGTGTGATTTCAAAAATAAACATTAGATGTTTGTACTGACTAGTTGGACCGTCACGATTGACACATCATCCTATCACGTGTACTGCAGAAAGATGGATCTACCTTGGTATGGTTTCCCCTGCTCAATCGTATTCGTATCCTCTCCGAGCGAAACTTGGCTGCAAATATGGAACATAGGGCCCACCTAGATGTATTTACAGTATGTACACGCTGTTCATATGATTTTTTCAAATTATTTTACGACATGGTCTCAAAATTAAAGCATATAAAAATTTCAGGTGGACCACACCACAGAGAATTATGGTCATTGAAAGCTCTCATTAAAATCTTTTTAACGTCCACAGTAATATTTACTGACCATTCTAACCCATTGATACCGTCACACAGACTTTGCTGAAAAGAGAAAATAAACGTCGCTGCCGGTGGTAGATGGCTCCGTGAGCCCCGCCAGGGTGTGTCTGTTTCATCCATTTTTATTACATCGTTTTATGGCTTGATCCTATAAATGAGAGGGATATAAATCTCAGGTGGACCACACTATAATAAAACAATAGTTGTTGAATATCTATCATTTAAAACCCCCTAAGACTCATTGTACCGTTTATTTGACATCCAATCTGATGATTAGGTCGTACAGACCTAGATCAAGGGAAAAAACAAATATCAGCTTGATTCAAAACTTTTAGTGCCTCCAAAATGTTTTTAACGGTCGACGTTCATTTAAAACTGTTTCCTATAATGTGGTCCACTTGAAATTGAGATATACCTCACTTTTAGCCTCATGCCATAAAATAATCTCCGAAAATACATAGACAGGATCGATGAAACACTTGCATCATGGTGGGGAGCACCGACCACCAGCCATTGGCTAGTCGCGAGGGAGTAGCCGATCTGTTTCCACATCGAGGTGGGAAACGCGGATTTCCTGGTGGCCGGGACGCGGCGCAAGAATTTGGGTGGGGCCCACTACAATGTATGTAAGAAATCCATTCCGTCCATCCGTTTTAAGATCTCATTTTAGGGCGTGTGACAAAAAATGAGGTGGATAAAAAACTTAAGTGGATCACACGAGATGGAAAATTAGGGAAAGAAATTTCTACCGTTGAAATCTTCCCTGGCTCCACCTTGATGTGTATATATTATCTAAACCGTTTATAAGGTCATTGTCAATGGGATGAAGTGGAAAAAACTAAAAATATAGACTGATACAATAATTTTTTGGGCATAAGAATGCTTCAACGGTTCTCACTGAATGATCACTGTTTCCTCTCGTGTGTCCCACTTTACTTCTATATACACCTAATTTTTTATCTCAAGTCCTTAAATGATCTCGAAAAACGGATGGACCGATTGGATTTATCAAAAACATATCGGTGGACCCCACCAGCATCCTTAGGCAGGATCCGCGTCCGGCCGCAAGGGTCTCAGCAACAATGCTGTTTGCAGGTCCCAGCGAAGTCGTGCTCATTGCTGTTCCGCAGATCGCAGCGAAGTAGCGCTAATCATCTCCCAACCACCCTTGCCAGCTGTTTGATATTCTGACTGCTTACGATGCTTGATACACAGGCACGTAGAAATGGTATGTATCCACGACATATAGTAAATCAAGTGAAACCGACTTAAGCTGTGGAACCCAATATCTAAGTTATAATCTAAAAAATTAAATTGATTTAACAATAGTAACCTCTGATTCGTGGATACATGTTCTTTCAAAAAAGACTATTGGGTGTTTTCATTTTTAGCCCTTGAAAGAAATCAGATGATATAAAAAATTTGTTCACCATGTATCAAAACTGGCTCACGTGATTTGGACGGTTAGTTTAAATTAATTTATGACACGTATGCAATTTTGCGGTAATATCTTAACTGCCACTGTATCATCCATGACAGTCGGCCAGAGTATCATATAACTGCTCTTTAAGAACTACTCAGGCAGCTTATGCCACTTGATACGTAGGCCCTTACAAGCTGCAAACGCAGCATGCACTAACTTAGATTAATCAGTGTAAACTACGAACCCACTGTGTCACTGAGTGCAAGTCTCAAAATTCAGATTGTTTGAACGATCTAACCTCTATTTCCTGGACATTTTTATTTTATGGTAAGGCTAGAATCCTTCGGCAATGTGGATTTGGCATACCTGATCTGGAAATCTCTAAATTTGGAATACTAGAAGCCCACTGAAATATATACTTTGGTATAATTTTTTTATTTTATTTTATTTTTTTTTAAGATGAAATTTCAAGCCTCAAATAGGCCACAAGCATAGGATCACCACACGACTAACCAATATTTTTTAACCATTGATTTATGTGGCCAATATTTGGAGTACTTTTTTTCATTTTTTAAAGCTTGTTAGTACACCCCACTGTTAGTTCACACTTCACTGTTAGCCAATATTTGGAGTGCTCAATCATTCTATTGATGTGATTTTAGGAATGCAATTGATAACAAGATTGTTTTGGGATATCATCAACAAGTCACGTGTATAATAGATTAGTAGCATAGTGACACAAGTTATATTGTAAAATGTCTTCAATTTGATTGAGATCAAGGATTTGTCAACACCATCGAGAAAATTCGAAAAAAAGTAGTTGACTGACTATTCAAGATTCATAAATTCCCTTCTAGAGATCTAAGTTCTAGATGTATACATAGGGAAAGCCGTGTGCAATGTTATTTGTTGGACAGTTTAGGAGTTGCTACTCGATGCCATTGAATGTGGATTTGATGTCATCGACTGGTCTTCGATGGCTATCGGTGCCATCAAAGGGCCTATTGATCTAGCGCACGAAAACTGTGTAAGTGTGCAATTTGTTTTTAATTCCCGTTGTAATAATATATATCAGGTGTATTCGAGATTAAGGTATAGAAAGTGCATTCTAAGACGTTCCTAAGGTATTTTAGAGGAAAGTTAGGGTTTTGAGAAAGGATTTTGGGGTTGTTCGGATTGGTAAATTCATTCGCCTTTTGTAATATCGTTTCATAGTGGTTTGTTTGTCACTTTGTGCCGTGATTTTTTTCCCGTGAGGTTTTTTTCACATAAAATTCGTGTGTTCTCTGTGTGCTTTTGTTTGCGTTTGATTTTACCTTGTTTGATTGAATTCGAGTTTACTTCCACGCAATTTACAAACAAGTGGTATCGGGGCTAACATTGGGGTTTTGAGTTCTAATCTGAAACATGTCAATGAAAATGGTTTAACATGAAGTATAAAACGTAAAAGTTCACTAGTATAAATATTTTTAAACAATAGAATGCGAAGATGAGAAGCCTTTTAGTTTAAAAAGGATTGCAATACGTTCTCCTTAGTAAGGCGAAACGTCCTGCATTTATGAGTGATGAAGAGTGGGATAAACTTGATGAGAGTGCTACAACATCGATGCAGTTATGTCTAACGGATAATGTTCTCTATAATGTCCTATATCAAAAGACCGTCGCAAGGGATATGAATGAAACTAGATAATTTATACATGAAGAAATTCTTGTACAGTCGTCTGTATCTTAAGAAACAGTTCTATAATCTTAATATAATAAAAGAGTTTAATATCAATGAACAAATGAACACTTTCAGCGAATTACTATATAAACTAACAAATGCGGATGTTAAAATCGAAGACGAAGATAAAACCTTAATTCTTTTAAATTTTCTATCATCATCTTTTAAGAATTTAGTAGAGATGTTGATCCACTATCGAATGCGGATACTATCAATGTTGAGATCGTCATCTCAGTTCTTTATGAGAAGTAATTGAGAAAGAAATATAGTGGGGATGATACCTCTACAGATGTGTTGGTTGCCAAGGGAAAAGAATTTTGAACGGGGTAAGGAGATTTATCAGTTTAGATCCAAATCAAAAGGGAATAGCAAGATAAAGTGTTGGAATTATGGAATGATAGAGAACATGAATAAGGATTATCATAATCCTAAGGCATGGAAGGGAGAAAAGTCTGATAATACGACGAATGAGGCTAATACAACGCAATCTGGTGAGGAGGTGGATAGTGATGATGCCTTGACCGTATCCAAATACAAGTATATCAGCAACGAGTGGGTTTTGGATATGGGGGTCGGGTCTCATGCCACATGACTTTTCAGCAAGATTGGTTCACCAGTTACAACGAGTGTGATGGAAGACAAGTGTTTATGGGCAAAAACATTGCCGGTAAGATTGTTGGTGTTAGTTCGGTGCACATCAAGATGTTTGATGGGGCGGAATATATCCTAACAGAGGTGAGACATGTTTCGGACCTCAAGAACAACCTGATCTCTCTTAGGGCATCAGAGGCACTTTGGTGTAAGTTTATAAATTTTGATCGGGTACTTAAAAATTTTAAAGAAGCACTCATAGTAATGAGAAGCACAATAAAGCAGTAACTTTTACAAGTTGATCGAGAATACTGTATCAGGTGGAGTCATAATGTCTGTAGCAAAGTCCAAATCGGCACATTTGTGGCATGCACGTCTAAGTCACATGAGCGAGCATGGTATGAAGATACTTTCTTCCTGATTCCTGTGTTTAAAAGTGTTAATTTTTATATATATGAGCATTGTATATATGGTAAACAATCACGGCTATCTTTTAATACTGGAAAGCATGTTTGTAATGGTGTACTAGAGCATGTGCATTCAGATATATGGGGCACGTTGCTTGTTGTTTCTGTTGTAGAGTCATCATTTTTTTATCTCATTCATAAATGACAACTCGAGAAAAGTATGAGTTTATTTTCTAAAAAATATATCCAATATATTCGCCACATTCAAAGTGTGAAAGGCAATGATTGAGAAGCAGGCATGGCCGAAACTGAAGGTTTTAAGGACAGACAATGGAGATAAATTCACTTCAAAGGAATTCAATCAGTTTTGTAAAGATGGAGAAATTATAAGGCACAATACAGTGAAACACATACCTGAATGGAATGGTATAGCGGAATGAATGAATCAGACTCTCTTATAGAGAAACCGAAGCATGTTGAGTGATGATGAATTGGGCAATGAGTTATGTACTGAGGCTGTGAATACAACTTATTACCTGATGAATCGATCCCTGTCTATGCCGATGGACTATAAGATTCAAGAAGAAGTGTGGAATAGGCATGATGTCGACTACTCACAATTATGGAATGTTAGTTGTGATACTTACACTCATGTACCATCGATTGAAAGATATAAGTTGTACCAAAGGGCAAAGAGGCGTACTTTTTGTGGGCTATGGTGATGAAGTGAATGGATATAGGTTATATAATCGGGTCACTCGAAAAATCATAATTAGCAGAGATGTCAAGTTTTATAAGGATTCTGTGTTTCGTAAGGAAGAATAAAAGGAATCAGAAAAATCAACGGTCATTGATGTCGATATTGAAAAAATTGATATACAAGTCGAGCTTCACTGCAGGCAGAGGTACAAGAGCAAATAGAACAACCACTTCTTATAAGAAATCTCCCAAGAGATTGCAGATTACTAGACATATAATAAATGACTAGAATATTGTATTCACCCTTATTACGGTCGAGAGGGATCCATTTACCTTCTAATAAGTACTAGATGACACATATGTTGAGAAGTGGATGAAACTAATGCAAGACAAGAAGTGTAGAGTAGTCATGTTGTAATTTTTTTACTGTAATGATTTTTCCACGTAAAATTTATGTGTTCTCTATGTGCTTTTGTTTGGTTTGATTTGACCTTGTTTGATTGAATTCAGATTTGCTTCCGCGTGATCCCCTAACATGTTACACATGTTACTTTCTTGCCCTTAAAAATGATCAAAAAGAAAAAGAAAAAAGAAAATGATAAGTAATCCAAGCAAAAGGGATGGAGTGCAAAACTTACTAAAAGTAAGGATTTGAAATCCCCTATATTTGGAATAGCTCTAATCCAATTTCCAAAATAACCAATGAATACGGAATACCCTCAAATCCCCCAAATCTGCGGTGCCAAACAACCCCTTAATCCTTACATAAGAGACTTGTTTGTTGAAATGGGATAATTGGATATTTTCTTATTTTAACCATCTATTAATTGTTCACTAATCTCATGGTTAAATGATCAAATAAGCCTAATTATTTTTCCATGATACATTTATGGAACTAATTCCTAATTATGTGATTACATTACTTATATTTGATTATAATGATGAGTTTGTTACCATTGTTTATTTCACCTAAAAATTACAGTAAAAATGATAGCTTTATAATATACAGATATAATTGTTTCCGATGCATTTGATTCTTGATCTATGAGCTTTAGTTTTCGTTTAAACAAATACTTTAAAATGACAATGCTTGCTCATTTACTTTGCATCACACGGAAAATTAATGGACAACTAAACAGGAAAGGAACATTGGAAAACCAAACATGCCCTTATATTAGGAGCTCAATTTACATAGTTTGATTATTTAACGTACCTATGCGCAGGCTAGTTTCATTTAACGTACTTATGCGCAGGCATGCAATTTCTAACTGCCATTGTATAATCCATGCTTAAAATTCTCTATTTCTTAAATGATGGTGGATCCTCCGTGGCAGGATGCAGCCTATTGCTAAGTCAATCCAGACGGTCCAAATATTAGGGCCCACTTTGGAACATTCTACTGGTAAAATGATCCTAAGCTCGGGGGCTTGTAAATGGACGAGTGAATCAAGTGGTCAAAGGTTCGAATTCAATGGGCGAAATCGTATTTACACCTAGGTCAATAGTTCAAGTGGTAGACTGAGTAAAAGATACCTCATCTCAACACGTAGGACATGGCATCAATTCCCTAGTGGGGGTGGCTAACAGTGAAGTGTGAACTGACAGTGGGTGTACTAACAAGCTAACATTATAATAATAATAATAATAATATAAAACAAATTAAAAAAAAAATCGAATGGTTAAGAACGTCCATTGGGGGAGCGGATTGGATGCACGCTTCAGTAGCCAAAACGCTACTGAAGTGAGGTGGCAAAACGGCATTGGTTAGATACCAATGGCATGCTCCCTCAGTATAACTGCTACTCCGTTAGATTCGTTAACGGATCTTTCTCCGTTTCCGCCCTGCACCCAATCGGCCATGAAATCGGATTGTGATACTGAGAAAATTCAATTGGACCCACTGTGAATTTATGTGGTTTATCCACACCTTCCATCTATTTTTTCATCTAATTTTAGCCGTTGAGCCCAAAATCGAACCTTATAAAAATCTTAAGTGGACCATGCCACAGGAAATAGTGGAAATAATGATTTCCACCGTTGAAACATTTCCAGGCCCCACATCACTGTGGCCCCCAAGAAATTTTGATCAAAAAACATGGATGAAGGTAAAAGAAAAAAAATATAATCTTGATCCAAAACTTCTATGCCCCCAATAAATGTTGAACGGTATAAATTCAATTCACACTGTTTACTTTGGTGTGGTCGATTTTAGCCTTTTATATGCTTAGGTTTTGAGCTAACGCCCTAAAATTATCTTATAAATTGGATGGATAGACCGGATAAAATACATAAATCACAATGGACCCCACAGAGTTTACTCCGTACGCAATCCCCTTCCCATGGCCACGTACCAGTAAACTCACATGCATTTTTTCTGGATGCGGAAGTTCCTGGGAACCAGGTGGCCCACTGTGATGTTTGCGAGAAATCCTCCCCTTCCATTCATTTTTTGAGTTCATTTCAAGACATGATGCCAAAAATGAGCCATATCCAAAGCTAAAGTGGGCCGTACTAAAGGAAAATGTGGTTAGAGAAATTCCTATCGTTAAAATCTACCTGGGTTCGATAGTGATGTTTACAAGCCATCCGTACCATTAATAACTACATTCCTATAGGGATGAACTAAAATTAAAAAAAAAATATATTAGCATGACTCAAAACTTCTGTGCCCACTAATATTTCAACTGTGGACGTTCAATCATCACGTTTTTGGCACACTTGAGCTCTGGAAACGGTTCATTTTTTACTTCATGTCCTGAATTTAATTCAAAAAATGGATGGACGGATAGGATTTCTCAAAAATGGATGGAGTGGGATAAGATTTCTCACAAATCATGCGTCTTTGGCAGGAAATCCAGGCTTTTCTTCCATTACCTGAGTTTCCAGTAAGCCTAAATGGAACATCCATAACGGATCTCTGTTGGAAGAGAAATCCACGTATCCAATTTTTTCTAAAGATAAACAATTATCGTCCATGAGGTTGTGGGTGGGCCCCACCGTGATTCCTTTCGAAGATCGTCCACGATGCGCTTCAAGTGAGAAATGGAAAACATCCGCTAAGGAACTCTAGGTTAGAAAAAGAGCATACACGCGAAAACATGTAAAATCACTTGGTGGAATGTGGATACCACCTGAAAATTGGTTTAAAAGTACATCCAAGTAGATGCCACGGTTTTGATCATCAAAAACGTCAAAAGGGGGCCAAATGTGGTTTTGAATGTTTGAATGGTGCTGCGGCCCCTCTCCACTCGGACATGGTGTGGCCCATTTTGAGCGAATTTACGAACATTATACCGATTAACGGTTTAATTTAATCGTGTTTTCCCAGGATGTATTTAGGAGCTTAACCGAAATTGGGTATTCCATTGGCACTCCAATGTCACAAAAAAGGGACGGACTCACAGGAATTGGGATTATTTTAATGCATTTCAAGCTCAAGTGGCACGAAAGTCGGCTAGAATGCAAAATCACAGGGTCTCCACCATCCGTTCGGCTCGAAACTTTATAAGTGGCTTGACGACCATGACACGTCGAAATGACTCAGTGGCCCAACGGATAGATCAGCCCATGAATTCCCCCCCGGACATCTGGATATTCACAACACTCACACTTAATTTATATGCGGGAAAACGAGCGGATTATTCATACACATCAAGGTGGGACTCACTTTCGAGCGCACAAGCAGCGATCGCACCGAATGAGGTCGGCGTTGTCGCGGCCGACGGATGGGTTCGATTGTGGGCCCCACTTGTCGTCTTTTTGAAAGATCGATCCGTCCATCGTGAGCCCACGTGTCCTATCTCCTAACCTAGGTGAGTGAATTCGAAGAGAGAAGCATGATCCACAAGAACTTTGGTGGGCCACAAAAAGCGCTGCAGCCAAAATGGGTCTGCCCGATGGATTTTTCGAGATGAACGTCGTGGACGGCATGGATTCGCATAAAAACACCACCGTGGGTCCCACCAACATGGGAGCTCCCACTCTTCGCGTCGAAAATCGGGAAGGAATTTGTGGGCCACCATCAGGAAATGAAAGGTGGGCCATACCATCCCAGGAAGGAAAACCGACAGCAGCCGTACAAAGGAGGAATTATCACACACGAAAACATGAAAAATCAGTTTGGTGGGGCCCAAAAGATGTGGATCAACACCAAAACCAACCATATTAAAACGTTTTTCGAGTACAATTGGACGGCTAAAATTACATCCAAGTAGGATACACGTCTTTGTGATCTCTGATGGATGGTGTTGATTGATCATCAAAAACGTCCATCGTGTAGACTGTCCAAAATACTCCAAGGGGGCCAAAAGTGGTTTGAAAACGGGGAATGTTTGATGACTTAATATATTGCGGACACTGCTGCGGTGGTAATTGTCTATTTTTACCACGCAAGATCGCACCAGACTCTGTTTCACCACAAACACCGACCTCCGGGACTATGGTGTGGAGCCCACAAGGAGAAAGTCTCGAAGCTTGTTTATGGACGTTTTATTTTAGTTTGTTTGGGCCCGTCCATTCATGTTGGTGAACCTCTTAGCTAGGAGAGGTGAAGCTTGTAGCATGATGGGGAGAATTCGTTGATAGATGCCTTTTGTTTGGGGGCGATGTTGATGTTGTTTGTTGATTTCGGTTTAAAGAATATTTTCGGCTTAATGGATGCAGACCGAAATTACAATGGGTCCGCAATAACTTTGAACATATCCTTTCCACGTCGAAGCCCGTTGTTCACCATTGGCTTCCAGCCTTCATACCTTTGTTGATTGATTGGTAATTAGTTTAATTCATTGTTTGCTTTGTCCTGGGCATGGTTTGGTGATGGAATTCATTCTAATTCATATACATTTCATCATCTCTTGAAAACTATATCAACGGCATTCAGTTAATTTCCATGATTCGTGAAGCAGGCGTAAGATCTCCCTGATCTCTACAAGTGGATCCTTGGCGCATTTTACCGAATTTTTCCTAAGTTTTATATTATATTCATCATTATTCCTTATCTTTATTTAGATTTATATATATATATATACTTTGATTGTGCATGTGTTTGTGATTGTGTGTATATATATATATATATGGGGAAGAACGACCCACAAAAGTCTAGGGCCCGCGAGATGGTGCCGCATAGATAGACCTTCCCATCAAGGTCGAGTGGTGGCACTATGCTAGCGCATAGTACCTTTTTCCCTATATCGTAAAAGTTTATAAAAGAATATATGAGATTTGATAGGATGAGTAAGAAACAAAATTGATTTAATCGGTTGGCATATTAGAATACGGCTCCTTGTATTTCTGTGAAATTGCTTTAGCATAAGTACAAGCTTTAGCATGAAGGTAATGCTCTAGAAATCTAGGTGGGGCCTATCCTGGGATTTTTTTAAGAAATCCACCTCGTTCATTCATTTTTCCATATCATTTAAAGGGGTTGAGCCTAAAATTCAACCAAATCCAAGTCTCAAGTTGATCATATTACTGGAAACACTGGGAATAATGATTTCAACCATTAAAATCTTGTTAGGCCTCACAGTGATGTTTATTTGTCATCCAATCTGTTCATAAGATCATACGGACATGGATGAAGAGAGAAAACAAATATAAGCTTGATCCAAAACTTCCTTGGCCCCAAGAACTTTTCAATAGTAGACATTCAATTCAACTGTTTCATGTGGTGTGGTCCATTTGAACATTCTATATGATTAATTTTTAGGCTCAGGCCTAACATTATATGGTAACATGGATGGACAGAGCGGATCAGATATATAAATCATGGTGGACCTCGTAGAGTTTACTCAGTACACTATGCTTAGTGAGTTATTCGCCCCGCAATCCGCTTCCTGGCAAACCGGCCGTTCTGGGAACGGATTTGCTACTCCCCTGCTACCAACCAATGGCGGGTGGTCGGTGCTCTTAGCGCCTCATAATGATGTATGTGTTTCATCCATGTTGTCCATCTATTTTTTAGATCATTTTTGGGTATGAGACCAAAACTAAGGTATATCCCAATCTCAAGTGAACCACATTACAGGAAACAATGTTGAATGAACGTCGACCATTAAAAACGTTTTGGGAGCCAAAAAGGTTTTAGATCAAGATGATATTTGTTTTTTCACTTCATCTATGTCTGTATGACCTAATGAACAGATTGTATGTCAAATAAACACTACAGTGAGTCTTATAAGGATTTTAATGGTGGATATCCAATCACTATTGTTTTCCTATGGTGTGGTCCACCTGAGATTTATATCCCTTTCATTTTTGATATAAAGCCATAAAATGGTATGTTAAAATGGATGAATGACATGGATGACGCACATACATCATGGCGGAGCCTATAGAGCATTGACCACCAACGGGCTAGTGGCACCATTTCCGCCCATTCCGCACTAACGCAAAAGAAAGGGTAGCGGATTGCGTACTGTCTCGATACCCTAAGCGTAGTGAATAAACTTTGTGGGGGGCCACCTTCATTCATGCATTTTATCCAACCCGTTCATACATTTTACCAGATAATTTTAGGGCTTTAGCCTAAAAATGAAGTCTATAAAAAGATCAACTGGACCACACCAACATAAACAGTGTGAATTGAACTTCTACCGTTGAAAAGTTCTTGGGGGCCACAGAAGATTTAGATCAATCTTATATCTGTTTATTTCCCTTCATCCTTTTTTTTTTTTTTTAAATCTTATGAACAGGTTTAATGAAAAATAAACATCACTGCATGCCTTAGAAAGGTTTCAATGGTGGAAATCAATAGTTCAACTGTTATATTTGGTATAGTCCACTTGAGGAGTGGATATACTTGAATTTTGGTCTCAACACCTAAAATGATCTTTAAAAATGGATGGACGGAGTGGATAAACCACATGTATTCACAGTGGATTCAACAAAGTTTGCTCAGTACCATAAGAGCTCACTTGAGTAACTCAGTACGCAATCCGATTTCAAAAGAAAGAGAACGCGGATTGCGTCCTTCCCTGCGCAGACGGTAATCCGTTCGGGCAGGGCTCCGTGGGGCCCAACGTGATATGCGTTTTATCCACATCATGTATGATACTAAAAATGAAGGAGGTCTATAGCTCCAGTAGACCACACCAAAGGAAGCTGCAGTGATAATAACAACACCGTTGAAACCTAAGGGCCACTATGATGATTTTTTTTTTACCATCCAACCTGTTCAAAAGGTCATGTAGACGTGGATGAAGTGAAAACACAAATATCATGTTGATTCGAAACTTCTCCATCTCCCAATAAGTTTTTCATGGTGGACGTTCAATCCCCAACTTGTGGTCTTCATCCCTGTACCTAACTCACTTTTTGGATCATAACTTAAAATCATACAAGAAAAACGATGAACGGCGTGGATAAAACACTTACATCACTGTGGGGCCTAACAAGGTTTCAATGGTTGAAATTATTTTTCCCACTGTTTCTTGTGATATGATCAACTTGAGATTTGGATTTAGTTCAATTTTAGGCTCAACCCCTTAAATGATATGGAAAAATGGATGGACGAGGTGGATTTCCCAAAAAAAAACCCTATGGTAGGCTCCACCAAGGTTCGTAGGGTAGACCTTCATGCAGAGGCTTCCCTAGGAAATATAAGAGAGAGAAGTGGGCTCCAGTTTTGTTTCTCCACTCTTCCTATAAAATCTCACCTTTCTCCCTCTAAAATCTCACCCTTTTTTTTGAAACTTTCACATCCGATGGTTAGTATAGTGCCAGCACTCGACCTTATGGAAAGGTACTATACAGTCGAGCGTATAGTACCTTTTCCCTATATATATATATATATATATATATATATATATATATATATATATATATATATGGAAAAGGTACAATGCGCTCGCACATACTATAAGCTCCCGTGAGGTCGAGCTGTGTGGGCCTCACCATGATGTGTTTCGACCATCAACACCGTGCATTTGATGGGTACCCTTTAAATTATGGGATATCCCAAAAATCAGCCGTGTATGGAACTTAGGTGGGCCATACCATCTAAAATTATGTGAAGACACCATTAAAATATATAAAAGCACTTGGTGGGGCCCACCTGAGTTTTGAATACGCCTGAAACTTGGTCTGAACCCTCATTCAAGTGGAACACACATAATGGATGGGCTGGATTTTCAAACCACATCTCGATGGGCTCTCAAAAATGGTTATGAATGTTTTAATGGTGCACAGCCCCTCTCCACTTCTGTATATGGTGTGGCCCACATAAGTCACAGATTGACTTGATTTTTCAGACCTAGGCCCACGATATAATGGCGCATCTGACTGATGGGGTAGATTTTCGAAACGCATCACGGTGGGGCCCACACAGCTCGACCTCATGAGGCATTAAAATCAGCTCGAGCGCATTGTACCTATTAACATATATATATATATATATATATATATATATATATATATATATATATATATATATATATATAAAATAAATCGAGACCGTCCATCTGATGGCCCCAAAGTTGATGAACCATGCACTAAGATTTCCTTACCGGGGATGATCTTTGGCCATCAAGCTACCGTGTGCCAATTACATTTAAGAGAAGAACTACATCAGCTGATCAACGCGACAAATTCAAGGTGAAGGTATGGATCAGTAAACCATACGGATCCACTTGTGTACAGAATGAGAACAGTCCTCGGTTGAGGATCACATGATTTCCCCAGTTGCAAAGAGGTTTGAAATCGAGTTATACTCTGTCAGAGTCGGGATCGTTGTGTAAATTAACTTGAATTAAACCGTCCATTTCGTGGGACCTACTGTAAAATGTAAATATACCACAACCCAAAATCAGTTTGATTTAAGAATTCTAATTTCTTATTAGTTGGCACTTGTCTGTTGAAGTTGGTCGTCCACTAAATGTCCAGCAATCAGCTAACCCTTAATGAAAAAAATGCATCTAAGTGGGTCTAAGTTAATTTAACTACATTTGAATATGCCGAGGTTACCTTAGGTACAGTTAGGTATAGTTTATAAATGCCTTTAAGTAGGGCTGTCAACCAGCCAGGTTTGAGCCAACCCCTGGTTAGTCCAAGCTTCACCCACATAGTAGGACTTAAGCCTAAGCCAAACTCGGATCCATAACAAGATAAAATTGGTGAGACCAAGCCCGAGCCCGAACCTAAGCTCAGCCCTATAGAAGTTAATAACCAGCCCACTTAGAGATTAGCCCTAACGTAAGCCTAAGCTTATTAAATTGAAAGAGTGATGTAGAGTGGGTTGCGGACAGTTTCATGGCCAAGATGGATCAGAAAAGGCTTGGTCGATGACAGAAGTGATCCGGACCGTCGGAGTTTAGATCAGGCGTATCTCGCAATCTGGAATGAGTTATCTGATGTAAAATATATGATTTTTTGGGTAGAACGAGCTACTTTAGCCAACCAACCCTGCTATGCCGGGTTGCGACACCCGAAATTGTGAAAAACCCCTGGATCGACAGTCGTTTCCCTCTTTTAATTTCATTTTTACTATAAATAGTAAGTTTTAGTTTGATTATAACTCTTCATCCGTCGGGCTTTAGGAGTTGCGCCCAATGTGAAAAAAGCTTAGAATAATTAGGAGAACGGTTTGGTGAAGCCAAATAGGACACTTACTATTTTTGGCCGAAAACCTTGCGCACTAGTAAACATCACGACTGTCTATAAATAGTAAGTTTTTACTATTTATAGTAAGTCACGATTTCTAGGAGTTTTAGTTGTAGTTTGATTCTGATTTATTTTTCATTGCTTGGTTCTATTTAAAGGGTTGTGAACTCATTTTTATTCATTGATTAATCGATTTCGAATTTATTAGAATTTATCTCTATTTTCTGCTTTCTTTCCTCGTGGATTCGAGAAGTCTCTGTGAGGAGTCCAGAGAAGTTTCGTGGATTCGGAATAGTTATCCTCTTGAGGGAGACGGTGCTCGACCTCACGTCCTCCCTTGTAACGTCCCGTCCAACCAACACAGCATCCTAGGGCGTCCGCGTCGGATTTGGCGTAGGACCATCCTTTTAAACTGCTCAAGGTGAGGTACCACAAGTTAATTAACATAAGATTAGCCCATTAGAATAGACCAGATAGGTCATGATAGGACCTGGTGTGGCTCGCCAAGCCTGATGGCTGGTTACACTTAACAACAGCCCATGTGGGCCACCCAACGACCGAGGAGGGTCAGAAAAATTTGAAAGTCTAGGAAATCATTGATCTCACTGGGCTTGTGGTCCATCATAGACTACGGACCCAGTGGACACCCAGAACTGGGATCTGACACTAGCCGAATGCACCCAACCAATGCCAGAATCGGAATCTGACACTTACAAAGGGAACCGGGATACCAGGCGTTCCAGCCGTCGGATTTCTTCCAATTTTGCGGTGAAGGTTTAGTATATTTTTCTACACCCGTTCACCAAATTTAGGACCTGATCGTGGAACGGTGACCGTTGATCGTAAATCAGACCTGTACGACCAAACTCCACATTCGATCGTTCCCAAATTTTATGTGGCCCCTCATCAGGCCATTGAGCACCTACCCTATAAATTTTATAGTCAGAGAGCCACTAGAGATGCCCCATTAATCAGAATGGGCCTCCCAGGGCCATTTAAGGGTCAGAAACGCTCACTCAGATCATATATTCGTTCATCCGTTCGTCCTCAATTTTTGCATGGACCCTAGTCAGGCCATAAGGCTCCTACACGCTGAATTTGGTAGCTAAAGGGGTGTTAAGGCCACCCCAACACCAATAGGAGTCCCATAGGTCTATTTTGGAAATTGTGTAAGCTTGGGGCCAAAGGGGCCAAGTCTAAAGAATAAAGCCCTAAGGCCCTCTTTCTCAAACAACAAGCTCTCTCTCTCTCTCATAACTTCATCCATTCTCCAACAACAAGCTCTCTCTCTCTCTCATAACTTCATCCAACCTCTAACAACCAAATCTCTCTTCCTCATAACTTTCCCATTCTCCAACAATCAAATCTCTCTCCCTCATAACTTCCACCGCCTTCCAACAACAAGCTCTCTCATAACCCCCACCACCTCCAACGACCAAGGAGAGTAAAGAGAGGGTGAAGGTAGGTTGGTGGACCCTAAATCAAGGTGGGGCCCAAGGAAATCAATCCCACAACCTCTTACATCTTCTCTAAGAAGGATCCCTTATCAACAGCCGCTCTTTCATCCCATTGAGCATCTAGGTAAGATCCATCACCAAATTTTCTTGAAACTCTTGTGATGAAAGGGATTTGCATGGGAATCTAACATGGATGGTTACTCCTAGGATTCCGGCCGTTCTACACCAAGATCCACATCTCCTAGATCGTTCCTAAGCCTTCAACCAATCCAAAGGTGCGAACTATTGTTCTTAGATGGCCTAGCACCAATTTTAGTAAGAGTTTAATGATTTTGAATGCTTGGATGTTGTATTTGAAATTCTAGAGAAACTCTAGGGATTATATGGTTGATGAAATTGTTTGGATGTGCATGCTTAGCTCTCAAATTTGATGTAGATCTTGCCTTTCACATGATATTATGTATGGATGATAATATGTTCATATTTGATTGATTTTTTTCCCTCATATGCGGTGCTTCATGGTGTGTATGATTATTTACGCATGTACTCATGATTTCTCAAGATGGAGGAAGTGTTTGACTTCCTCACACAACCCACACACTCACATGCACCTTATTTTCGTGATAATAATTTTGCTTGTTTGGTAGAAGTATTCGTTTGTATGGTTGAAATGCATGAGGATATGATATTGATGTGCTAATTGATATCATGAGTAGGGGGCATGTTTGTAGATCCCTTTCCACCCTCTTGGGTTGGTCAGGAACCTGATGAGAGATTGTAGTCCCATTGGTAGGACTATACTAAGGCTAGACCGTGGATTGGGCGAGAGTGTTCGGGTGGCTGTAGTTCGACTACATGAGTCTCTTGTACCCAAGGTCATTCGACTCACGCTCGCCTGACTCATGCGGTCTAGCCTACTGACTGACCAACCTCGTATGTCAACCTTATTTGCTCACCTATGTATGGAACCTGGAACACCTTACAACCATTGTGGCCTATTGATACTTAAATTGTAATGGGTCCACAGTCTCATGAGCCGGGCATGGTGGAATAAGACACTGTGTTCGAGCTGTCTGCCTACGTTGGGGTATTGCGCCTCCCCGTAGTGACCGCGAGCGATCCCTTCCTTTCGGCACTCCTCATGTGCTTGGAGTCGGGGATGAGGACCCCGACGAGATTACGGACTGCGGGGATTCGGCCTCACGCGTTGATGGGACCTTGGCCTCGCAACCAGCTTAGGGCATTGATATGTAGGGTGTATCAGATTTCCCAATCTGATGGATGAATGGACTTAACTAATAACTCGGCTAACACAATCGCATTGCATCGCATTAGTTAGGGTGGCGACTTGGTAGTCGAGGTCGCTCTGAGGGAGTGTTGTCATATGCGATCGTTAGATGGAGTCGCTCGAGGGAGCGTTGTGGCAAGGGCATGCATCATATCATCGCATTGCATGTGCATTTAATAAGAGTAGTAGGAGTTGATGATTGACTGCTTTTCATTAAATTCATATTACAATTGATGCTTGTTGTAACTTAAGATAAATAGTTTACACTGTGTTGATCACTCACTCCCACTCTGGGACGGTGTTTTAAAACACCAACCAGACTCAATCATAGATGCAGGTAACCTAGGGCTGGAGGAGCCTGGTGAGGCGAGCTTCGAGGAGGAGGACGAGCTGTCCTACTTCCAGATGATGGATAGTTTCCTGCCAGCTGGAGAGGTGGGATCGGATCGCTGAGCTGTGGGCTCAGTCCTATTCTTTTTGGACATTATTTTTTTGCGATTTTGTTCGGTGGCGCCATGTGCCCCTTTTATTCTTTTGGACATGTATATACATATATGTATGTATTTCTTTCAGTCTCTTTCATTTCAGTAGACTTGTGTAGTGATTCTTCATATTCCAGGAAATTTCAGATTTGCGCAATTAACCAGATTAAACGCATATTAATGAAAGATTAAACGCATATTAATGAAAACCGGTCATAAGTGACCCCGGGAACTCGGGAGTTGAGTATATACACGACCCCCGATTTCCAGGGCGTTACATCCCCTGCGTCAAAGAGTTATCTAGAAAAATATTAATTGCTATTAAAAATGGAATAGTCATATAAGAGAATATTAATTACTATTAATAAGTTATCTAAATTAAATTATCAATTATATATTAAAAGAATTCATTGAAAAAAAAAAAAAGAAGAAAGAGGTGAAATTTTTGGATGTACTCATAGAAACCATAAATGAGAGCGGATCAAGCACAAGAGCCTCACAAGGCCCTGCCCATTGACAACTCTACCTCTAAGTTTATTTAAGTGCCTTGTACTTTAGAGGCGCTTGGATACACCAAGCCTACACTCGAGGTACTTTTGGCTGATGGTAAACTAGAATGAATGTGAAATGGAATACAACAAAATCATGTGAAGTGGAATCCTCTTAAAATGCTGAGAATGGAATGCAAATACTCGAAACGGTTGATTTTCGAAAGTAAGTCTGATTTTATGGCCCATGCAAGACTAAAAATTTTCTTATTTTTAGCCAAAGAATATATTTTAATGGACTTATTACGATTATTATGTCACATGTGGCATATACTAATTTAGGGCATTAAAGATGATTTACTTAATGCATTTCAATTAAAGTCTTCTAAGCACATATTTGGGATTCCAATGTATTCTAATTATAGGCACCCAAACACAATTGAAAATTCTAATTTGCAGCGATTTTATTTATCATGTGATTTACATTCTAGTGTATTCCAATTTCAAGGATCCAAATGAGCCCTTACTGTTTGATTGTTGAGTAAGTAATTCCCTAATTTTTAAACTTCCTAGTAAACGGTAGAGTTGGACTAATATTTCTCAAGGAATTACTAAACCTTGTTTGGTTAATACATGTTTTTTGAGAAAACTTGAGAAAAGCTTAACATTATGTTTTAATTTGCTGAGCTTTTTATAGAACAAGGTTGGAAATGGAATTCTTAAGGATTGTAAAATCCAATTAAAAAATGTGAACCAACATTTTTTTTTCTTTTTTTACACACACAATCACGCACTCACGCCACCTATGGGAACTCGAACCCAAGATCTCGTGTTGAAACTCCAGAGAGTCTGTCTACTACTGAGGCAAGGACTCAAATCCCAAAATGTGAACCAACATAGATGCACTTTAAATGTTAATATAAAAACTGAAAAATTACTAAGACAAGAAACATAAAAACTAGCAACCAAACAATTCTAGATGTACTTAGATTCGTAGAACCATGTAGCATTAGTACATTAAACATCATGCTATGCTAGAGTATATTTTTTATCTTTGGAATTTATGTAGTGAATATTTTAAAAAATTATCTTAAAATAATACAGCTGAAGAAAATATTTACACAAGAGGTGTTTGTACATGCGGAAGGTAACAGGACATGTTTGTTCTGTTTTGGGCCCACGTCGATGTACCCATTTGCATGCCTGCGTCGGTGTATCCATTTGCATTTGTACCTATGTCTAACATAGCTCACACCACTACGCAGACCCAATGTCACCATCGATAAAAGAAGGCATGTTGCCTTTGCTCTGTGTAGAAGAGAACAAAAGGGAGAATACAAAAGTAAACAACATTGAAAGTGACTTTTTCTTTATAACTTCATTGGCATTTAAGAGACTTGATGCCCTTTATAAAGTTTCCCAACTATCTCTTTCAATTCTATTTTAGCTCTCTTATTTAAAGCCCTTGCCATAAAACTTGACAAAGCAACTAAAAACTAGAGATACCTGATAACAACTAAGTCATAATTTGTAACTCAGGGGTCATTTGGTACCCTGAATTTGGAGGGATTTGAGAGGGTTTCAAATCCCCTGATTGTTTGGCACTATAAAGTAATCGGGGGTTTCAAATCCCCTCAACCAGGGAATTTGAAATTTATGGTGAAAGCTTGGATTACATCTAAAATCTTTCTAAAAGTTGCATGTGTAACATGTGTGTCACTAGACTATTAATTTATTGGACATATGGCCCACTAATGATATCCCAAAATAATTAGATTATCAATTGCATAACTATAATTACTTTAATATGATAATCAGCGCCGTCCAAACATTGTCCATGTAAATCAATGCTTAAAAATTGTTGGCTAGTCACTCGAACGTGATTTTGTGCTTGTTGCCCATCCGAGACTTAGAATTTCATCATTTTCAGGCAAAGTATATATTTCAGTGGGCTTATTACAATCATTGTGTCAAACATTATGTACGTTCACTAATTAGAGATATTAATGTTGATTTAGTAATTAAATTTAAACCCCCATAAATATATTATGCATAGCTACTTTTGGATTAAAGTTGATTCTGAATCTTGGGTGCCAAATACAATAAGAGGATTTCAAATGCAGGGGGTTTCAAATTGAGAGGGTTCTAAATCCACGGGGTTTCAAATCCATGCTCCCAAACGGACCTTTAAGCTAATTTTACAGACATCAGACATCATACGAGGGAACCTCAATATAAAGTAATAGTTCTCATGGACAAAGTACCTTATAAGAAGTGACTGAAATAACACTTTGTGTTTTCTTATCTGTCTTATTCTTAAATGTATGTACAATTTAGTTATATGTAATGATTAAAAGGAGGGTGACCATTTGCTCATAATGATTTCTTTCAATAATGGCATTCATAAGGGCTCACTTATGTTAGTGTTAGGAGTGGAGTTGCTTCTTGATGTTCAAAAGTTTTGACTACTCCGATAAACTTATGAATTTAGAATTAAGCATGAGGCTATTAATGTGCTAATGATTTTACAATACATGATAATTGGAAATATGTGTGTTTGATATATTCATCATGTCACATAGAATACTTAGTCCAAGACCATAATTACTAGGGATTCTAATACAACTTTAATATATCTATGCTAAGTGAAGATTCAAGTACACAAGAAACATTCCCCTATGCAGTTATCTTCTTTATATGCATTGACCTCTTTGTTTTGAAAAATAGTGAGAAATTGTGAAGTTCTTTTTTTTTTTTTAAGATATCTTTTGGCGATTCTTGGGCTCTTAGTTGTGATTGTTGATGATTCTTGGTATTTTTTTATTGTGATTGTTGGTGATTCTTATAGTAAATGGTTATAGTGCATTTTTGTAGATTTTGAATTAAAAAAAAGGCAGTGGAGGGTGTCATTAATGAAAAGATATCATGAATGAATATATCTTTTCATTACAGGGGACCCAAAGTATCTGTTTTTACTCTATAAAACCCACTTTAGGTCATTTCAGGACACAACAAATCAGGCAATCTCTTCTCTCAACCATTCTCTTTCCTTTTGTGTTGTTTTTTAAAAGTTGCAAAAATTGTAAAAATTTGAAGGGTAAATTACAAATAGAAAAAAGTAAGGGTGTAAATTGTGAAAATAAAGAAATCAGGTAGTAAATTACAAAAATAAGTTAACTCAGGTATGTACATTGTAAAAGTATGTTTGGGGTGTGCTTTTACAGGCTCACATTTATCTGGTTTAAAAATGGAGGCTTATTATATCTTAAAAGTGAATTTGTTATAACCATCTTGCAAACTGGTTAAACGCCAATAAGGTGTGAATATTGCCTTAAAAATGGTGATACTGTAGCGCTCCTTAAGCCTATCTTTATTTTATTTTTTTTCCTTGTTTCCATCTATTCCACATACCTCTCTTTAGCTGATCTTCTTTCGAGCGTTAATTATCTTCTTGTCATGCCAAATTGCCATATAAACTTAGAGAACTTTGAAAAATGCAATCTGTTTATAACTTTTGCAGAAGTTAATTCATGTTGGACTGGGCTTTTGAACATGCAATGATCTTCTCAGTGGGAATCTTGCATCACTTTTTGGCTCATCCAGCTGTGAAGGATGATCATCCTTCGTTGTACAACCATTTTGAATAACGTACCAGTTCTCCAATGAATGAAACTTATTTTTCCTTAAGATAAAGATGGATTTTTGTTAGAGTCACATCGTCTTTTGAATATTAAGAGTATGCTTCATCAAATACATAGTGAGATGTACAATCTACTAGTGCATGAATTCAAGTATCTCCACCATTTCATCTACAGCTCGTGCATATGCGTTCCATATGTGGTATTTCTTGCATTTATACACTCTTCATTATTAATAGAAGATACACACGGTACTTGTGCCATTCACATGGTATCAGAGACATGGGTTTGATCTAATTAATATGTCCAACATTTGATCTTAACCACAGATCATCTACTCCATTTGTTCCACTTGCATTCGATCTGCAAATTGCACATTGTTGTTGTTAGATCTTAATCATTGATTAGATTTGAGCTTTGTGTGTAGCTTCACTAGCTTATGAAAATTTTCTTTATGATAAAAATATTCATTATCAAAAGTCTCGCCTCTATATATACCTCTAAGCAAAATGGTATAGTTGAGTACAAAAATTGCCACATTTTGAAGACTTCTCATATTTGCCTATGTTCCAAAGGCTTTTGTGCAAAAGCTATTCACATGGTTGTTTATCTGAATAATATCATGCATTCTTCCATCTTGTATAAATGTTCACTATTCAAGCCACTGCTCTTTGCATTTTTTTTGTGCACCTCACTTCGTTCATTTGACAGCTGTCATACACATCATTTCACGTTTTTGAAAAACTCTTGATCAAGCTCTCTTTTTCTATACAACTTCTCTTAAATTACAAGCATATTAGGATTTTGTTTTCGTAGGAAATATTTTTAATTGAAAATTCATTATAAGATTTTGCATATTTCTTGGAGATTCTTTTTCTTTTTTTATTTTTCTTGGAGATTCTTTTTTCTTTGGGAAAGTAAGAAGTAACAAATTCTTTTCCAATCCACCATTGAGGCGGAGCATTAGGCAATGACTCAAACCACTGCTAAGATTATTTGGGTTCCGTGGTTACCAGCTGACTTAGGTATGCATCTTGCCACACCTACCCTTATGCATTATAATAATAAGAGTGTGATTCACATTGCACACAATCCAGAGTTCCATGAACACACTAAATATATTAAAGTAGATTGCCATTTTATTTTTTAAAAGTATTTAGCTAGCATAATTTCTCTTCCCTATATATCATCCTCTAAATAGCCTGCTGACTTCTTTACGAAGTCGCATAGTATTTTTCATTTTTTACATCTAGTCTTCAAACTCTCGATGTTTTTTATTTTATTTTAAAACCATCTCAAGTTTTAGAAAGACCATGCATGTAAATTACTCTTTCCTAGCTTTTAAGTTGTACAACTAGTGCATACGCGTTCCATATGTGGTATCTCTTGTATTTGTAAGATACACATGGTTCTTACACCCTTCACGCAAGAACATACAACTCAAGAAATCTTATAAGAAATTTAATCTTTGTATCACAAGGAACTTCTAATAATTCACATGCACTATTCTCAGTTGCCTCATTGATTTGGTGTCTCACTTTGATAATTATGTGGACATAGGTCATCTTGAAAGACATCACTTACAATATATTCACCTTTTTACCTTCCATCATAGTCATACCATCACCTGCACTTTGTAAAAGCCTTAGCATCTTCTGCCCCAAAAACACATAATGACCGACCAAAATTATAATAATTAAAGGACGAACCAAAAAACATCTTTGCCACATTCAATACATAATAGACCCCTACACAGGGTGCAATCCTCGCCAAACCTAGCAGTGACTTTGACATCATCCATTTACTTCACTAATTGCTTCCTATTTGTCATTTGGTTCCCATTGTATGGGAACATGTTTCAAAATTCTCTCATCGTAATGTGATTAGAGCAACCAAAATCCACACTCCATTTCTTTTGTGTAATTGACCCTTGCTCCCTTTTCTATCTCAAAAGAGTAGAAAACTGTATTAATTAACTTCAATGACAGATTCTGTAGATCTTTTCATAGCCGGTTACCCTATGTAGTAATTGTATGAAGATGTGGTAATCTGGTTCAAAAATTTCAATCGCCATCTTGAGTGTCCCACTCATCTAAAGTGGGTCCATCTTACTTTGAACTTTACATGGATGAATCATCAAAAAAATGCTTCACTTTGCACTTCTACCAAAGTTACATTCTTTCTTTTCTTTTTTTTTCTTCTTTTTTCTTTTTTAATGTGGAAAACAGCACTTTTTCTTTTGTTGTTCTTCATTTGTCTTCTTAAGGTTTTTGCCCGCACCATCGGCGTCTCGCCCAACTTTCAGACTCCTAGCTCGATGCTTTGATTTTGGGTGAAATTGCTAGTATAAATTGTATTGTTTCTTGCAATGCTTTTATAAGGTAAGGAATTTTTAATAAGTGTATGGTATGTGTGGATTCCATATACAATGACTTGTGTCAAGGGGCAACAAGAGTGAGAATAGTCAAGGTTAAAGAAAATGAAAGACAAAATAAATAAATAATCCATACAGTCATCATCTTCGTCATCATGGTCATTTAAGCCTTATTCTAAATATTAGGGTTGGCTACATCAATCCTCTTCCACAGTTCAATTTACCTAAGTATTATAATTTCATAAGTCGTTAAGACTTTTCTTGACTTCCAAACTCCATTTATTTTCTTTATTTTTTAAAGGCTTCGTCTAGTACCAACTCACTTTTTCTAACTGATATGGTCCTTAGTCGCTATTGCACATAAATAATTTATTTTGCCTACTTGCACTCCATCTTGTTAGCTCTGGTGTTACTCCTAAATTCCTCGCATTTATTTCTAATTCTATCATTTATTTTGCCACTCATTCATCTCAACATTCTCATTCAACATTCACACTTTATTATTAAATTCATACCTTATTATTAAAAAAAAAATCATTAACTGCAAGAATAATAATAATAATAAATAAATTGATAACTCCGTAGAAAACACGAGTACTGAGCCACGCCACATTGAACAAATGGGAGGATGACACCGACCGTCAAAACATTCTGGCTGGTGGGGGAGATCTTATCTTCTATGAAAAACGGTGGGCCACACCATATTTAACAAATGAGATGATGACACCTACCATCAAAACATTCTGTTTTGCATGTAGGGGTCCAGCATGTTTTTCATACACCATCCAATCCATTTAGAAGATAAGATCACCCCCACGAGGTTGAACGGACACCCCAAAACTGAGGCCACTAAAAACTCTAGTGGGCCACAACAGATGATTTTATCATGCATGACTTACGAAGTGGTATAACATAAGGGACAGGATGTCGTGCACAAATTCCCTTGGGCTCCACACACCACCTTGTAGGACCTCAACTACCCTTACATCTGATTGTATTAAATGGAGTGAAGACCTTTTCTTTCACCCCCTTTTAAATTTATCCACGTAGCGATCATTACATCACAAGATAGATGCATGCGTATCAACCACCCTAGCGTACGTTAGCATCCTACCCCACCCATGTGAAAATGCTATGTATATAAAAAATAAATAAAAAGAAGTGCAGAGGCTTGTGGTGGAGAATATTCTGAGAAATGGAAAATATGGGACGTGTGAAAAGTCAGGAGAGCCTATTCTTTCATTCTGACGGCATTCTCCATGCCCCACCTTTTCCACGGTCAGGATCTGATTTTAGATTCCAATAGAATACAATCACTCCCACCTTCTCTTCCTTTTATACACTGGGAAAGGAACCCTTGTTGATTAGAATCGCCCACGCTTCCCCAATGTCCTCCAACAACTCCACTATTTAGTGCATGGATTGCTACCATGCGCCCTAGGTGTCACATGATTCACTTATAGGTGAATTGTCAAAAACACCCCTTGGTGTGTTTTGTACGAGGCATCTCATCTACACGCCGCCACATGTTCGAGCGTGGCACAAGGGCATAAGATCCACACCGTCCATCAGATCAGATGTGTTATTTAGATGCTGTAGTACAAAATTCAGGCTACTGGGCTCATCATCTTGACAACATTTTCCAAAATAAATGGACAGGTAAAAATAAAAAACTTTTGAGCAGGTTTTTGAAAGCTGTCAGAAATTTCAAAACATTGTGGCCCACCTATCTAGAAGACGGGCCTAAATTCTTGGTTGTGAATCAACATGGCTTGGATCTCATGCCAGAACTCCAAGTTGGCACACGTGGTGGTGGGTCCACGAAACTGACTATTTTCTTAGTGATGGGATCTACATGGTCGAATATCATGATAAACGGCTTGTTGGCACGTGTGCTGGCGTGCACGCAATACCTCAAGCGTGTTTAATAGCCTAATTATAAGGAAGGAAAGTGTCATAAAAATGGCGGTGCCGACCGTCTTTATATGTAGTACAAGTTGATTATTATCTATTGAGAAATGCTAAGGTGTGGTTATAATGCTTGTAGTTGCATCAGTTTACTTGGACAGTCTGATTGATTGATCTGAACCGTCCATTAAGTTCAGAATGCATTTCATGTCTACTAGGAAAAAATCACATTGATACGATGATCTATCCATCCTTAGTTTGGCCTTATTTTTTGTAGCCATCCTTTACCTAAGCCATGGATGGTATAGTTATTCATTCCTAACAAAAGTGATTCTTTAGAATCATAAGCAATCCATGATGGTCCCAAACAAATAGATGGACCAGGTTGTTGATTGGAGTTATTTTTGTCTAAATGATCTTGACCGTCCATGTTTAAGGACATTGCTAAATGGTTAATGTTTGTCAGATCATTCTGATTGTTTCATGGTAGGCCAATTTGAGTTGGACCTGATGAACAGTCTAGATCAACGGATTAGACTAAGTGTCCCAATGCAACTAGGATCACTATAACTTGTAGAACACTGGAGTATATCTTATTCATTAATTAATGCATAGAGCATCCCTCAAGCATTTAATATAGATTAAAAAAAAAAATGGGATCTTTTATTTTTTATTCGTGTAGGCAGTAAAGAAGAAAAGAAAAGAAAAAACCATTTTGTGTTTGCGTTATTAGAATGGAAATAAGAAAATTAATTAGCTTTTGGGTAGCAAGGTACTGTTTGGAACTGCCAAGATCGCAATCGGAGTAGTGCATGACACTCTTTGGATGTACCCGAAATTGCAAATGGATCCATAGAGTAGGAGTGAATTTTGAGCTCTTACCAGATCTTGGGTGGATTGGAGATTACCCTACATTTAAATAAGGGGTCACCCAGGGCCTTTATTGCCTCATCTTGACGCCTTTCCAGGTTAGCTTTGATTGACTCTCTCTCTCTCTCTCTCTCTCTCTCTCACAAAAGAAGGGTTCATCACAAACTATAAAAAGTGGCCAAATCCCCATGCCTGAGAACTGGTTTTGTAAACGTTGAATATCATCAATAAAATTATAAATAGGAGGTACCATAACACCTCATTCATACCCAACTCGTAAGTCCATTTGGATACAATAATGCTACTTTTTGCTTGTGTGTGGGACATGCCTGTTTGCATGCTTTGGTCTTTTCTTCAAGGGAGTCTTAGAATTTATAAGGAGAAGGTGGGTGAATTTTTTTCTGCATTGAAACTCAAGTGATAATCAAAGGCATCGTTCTTAGACTTCTAAAGAAAAAGGTTAACATGAAGTTGGTTAGAATTTTAATATACTCCCAAGGTGCCCGTTTGGATGCTCCTCTTATTGTGATAAATCACAAAGGAGGTACCCGTGAAAATCCAGATATGCTTGATTGAACTAATAACTTAGTCATCTCAATTCATACTTATTAGCGGTTTCTGGATTAGTAGAAAACAATGGAAAACCATGGACCAAGGAATCTGTTTCCACATATGTGATGTTTTTCCTTATATGATATAGAAAAATGCTCACTTGTGCACCTTGGCACACGTGTTTAGGGCACAAAATCTGAACGGTCTATGTGATGCGGCACCCTATGAAACCCCTAGGACCAACTTTCAACCTGATAAAAAAGTCTGGTTGGCCATGGCAAATGTAACAGTTTCCTCTCCTGATTTGCCTCTATCTTTGCTATGGCCCACCAGAGTTTTGAATCAGGCCAAAAGTTGGTCCAGGGTGTTGCATCACATGGACCGTTCAGATTTAGCACCCATGACACATGTGCCGCTCACTTAAGAAGGTGACCAGGACTCTCTCTATTACATAGAGACGGATACTCACCTGCTTACGCAAGCAACCGTGAGCACATTTGCACGTGTCATGGGCATGGACCCGTGAGCACCTTTGCACACTTGTCGTGGGCATAAATATGAACGGTCCACATAATGTGGCACCCCTTGAAACCTCACAAAACCAACTTTCAGCCCGATACAAAAACTTTGGTGGGCCATAACAAAAGAAAACAATTTCTTCCATTAATTTGCATTTCTTTTTACTATGGCCACTAGAGTTTTGAATCAAGCTAAAAATTGGACCTATAAAATTTCAAGGGTGCCGCATCACGTGGACCATTCATATTATGTGCCTATGACACGTGTGCAAGGGTACTCACGGGTACTCATTTAAGGTGCGTAGGTGGGCATTCCTCTATATATATATATATATATATATATATATATATATATATATATATATATATATGTGTGTGTGTGTGTGTGTGTGTGTGTGTGTGTGTGTGGAGAGGAATGCTCACTCACGATAACTCATGAGAACTTTTTGAAAACTCATCTATTGCGACATGAGTGCAAGATCCGAACCATCCATATGATGTAGCATCCCATGAAACCCCTAAAGCCCAACTTTTACCCTGATCCCATACTTCAGTTTTCCAGGGGCAACTTTGGGAGGATCAGATACCACAAATGATTCTTTCCTACTTGATTGTGTAAACTTTTATGGCTGCATATTGGAGTCCTATGCTAACAATGCCCATTTAATCCGGATATCTGTAAATAAAGATCCCTGGAAGTAGCATCGACCAGGTGTGTATCAGAGCTAACCAATAAATTAACTGGGACCACTGTGTACATGCCATGGCCTGCAAATCAAGCCAGTTTGATCATCAGGTGGGAGACAAACGAGCATTGAAGAAGGGCTCTTAATCCGTTTTAAACAATCCATGTTTCATGTGCAAATGCGTCCAACCTAATGACTTGCCTAGCTATATTTGGGCCAACCTGATGAATGGCACATGTGGCAACATTAGGATTCGACAAACCATGTCCAAAGGTAGCCTTCTAATTTATCATCCATGAAAAATATGACCACGGCTTTGGAAATCTATGCAAGTCCCAAAACAATTCAATCATTTTGATTTTTGAGTATCAGGCGATTTTCCAAAAGAGCGTGGTGGTTCACTTACGAGAATCTGAGCAAAAGGCCAATATCACTAGTAAAACTGTTAATCTGCAACGAAACAGCGATTATAATTTACAGAGGAACATGTTCTTCTAATAAGTAGGATGATCATCCATCATCTAAGAACAAGAACTGAGCATCTTGGATTAGTCCACAACAAAAGGCAAAAAAACAAAAAACAAAAATTATTCAATTTACATCTCTTCTGGAAAGGGAATTGAAGCACAGCAATGGTAATATCCATTGTCATCAAACACAAACCTCTGCGACAGGTGGGCCTCATGTATGAGATATTCGCCCCATTCTTCGGACCCATGTTGCTTAAAAATGCCCCGAGCATCGAATGAATCACATCTTCTTGTCATCTTCTTCCTGAAAGGTTTCATTTCAAATATTTTAAGTGAACTAGGAAAATGTAATGGGTATCATTGCAAAGAGTTATGTCAAAAGCAGTAAATACACTAACCATTTTCTGTGCCTAGCGTTCATCAGGGTGGCATGAAGCTGCAATTGAAGGAAAGAAACAAATCATTATGTTAAGTCCCGATGAATTGTTTCTCAGGACTCTTTTGAGGCTTTAAAATCACTAACAACAAATCCATTTATAAATTGGAGCCTAGAGAATGACATACAGAAATAAATACATTGCAGATTTGAGCTTTGCTAGGCCCACATGCGTGTGCAATAAAGCTCATGTACACACCAAACATTTGCCAGCATGGCACAATAGGTCCGAGATCCAAGCCATCTATCAGAATGGAAATTGGAACCACTATATTGATACCCCAGCCCAAGAATCAGGTTGATCCAGTGGTCAGGTGGGCCACAGTTTGCAAAACAAGTGTACGCATCTAAAAAACTTGGCTCAAGTTTTCTAATCTGTCTACCTGTTTCCAATATTGGTCCACATGTGTGGTGTGTACATGACCTTTATCACACGTGTGCTTAGCAAAACTCTGCAGACATAAATGAGAGATAAGAGTGCCCATAACAATGCATCTTCTGTCCAAAACACCATGTTGAAAATTCCAAACAAAAACAGTTTGTTGGGCATCATCTTCTGAAGCTCCACTATCTTGAATAACTTGCCGAAATCCAATGTTTTCAAGCACTCGGGATAATACCATCTTCATCTATTAACTGCCTCCAAAGAAAACAAGTCTTCTTCTTTTTTCTTTTTCTTTTTTTTTTTTTTGGAAAGATAAAAGAAGTCTTATTTTGGGCTGTGATTTCTTTAATTCTCTAGCAGAATCCTTGAGCAGTAGAAGCAAGCAAGCATACACGGATCTGAGGAGTCTGAGGAGGCAACCATGAAAAGTTGCCACTCAGGTCTTCAAGCCCCATATGGTTGTCAGAACTCCAAATCAAGGGTTATCGTCTACATTAACTAATGCATTTTGTCTGCTTAGGAATTCAAGTACTTGAAGTTTTCTCAGAGTTGAAGTCATCATACAACTCATCAAGAATCAGTGCCTGAAAAAATATTAATGAGTTCTATCTGATGAAGCTGCTTCCATACAAGCATTTGATGCATTCTTGAACAAGCACAGCTTTAAGAGAAAAATCACTCACATGCATGTTCTCATTTTGGAAGCATGTCACTGCATTGTCCTGTCTGAAAGCATGCTTTTGTTTAAACTTCCCAACATGTGTCACCTGGTGCTCTGTCTGCTTTTATAAAGGCTAAGACTCATTGTTTGACCGATAAGTTCTGAATAGATGACCCTGACATGCTTTCTGTAAAGGTGACTTCATTTCATTGTCTGTCTGAAAGCATTTCAGTCAGGAAGAATTATTGGATCCTCAAACTGAGGATATGTGCAGTATACTCAGGTCAGACCCACAATTCAGTAATCCAATCATTGGTCTGTTGGCCCCACTACGGATGGATGTTTTCCAAAAACTCCCCTCAATAAGACAGTCCCAACCCCATTTTAGCATTGAAAGCCGTTGCTCATTTTCCAGAGTGTCAGCTTGAGTTGTGAGGGTTTGTTATTTGGCTTCTTTGTAGATATGTACATTTAGGCTGTGGCCTTGTTAATAAAAAATTTCCAATGTTCAGAAAAAGAGAAAAAAAGACAGTCCCAACCCTCCAAGTTGTCGCATTTATCCGTTACAATATGTCCGTAAAGTCCGATACATATAGGTAACGGCCATGACTGTTACACGATATGGGGGTGAAACGGGGCAGTTGATTTTTTAGGACCGTATCGGCCGTTACGGGGCATAACGACCGTTACCCCCGTAACAGTAAAAAAATGGCCACTTTTTTTTTTTTTTTTCCTATTTAAATCCATTTTCTCCCTTTTTTTAAAAAAAAAAAAAAAAAAAAAAAAAAAAAAAAAAAAACTTTTCTCATTCAAAAAACTCTCCTAGATAATTTTACAATAGATTTCAACCACACTTACTATAGTTTTTAATATTAAAATCGTAGATTGAAGTGATTTGAGCGAATATAAGCTCCGATGACAGTTTTTCTTTTTTCTTTTTCAAAAAATTGAATAAGTATCATTTATGCAATTTTTCTTTTTTCTAGTTTTAATGCTTTACTGTGATGTGTAAACATTAGATACATATAATCATGTTCACAAATTCACTAGACACCCCGATACAACACTCTCACCAAAGAGTGAACCGTTACACTACCATATATATGTTCAAAACGAAAAATGAATACATATTGGGAATATTTATATTATTCCTAAATATTTTTTCAGAATTTTTTGGGCAAAAGAAAATTTTCAACCGTTATGGTGGTCGTAACAGTCGTTACACTCCCGTATCAGCCGTTACAGCCAATACCTGTATCGGTAATGGTGGTGACCGTTAAGGCCACCGTTACCGGTATGGAATACCTTGCTGTAAATTGATGGTCAACAAGAAGAATAAAAATGAGCATCTGTCTGTACTAATAAATATGGATCACTATCCATATTGCATTTGAATAAAAATGAGTACCAGCTTCCAGTGTTCGAAATATCGGTATCGCACTATGTATCGCACCCTTAAGATACAGATACGTATCAATTATCGCATGCGATATATCGTTTGTATCACATAATTTATTGCACTTTTTGGGAAACATTAAGGAAATGGTTGAAATTTTTAATGAAACTTTGAGGATTGTTAAAAAAGCCCTTAATACACAATTTTAAATCATAACATCTCAAAAAAAATATGTACATAATAAGTTTCCTTTGTATAGGGTCCTACGTTATGCGATGTTTAACTGAACTAATGCAACTATATTTAAATTGGATGCATGATATTTATAAATATATCATAGTCATGTATGAAAACACAACTATTTGGAGATATCATTTTAGGCCATGAGAAAAAGAATGAGTCAGATCTAAAGCTCGAGTGGACCCCACTACAGAAAACAGTGGAGAGAGTGACGCCCACTATTAAAAATTTCTAAGAGCCACAAAAGTTTTCGATCAAGCTGAAATTTGGTTTTTCCCTTCTTTCATGTCTGTCTTAACTTATAAACAGGTTGGATTTCAGATAAACATCATGGTGGACCTTCGAAAGGTTTCAACGGTAGGCGTCCCTCTCCCCACTGTTTTCTATGGTGGGGTCCACTCCAAATTTGGATCTAACTCATTTTTTGTCTCATGCCTTAAAATAATATAGCCAAATGTATGGACGGTGTAGATACACCGCATACATCATGGTGGGCCCTATAGAACTTGGTGCGTCACTTCAGTAGCCAGTTTGGCTACGCAACTTGTCAGGACTCGGATTGCGTACCTACCCCCGCCCGTCCTTAGCTTCGAACGGGCGGTTTTGTGGGCGGGCCCACCGTGATGTATTTGTACATCCAAGTCATCAATCCCTTTTCTCATATTATTTTAAGGCATGAGCACAAAATTGAGGCAGATCCAACGTTCAAGTGGACCACACCAAATAATAAGCTTGGTTGCATTAAAATGCACAAAGCATTAAATGTCAGTTGCTTTAATGCTAGTGGTCGGTGCTCTGTGGGCCCCACCATAACGTATTTGTTTCATGCATTCCGTTCATCCATTTATACGGATCATTTAATGGATTAATACAAAAAATTATAGGGATATAAATCGTAGGTGGACCACACCACAGGAAAACAATAATGATTGGATATCCACCATTAAAATCCTCCTAAGGCCCACTGTATTGTTTATTTGACATCCAATCTGTTGATTGGGTCCTAAAGACAGATGAAGGGAAGAAATAAATATCAGGTTGATCCAAAGCTTTTATGGCTCCCAAAACGTTTTTAATGGCCACCGCTCATTCAACACTGTTTCCTTTAATGTGGTCTACTTGAGTTGTGTATATGGTTTAATTTTGGGCTCAACATCTAAAATGATCATTAAAAACGGATGGACGGCGTGGATGGACCACATACATTAAATGTGGGCCCAAGTGAGTTTATTGAGTCCCATAAGAGCGTACTGAGTAATGCACCATGCACCGATTGCATTTTCACGGAAGCGGACTGCGTACTGAGTAAACTCTGTGAGGCCCACCGTCATTCATGCACTGTATCAACTCCGTAAATAAGCTTTATAATATAATTTTAGGGCTTTAAACCAAAATATAATCATATCCAGAGTTTAAGTGGACCACACCACCTGAAATAGTGTGAATTGAAGTCTACCGTTGAAAAGTTCTCGGGGCCCATAGAAGTTTTAGATCAAGATGATATTTGTGTTTTCCATTCATCCATGTCTGTGTGATCTTATGAACAGTTTGGATGACAAATAAACATCACCGGGGGCCTTAGAAATGTTTCAACGGTGGAAATCAATACTTCCATTGTTTCCTTTGGTATGGTGTACTTAAGCTTTTGATATACTTCAGTTTTGGGCTCAACCCCTAAAATGATCTGGAAAAACGTATAGACGGTGTGGATAAATCAAATGAATTCACAGTGGGCCCAACAGAGTTTACTCAGTACGATGAAAGTGTATGAGTAACTCAGTACGCATCCCGATTTCAGTAACCCATCAGCACGACCCCTTTCACCCATCCGCGCCCTTCTCTTTCCCATTCCCTCTCCTTCACGAACACATGCCTTCCGAGATTCCGGCGAGGTTTCCTCAATCCGGCATGATTTCTCGCCGAAATCTCGAAAAAATTCCCACGGACGCTCTCCAGTCAGCGAAGAAAGAGGGAAATGGAAGAAAATTGTGAGAAAAAGACGGAAAGCGTACTTACCTGTCGAATGGCCCACCTTCGATCACCGATCTTCGCTGCAGCTTACAGGTACTCTTCGATTTCTCTCATTATTTTATTTTATTTTTTTTTCTGATTCAAAATTATTATTTTTTCTGCGCGATATCGACGATATATCGGCCGATATATGGATTTTGGGTTTTTTGGTATCTTCTGGGGGTTATCACGAGGGTTTCGTCTCGCAGGGGTGGGATAACGATAATATCGGCTGATATATCGGCCGATAGTATCGATATTTCGAACACTGCCAGCTTCAGACATTAAATATATGTCGGGAACCAGTTGTGACCAAGGATTTTCAGTCCTTTGCTCTACGTCCTTTGCTCTACCAGTTAGCTATCATAGCCATACCCGATGCAATACATCAAAGTCCATGTTCAGATGAAGAAAGACCAAGTACAAACTGAAAAGCCGCGTATATTGTGCAGTTCCTAGGGTCTAGCATCATACAATTCCTCTGTGAGACGGATACTCAGATAAGCCATCCCCCTTCTACGTGACTTAAAATCCAGATCCACTTGGATTTTATACCCCACATTTGTTCACCAATTGGGAAAAAACTCAACTGATATTGTTATGGAAATATCTCATGATTATACTTTTGAAGCAGTAATCAACCGTTGTCATATCCATATCTTGAGAATTTTGATTTGAGGAACCAACAAAACCTGATTCTTGGCATAATTGATACCATACGGATAATCAGGTAACATGGGTGTTAAGGGGGAAAACTGAATAAAAGGAAGGCATTTTGACATATAAACCCTATGTTTTGGTCAATTACCATAAAAACCCCTCGTTGCTATTCCCGAATAAGCCCCTAGTGTTCACGCCCTTAGTTAAAAAAGCCCCTCCAGTCAATCTGCCATACAAACCTCATATGAAACATTTACTGTTTATATTGACCAAAATGCCAATTACGCTTTCTTGAGATCCAACTTGTTCATAAGGTTATTCTCACTTGGATGAAGGGAAAACACAAAAGATCAGCCTGATCCAAACTTCTATGGCACCTGAGAAGGTTCAATGGCATTCAATCACCACTATTTCTTGTTGTGTGGCCCACTTGAGTTTTAAATCTGCCTGATTCTTGGGTTTGTGTCCTAACATTTGCTGGTGCAAAGGATGCACAGAGTAGATGTCATGCAGACAACATGGTGAGCCATGTCATTTCCATGCTTTGGAAATAGTAACAAGGGAGGGGTTTTTATGGCAATGGATCAAAAGATCAGCATTCACATATCCAAATCCCTAAAAAGGAAAATGTCATAGTAGTTTACCTTTAGCTTTTGGTGAGCATCCTTTTCGAGAACAAGGCCAGCTTCAATGTATGCATCAATAATGATTTCTGTAGTAGTTGAAGAAAGTCAAAGAAATAACATGTAGAACAATAAGTGCCTTAGATTTTACAATCACTGAATATTCTTCAATGTGACTGTGTCAAGCAGTAAACTCTGGAACTTTTAAATTATGAAAATTGTTTGGATACGACATGCACGTAACAAGCGGTCCTCGCCACCAATTTCTTGAACTGGAGCATATAGAACACGGGCCTTCGCAAGTGAGCCTCTCATGCACTCCTGCAATAGTGAAGAGCATTTTTTCCTTGATACGTGTTCTGAATAGTAAACTAGAATCAGAAAGTAATAGTTCCTTCATAGAGATATCATTACCACTCTTCATAGAAAACGTGTCAACAAGGGCAAGAATAATACTCATTAAAAAGCTAAGATATCCATAAAAGACTAATTATGTAGCTTTCCTTTTCTCTCTGTAAATACGATCTATTCATAGCTTAAGAAATGAAGTTTGGACAACCGAAAAAAGAATGCAAAAAAACCAACGAATCCAGGCGAATCGCATCAATCATCCAAGCTCTAAGTTAGAAAGAGGAGCTACCAACCCAAGTTAAGACAAGCATATTACATCTAACGACTTCACACCTCTAATCATTGAAGAAACTGATGTATTATGAATTATTTTGGTGGGAAGCAAGGCGATGGTATGTAATACACAGCCATTGATCAAGGGTGTACAAATCAGACGGCTGCATAGACGTTTCCAGACTCTCCTAAGAAATGACTAAGATAAACTAATTCGTCACAGGACAAACCAATTCGCTATGGAGAGTCAATTGCCTTGGAGTTACCATTCCAAAAAAAGGGGGTCATTTGCATTGCATTAATCACATGGCAATGTACATCAACTACCTGAAATACAATTATGTACATATGATAATAAGGAATCATAAGCAACCATTCGTTGGTGCACATAACTATTCTTGGGTACACATATGGTTAGTGTTATCATGCTGCAAGCACTACAAGCAAGGAATGTATGTTTTTAGATTGCTGCTTTATAGCTATCGAAGGTTCACTGAGTCGATTTTAAATTTGTGCAACTATCGCACTAGTTTCCCAGTGGGTGTTTGTTTTTTCAAATTCCACTGTAAATGGTGGTAAATTCGTAATAATTACTTTTCACCACAGTTTGGAAGGGAAGGAAATAGCGCAGGACTTGCGCCTTAAAAACCATGTACACTCAAACAGGATTGCGTGAGGATAATCAGTGGGTCACGCCATGATGTATTTATGATCCACGCCGTCCATCTGTTTTACCAACTCATTTTAGAGCATGATCCAGGAAATGAGGCAGATCCAAGGCTCATGTGGACCACACCATAGGAAACAGGGAGATAATGACATCCACCATTGAAAGCTTACTTCCTAGGGCCCACACTGATGTGTATCTTTCATCCAATCTGTTCATACGGTCACACAGACATGGATGAAGGGAAAAACAAATATCAGCTTGGTCCAAAACTTCTGAGGCCGACAAGAAGTTTTCAATGGTAAGCGTTTAACTCCCTTTGTTTCTTGTAGTGTGGTCCCCCTGCGCTTTGGATCTGCTGCAAGCACTACAAGTAAGGAATGTATGTTTTTAGATTGCTGCTTTATAGCTATCAAAGGCTCACCGAGTCAATTTTAAATTTGTGCAATTATCTTCCTAGGGGGTGTTTGTTTTTTCAAATTCCACTGTAAATGGTGGTAAATTTGTAATAATTACTTTTCACCACAGTTTGGAAAAGGAAGGAAAAATAGCGCGGGACTTGAGCCTTGAAAACCATGTACACTCAAACAGGATTGCGTGAGGATAATCAGTGGGTCACACCGTGATGTATTTCTGATCCATGCCGTCCATCTGTTTTACCAACTCATTTTAGAGAATGATCCAGGAAATGAGGCAGATCCAAGGCTCATGTGGACCACACCACAGAAAACAGGGGGATAATGACATCAACCATTGAAAGCTTAAACCTTCCTAGGGCCCACAATGTGATGTGTATCTTTCATCCAACCTGTTCATACGGTCACACAGACATGGATGAAGGGAAAAAACAAATATCAACTTGGTCCAAAACTTCTATGGTCGACGAGAAGTTTTCAACGGTAGGCATTTAACTCCCCTTGTTTCTTGTAGTGTGGTCCCCTTACGCTATTGATCTGCCTAAATTTTGGGCTCATGCCGTAAAATGAGCTGGTAAAATGGATGGATAGTGTAGATCAGACATACACATCACAATGGGCTGCACGGATTTTAATCTTTCTTCCTCAACGTTAGTGGCAAAGCCATTAAAAAGTCATAACTGTCAACGTCACACAATGGGACTGGCTGTAATTGCTGCTGTAAATAATGATGGCTTATTTACCACCATTTACAATCGTAAATGGAAAAACAAATACCCCTTCATCTAATTATCGTTTGGCATTTGTCAAAGGAAACCCATAATGGGTTTCAAGATACACTCCACACTCTAATATAGCTTTATGAAGTTACTCCTCTTTTTTCCCTTTTTCTTCTTCTTCTTCTTTTTATTTTTTTATTTTTTGAGATTTTTTGAGATTTTTATTAATACAACTAAAAACAGAAAATACATGCATTCAAGCCCCCCCAAAGGAGATCAAAAGTGACCCTTTCATCATTTAGATATGGACCAGCCCAAAAAGGAGGAAAAACAAAAACAAAAACAACAAAGAGCAAGGAAAAACCAGCCTTCCCTCCCATAATGTGAATCATTACAGATTTTCCGAGTTTCCAAGACAGCATAAAAAGGAAAAGAAAAGAAACGAAAAGAAACCAATTCCTTGCAATACGAAGCCATGGAAATATATTGATAGAATCAAATGAAATTTGAAAGGCAAAACGAATTTACTTGATGACTCGACCATGTTGATTTGATGTGATTCAAACCCAGTTACTACGTGAACCTTTAAAAAAAAAAAAAAAAAAAAAAAAAAAAAAAAAAAAACAACAATAAAGAAGCAGGGAGCAAGATTTGAACCCCAGATATCCAGGGACGGAGGTGACACTCTTAACCAGCTTGTAAATTACTATGTTCTCATTCTGGTTTTTGTTTTCTTATTACTATACCCATTTGAAAACTTTATTACTTTCTTAATAGCTTTAATTTATAATAATTACACATCAAGTCAATTCAAGTTGGGTATTTGAGTCAACCTGACCCAGCTAAACATCAAGTCCAGTCGGGTTTTTGAACTATGATTTGAACATGGAGATCACATGTACGCTAAATAAAGAAAAAAAAAAAAATCTTACCAGTCCTTTAAGCCTTATAGAAACAGGTTGGCCACCCAAAGCATCCTTGACTTTCGAGGAGATACTCTACATGTAAAATGCAAACTATTACATTAGCAAATGATCCATGTGCAGCCAATCTCTTTTTGCATCAGCAGACATTCACCTGCAGAACCTCAGTAGCTGCTGCAACACGTTCCTTGTTCCACAATTTCAACATGAGGACAGTTAAGTGAAAGGTTTTTGGTTTGATAAATATGGATCTGTCAATGCCCGAGTCTGTAAAACATGAAGGTAAAGATCCATTGATAATTGATTAACCAAAGCATGAGATACAAAGAGGAAAGCATTGACACAGGTATTGAAATCTTAAGATTCATGATTCAACAAACAATACAAAAGATCGTAAATGAAGCCACAATTCACTTAAAAATGGAACAGCTTAGGGGTTTTTGCTTGTTGAATATAGACAACATAGTAAGAATGATTTCTAATGTCTCATCAAGGTCTTCAATAATGGTAATGGTGCCATAACGACCAGCCTCATGACCATTATGATATGGGCCTTAGTGGCTGTTATGTAGAGCCTGTAAAGGCCCTGTAATGGTAAAAGAAAAATTAAAGGAAGAAATTGTATCAGCCTGTTATGAGCCCGCTATTGCCGTAACAGGCCTGCTACAAACTTCTTTTTTTCCAGAACAGGCGTTACATCCCCATATTGCTTAACGGCTCCCACCGTTATTGTTATTTAACAGCCGTAACAACCAACGCATAACTGTTTCTTTAATACCATGTTTCTCATAGACTTGATATTCTACATGGTTATTAGAAATGCCTGTAGATGTAATGTTGTTAACTGATGAAGTTAATTTGGATGTCTCTTAGTTTCACGTACTGCTTTTAATTAATTTTCTTAAAATTTGAAGGGAAAGTTCAATTTATGATGACTACGAAGCAGTCTGGCCCTCTTACAATTTCCACATTCTACTTAGAAATTTATAACATTGATTGTCGTATGGTGAAATAAATTCTAAATGTGAAGTTCACAAAAAAGGCCAGGCGAAAAGGCAGTTGAGGCATAAAGCAACTGAAAATGACGAACAGAGTTGGATCTATTTAAGAGAGGATGATATGATAATTAAATGCACATCACTAACATAAACTTAACAGATTCATCCACACGTTTTACACTTTTTTCGAAGGGTCTATATTTTCCACATTGAATCACTCTTAACTACCATCCATATCAGCATCAAGCAGGAGGATGTAATGTCAATAAACTATCTTAATCATTTGTCTAATAATTCTTATCGAAATAAAAGGTCTGAGCATTTACTGCCCATCCAATATTCGAACGAATGTGGCCGATCTAAGCACGCGAAGATGGCAGCCCACTGAAGTTAGCGGCTATGAGGAAACACCTGCCAAACAGATCGCAAGATTCAAAATGCACTCACTAAGTCCACAGCTATCTAAGAAAACACATGCATCTTAAATCATTCAATATTAATTTATACAAGCACTTCCTACCCACCCTTGCTTCCTAAACATTTGGAGCTATTGTCTCACTACTGATGCGGACATCAGTGGTGCACCCTTTAAAGTGTACCAGAGGAGGAGGCGTCACCGATAGAGTATCGGAGCGGAGGAGTTGATGTGGATGGACGTTGGGTCCATCGGACCCATTTTTTGACGCGCTACGAGTACAGAAGCGGCATGACCGTACCCTGACCATAGATCCATGGGTCGGATTTCACACTCTACCACACGGGAGTTTTATTTTAAGGTGTTTTTGTTCTTTTCCTTATTTCAGGGGCTTTATTGCATTTTTTTTACTTTTTTTTTTTTTTTTTTTTTTTTTTTTTTTTTCAGCTTAGTGCACTTTTACTTTTTCCATAGCTTATATATATGTTGTGACTTGTGAGGAACCCTATTTTCATTATTATTAAATGAATAGAAATTTATCTCTTTTCTTCCTCTTTATTAAAGATATTAGGGTTTCAGGATTGACCCTTCTGTGTTGAGGATTCCACTCCAATTTCAGGTTTCCTTCTTTATAGATCTTCGAGGTGCAAGAAAAGGTAAGAGTCATCCTCCTTTTCTTTTGACGACAAAAGGACCTGTACTTTTTCCATTTTAAACCCTTAATTCTTCACCCCTTTCGTTTCTCTTTGGATATCCCCTAGTTTAAACGGAAAAGAGGGATGATTAGTCAGTAGAATCAGACCCAAACTTGATTGTGGATTGACTTATGCTAGATCTGGGATATCCTTATATCCCTACGTCATCCCTTTTTACTGTTTACGCAATTTTATGCCAAAGGGCATGATCCTAACGGAATGACCTCATCTTTGTTTAGAAATTTACCTAATCCCTTTGACTCGAAATGATTAGTTAATTGGTGCATTTATTTGAACATTCTTTAACCTAATTATACATGCATCTAGGATTAGGTCATCACATGTCTCTACATCAACCGCTCCTGCATCTGATCCCTCATGTTTAATGCAAGGTTTAGTTCATCCTGGAGATTGCTTGCATTTCCCATTTGCAAGTGTAATCTCACTGACCACATATTACCTACTTTAACAGTCAGTCTTCGAATGAATATGATGGGGACATCATGCACACACCCCCTCTATGCACGTATTCAAGGAGGAGGTGGGCCCCACTTTCGATTTGGATCGACGACGACATCTTTAGAGGGCCTCATAATTAGGGACCTGCGTTATGGAGCTTTGGACTGGACACGATCATCACATAGATTCTACCATTGGATCTCATGGTCGTGACCCACTACTTTAGATGATATAGGATTTTGAGTTTTGATTACTTTTGTTATTAGAAACTTCATGAAAGGTTTTGATTGCTTAGATTAGTATTTATTTACTTTAAGTTTTGGTATTAGTGCGCACACATGGCACGGGTAAAATTGTCTTTTGGGGTTTAGGGTTCTCTTATAAATAAAGCAGCCCCATGTAGGTATTGGAATGATGTTTATGAATAAAAATTCCTGCATTTTCTTCCTCTCTTTCTTTGGGTTGAAGAATTGAATTGGGTGCGAAGCCCTCCATTCCTCGAAGGGTTAACTACCGTGGTACGAAGCCACATCCACTCCAAATTATCTCCATCTTCTTACACCCCACATCCATCACCCTCTACACCCCTTCCACCTTCAGATTCACCCACTTTCGTATCCAAGTTTTCTCCTACAGCAGTGCACAAACGGATCTTTAGATTATGACCTATTTGAGGGGCTGAAACTTCAGTGGGGTACTACGCTCAAACCCTGCATCGGATCGACGCGAAACTTGGTATGGAACCTGTCCATCTCTGGCCAATCATAGCCTAGGAGGCGTTTCTCGATTTTTGTGGGCCCCACGCACGTGCGTTTAGGCCCCCTGGCTATCCAGCATGTGCGACCTTCCCAGGTGGTCTCTTTCCTTCTCTTTTGACTTTAGAAACTCCTCAACCCAAATCCCAAACCCTAAAAAGTCCCAAATCCCAATTATCCTCAATTTTCAAACCCTAGATTTCCCCCCAAATTGAAACTTAGTGAATTTCTTGAGTTGGAAAAAATCCTTTGCAAGAATGGATAGTTCTTACACTCCTTTGGGCTTGTTTGGCTTATAATTTTATTTGATCCAGCCCTAAAGTTGTGTAGGCTTGGACCCCCATAGATTCTCCTTTTTGAATGTTTGATAGTATGTAGGATGTGGAATTTTGTGATTATTTAAAATTAGTATAATCTCAAGCTTGATCTCTTGCATTCCATATTTAATTTCATGTCCTGCATTGGAATATTTGCAGGGTTTCCAAAATCTTTTGGTTTTGTCAACATGTACGTTACAAAGTTTCCAATCATTAGAAGAGGCCCCACACTGTTTCTCTTGAAATAACAAAAGAAGGTCCACGGTCCAGTGGTACCACTACCACCATAAGCTTATGGTGTACCAGCAGATGTGGGGCCCATGTGATGTATTCACACCATCCAGCCCATCTATCAGATGCTTCACCTCAGAAAACCCCTAGGACCAAAAGCTCAGCCCAATACAAAACTAATGTAGCCACAACAAAGGCAACAGGCTGCGATGGAATGCCCACCCTTGAATTTCAAAGGGGCCCACCCAAGTCTCAAAACAGCATGAATTTTGGTCTGATAGTCTTAACGGTCTCAATTATATGACTTTAAAAACACAGTGGACCCCCCAATCTAATCAATGGTGGGCACTCCTTAATGTCTTCCTACTTCCTAGTGCTATGGACCATTTGAGTTTTGGATTAGGCTGATTTTGAGGTGACGCATCATATGGTCGGGTTGGATTCCGTGAATACATCACTGGGCCTCACGTCTGTGCAGTTCCAGTATAAGTCTACGATGTTACTGGTACCACTGGAGCACGCCCTTAAAAAGAATTACAGGCAAGGTATAAAATACTCGAGGCATAAATTACTTGCTACCATACCAGATAAGACAGGAGATCTTGGTGCTTTGGGAGCATAACTCGTGGCAATTATATTATTTATCTTCACTTTAACATGTTCATTATCATCTTGAACTTTAAGGTTAACCGAAACACTCAGGCCTCCAGCTAACTGTTTGTCCCTATCTTCTCCATTATCTGAACTATCTTCATTTGAATCACTGTCCAGGTTAGCATCTTGGCTAGATTCGGGATTCCCCAGTATGGAATTCTGAAAAGCATTTAACTTTTCTACCAGTCCTGGGTGGATAGCCAGCGGAAGAGATATGAAGTGAGAGTAGTCAAGCTTTGGGCTTTTAATTGCCTGTAAACCAAAAAGGGAGACATTAAAAAAAATGATACTTGGCAGATGCATAAAGTAAATCCAGACAAAGTACGATGAAGCGAGCACAATCAACCACTGTCATGCATAACACATTGATCTAGAAAAGATTTATAAACGTCTACAAGCTAGCAAGAAGTGACTAGAAAAATCCAGACACAGGTAAAGGCCATAATCTTCACCAGGAAAATGAAGAAGCAACAATCAACAAGCAACACGAGCAAAACACTCCTAGGTGGTTTGAGCAACACACATCTTGCAAACTACTAAATTTTTTTAGAAGAAATGTGACATTGAAACAGAAGTTAGAACCTGAATCTTGATTTGGAGTTGTAAATCAAGTTGTTCTATCCAAATCAGAAGTAATAGGGCTTCTTTTGTAAAACTACATGACTATGCAACCAACCTCATCAAGCACAGCTTGTATTTTCTCTGAAGCTTTAGTTACATTCTCAATGGAAGTGCCTTCAATGACTGAGACAAGAAATGTGGAAGTTAAACATTTAATCACTAATGCCATCGAAAGGCTAAAGGGTTGACTGAAAATATAGCAGGCAGTGTTGTTAATTGCAATGTCAACATAGAGATTCACAGGGCATACCTTTTTGTTTAAAGCTTGAACTCTTATGCAATGTACTAGTTGAATTTAAAGCATAAAAAAGCTTAAATGGAAATGATATACAGGGAAAGGATATCTAGGATAAAAGCAATCAACTTATATCCAGAACTGAACATGCCAACAAAAGAATAAGTGGGATCAAATACAACAATTCTTCGAAATTGTGGCCTGTTATTCCATACCTTCAGCAGTTCCTTCACTGCTTTCATCCTGAATATAGTTCTGAAAATTATCAAGTGCTATATTATCTTGGGCATGGGCACATGTGAAAATACACACATGGTAGGCTCTAAAAGGACAAGAGGAAGGCCCAAAAGGACGTGCATGGAGGTAGTAAGAAAAAGACTTATGACCTATGGTCTAATTGAAGGTCCGGTCCTTGGAGTGATGGCGGAACAGGATTCATGCAGTAGGGGCTGAACACACTTTACACTGATATACCTCTGTTCCCTCTTGAAATGTTCAGCTAAGGTGGTAGCAAGGCTAGATAGGGAGGATTCACACAAGTACCATTTGGTGGCATGAAAGATGTATGCAGACCTACCAAGAAGGATGGCCTTGGTATCAGACTGATTAATCAGGTCAATTCAGCCATACTGGGCAAATGGTGGTGGAGGATTGGCAATCAGGAGAACCTAATGCTCTGACATTATCATTGCAAAAGATGTTCAATGGTAAAACAGGAGGGGAAGGATGTGACCTGTGCTGTTTTTTGTTTCTTTTTTCTTTTTTGTTCTTTTTTCTTTTTTGTTCCTCCTTTGAACCTTGTTTTTGTGTTTTTTTTTTTTTACGGACCAGAAAAAGGCAGGTTACCAGATCTGATTCACCTCCAGGATATTGGTATCACATATGCGTATATGCATGCGTATATTCGCAGAAGAAGAAGAAGAAGAAGAAGATGTTCCTCCTTCTCCTCCTTCTTTGAACCTTGTTTTTGTGTTTTTTGTTTTTTTTTTACGGACCAGACAAAGGCAGGTTACCAGATCTGATTCACCTCCAGGATATTGGTATCACATATGCGTAAGAAGAAGAAGAAGAAGATAATAAAAATCAGATTTACGTTAATTCACAAGCCCACACAAGCATAAACCACATAAGCATGAAAATCTAAGACCCAATGAGAGATTGGAACTCTCATGTACACAAGCCCACACAAGCATAAACCACATAAGCATGAAAATCTAAGGCCCAATGAGAGATTGGAACTCTCACGTTAGCATAGGTATGGTTCTAATTCAATGGACAGATTTGCACAATTTATGATTTAGGGTTTCATAGGGAATTGGGGATTAGGGTTTCGTAGGAAATTGGGAATTAGGGTTTTCAACTAGGGTTTATAGGATGGGAAGATGGATTGAAGAAAGGGAATAAAACAGAGAGAAGGGGCTGACTGTACGGTCATACGGCCCTATCCGTATGTGTGTGGTTGGTGATGACGGGTTGGGTTTGGTGGAGTGATGGCTAGGAAAAGATGGACTTAGGTTTTGAAGGAAATGGTAAGGGATTTGGGTTTATTACAAGAAAAGTGGTAGAGAAAATGGATTTGAGAAGAGATGAGGAAAAAACATACCTTTTAGAAGAGAATAAGATAGAGATGAAAAAGATAACTAGGCTTCACACCTTTGGATTCACACCAAATAGTCTCTTTTCACAAGAGAATCTCAAATCACATATTTGAAAGAGTTTTTTCAAACAAAAGAGTTATTTTTCATTCCATCCTTATTGGCTAAGGCTGGACACCCCCCAAGCAAACCGACCAAGATCTCCCCGTGGGCTACCCTGCATATCACAGGTCCCGCAGTGGAACCCACCCCATGGCCATTCTGTATCTCACAGACCCCACCTTGTCGGCCACCCCCACCCCAGTGTGGAGATGCACTTGCATCATCCACCCACAACGGTAAAGATACTTGAACACTGGTCTTCTGCTCTGATACCACTTGATGCAGGGAGTACTAGCCAACACACCAAAAGCTCTAGAGCTATTGGGGAAGCACTGGAATATCATTTTATCTAGGCCCTCCTAGGCAAACCGACCAAGATCTCCCTGTGGGCTTACCCCTAGGCAAACTTTTACCATGTTCCAAAATACTTGGAAGAACGCAAGAGGGAAACCGTGGGGACTGGGAGCTTTGTCTCTGCCCAAGCTATCCACCACTTTGACATCGGATCCGGAAACAGGTCTCTCCAACCACTCAACTAAATCATTCGTTATGTTATCAAAGTGGAGTTGATCTAACCTCAGGTGTTGAGTCGTCCACTACAAGAGAGCAAATTCTGTTGGTTTGGGCCCTTGTTGAGGCTATGTCGTGAAAGAACTGCATGTTCTTATCTCCCTCCTTCAGCCAAAGCACCCTCAACCTCTGTCTCCACTTGATTTCCTTCTTGAGGTATTTTGAACAGTACATCGTAAATAACAAATTTTGTAGAACTTTTGCCTAGCTAGTAACTACAAAAATTTTGATGCAACTTTAGTCCATCCAAATGATAGAAAGAAGATTGTTCAGTGGTCTTGCAATATGTTCAATATTCTACAATATTGTTAGAGATAGTAGCAAAAAATTATTCAAAATGTCACCATACACAAGGTTTTTTTTTTTTCCCACCATATACAAGTTATTCACATGATTTAACATAGAAAACTCAAATAACTTACCAATAGAATTCTCCTCCTTACAAGATGGGAAAATAATTTTTACTCCGACCTCTTCCTCGATTTGCATCTGTGTTGAGCCCCTACAAGGGAATCCATACAAGTTACTACATAAGCTTCGAATTTTTTAGCAATGAGAAAACCTCACATGATAGAACCGGCATCCACCGTTGAAACAAACAAGCAAAGGCATTCCAAAGTAGGGCATGTTGTATTGGAGGATTTCATGGTGTAGGGTTGGAAAACTCTATGGTTTTCCCTCGAAGTGACAAGCTAGTGTGTTTGGAGAAGGAAGCGAATCATGGATTCTAAGCTTAGATTTCCATCCTTACTGGGATAAATAAACATTTATTGAGAAATGAATGTAGCCATCATCATGGGTAAATTTGAATCCCCACTACCTATCCAAACAAGACCATGCAAATGGCATCCAACTTTGAATAGTGCCATGGGAAACAATCATTACATAATGATTGAGTTTTCCAATTCCGCACCACATAATCCTCCATTCCAAACATGGCCTTAGCGAAAACAGAATTCCCAATGAAATGCATACCCTTTTCCTTTTATGAAACGAATCAACGATGCATCTACCTGCAGAAACAGATCTGTGCTGTAAGACAATCATCCTCAAAAGGAATGAACTAGTGTGAATTTGGAGCAGATTTGTGCGTCATTTTATGCAGGCTTAATTGGCAGAAATTTTCAAAATATGGAAAGTAAAACCAATCTGTAAGCCACTCAATTTGCATTCTAGCTACCATGAAAGAATATGCCAAGTTGGTCATCCAGTCCAAACCACACAATTTATCACTAGTGCCCAAATCTTAAGTCTCCACCGCATTACATGTGCCGCATCCACCAAATTGCAACTTCCCAGCAGAGATGTCATGGGGTGATCATCAAATACAGAAAACATGTAGTAGAACCATAAGAGTTAAAAGTTATTCTGGAACTTCTTGCGACACATCGTACCAGTATATATGTTCATAAAACAATCAACTAATTGTGATGAAAAGGTAGTCAAACCAGATTAAGGTCTGTGTTTTCCACCATTTATCAAATGGTGGCAACTCATCGACCATCACATATCACACATGCATCATGCATGTCAATCCAGATTTCCAAACTGTACAAATCATAGGCTCCATTGTGGATGGAGCCTGCAGAAAATCCAGTCTTTAAGATCTTATTCATCCAATTGGTGACAATTAATGCACGACTAAAAAAGAAAATGACAAGTGATCCAAAATCAAGGTGTGAAATCAGATGGTTAGGATCATTAGATCATTGTCATTATCAGGATATGCTCTATCCAAAATGGGACTCATAAATTGGACGGACTAAATTAACTGACACAGCTGATGAATAAACATAGGGAGGAGAAGAATCTTCACATGGTCATTATTGACTTAGAGAAAGCATACAATAGGGTCCCTGGAGAGATAATACGGTGGGGGTTGGTAAAGAACCGAGTCTCAAAAGGACATTGACATTATAAAAGATACGTATGAGAGAGTGGTAACAAATGTTTGTTGGAGAAACAAGTGCGTTTCCAATAAATGCAGGCTTACATCAGTGTTTGGCATTGAGCCTATATCTTTTTGCATTTGTTATGGGCGAGTTTACGATGCATTTATAGATCTCATGGCATATGTTGTTTGTAGAGAGCATCATTTTTATTTACAAGATGAGGGATTGGGTAACACAATGCTAGAATCATAATGACAAATCACACTCTCCGGAATTTCTCAGTACGGGAATTTTTTGGGAGATTTTCAAAATTTTAGGTTTTTCTCAGGATATTATCGAGAAAATCTTGCTAAAATTAGAAATTTAAACGTAGTTATCATAAATAAATATTTTTTAATTTCAAATAGATAATTATTAATGATTTTATTAAAATTAAATAATTTTTTGCACTGGTTTGGGATATTTCTGCAATAAAATTGGCAAATTTTGAAAACGGACAATATTTTGAAAATCTTGCTACATTATCACAATAATGTTGTTTTATTAATTTTTCACAAGAACATGACAAGATTTTCAAAATCTCAGCAATAATTGTGACATTGGCTAGATTATGGTGGGATGCTTTAGAATCTAAAGGTTTTAAATCAGTCGGGCCAAAACAAAGTACATGGAATGCAATTTTAGTAACAACAGGAGTTGATATAAGGAATTAGTTAAGATTGCTAACCAAGAAATACCCAAAATGACCATTTTCAGTATCTTGAGTTCATGAACCAGGAGAACAGAGAGATTGAGAAGGATGTTGCTCATAGAATTAGAGCTGGGTGGATGAAGTGGGGACGTGCTTCTAGAGTTTTAGGTGATCACCACGTACCAATCAAACTAAAAGGGAGATTTTATAGGACCTCTATAAGACTAGCCATGCTTTATCGGACAGAATGTTGGAAAGAAAGTCTACTTATCAGATGGGGCCTGTGCATATGCCATGGGCATTTAAGATGGTCTACTCATTAGGTCGGCCACATATGCACTTTGTATACAAACCATCCACTTTCCTCCTGGTACCTTTTCCCATACTTGTCTTACCAGCCTGTTGAGTGAATTGGCCTGAAGGAACAACATGTTCCTAGGATGTTGTAGTTGACTGTTGACATGAGAATGTTGATATGGATAAGTGGCAAGATGAGGAAGGATAGAATTAGAAATGAATGCATTCAAAGAAATTTGGGAGTAGCACCAATAAGTAATAACGTGAAGAAAAGTAGACAGATGGCTTGGTCATGTGCAGTGGAGATCTAGAATTGCACCAGTTAGGAGTGAGTTGGTTCAAGTTGAAGGCTCTAAAAGGGCAAAGGGGAAGGCCCAAAGGAATGGTGAATTTAACTTATATGCATGTCCTTTATATAGTGGATGAATGGTGAATTTAACTCATCTACATGGCCATGTGCAATGGAGATCCAGAATTACATTAGTTAGAAGGAGTGAGTTGGTTCAAGTTGAAGGCTCTAAAAGGGCCAAGGAGAAGGCCCAAAAGGAATGGTGAATTTAATTTATATGTATGTCCTGCATATAGTGGATGAATTATCAACATTAATGCCTGGTTGCAACAATCACCATACTCTACATTTACTGCCCCATTACTCATTAGTATTATTAAAATTTTCATCATGCTTGTTGGGATGAATGAATTTGGATCATCAAAAGACATGCATTCTGAAACAGGCAATGGAGGAGTCCGTCCATGGCAGGAGGGTCTCTTTAGGGCTTCATTTGCATCAATTGACTCTGGTGAGCCGGAAGGGAGAAGCGACCATCTGCAGCATCATTTGATTGCGAATGACCGATTGGCAGGGGTATCTCAAGCTCCAAACGAGACTGTTGAGAAAGGAAAATCGATAGGTTAAGGGGTAGAAGGGAGCAGATACCTTCGTTTGGATAAGGTAGCAGCATCGTTGGTCCATGAGGAAGGATGGATGCAAGTAGGGAGGAAGGAAGCACCAGCAGCAGGAAAAAGAAGCAGGGTGGCAAACTCCCTTGAGGAACTTCTAACCCTTTTTGTGATGGGGTACCCAGATGGCTGGCTCCCCGTTAATTTCGAGTGGGTATCCAAAGGGTTGGCGATGTGGTGATTCCATGGTTTAGGGACTCTAGTGACCCAAGGGGATTTGCCTTTGTCTGCATAAGAACAGAAGGGGTGGGTAGGGCGATAGAGATGCTCCATGAAGAAAGCTTTGGTGGTAGGAAACTTCAGGTGCAGCTACCCAGGTTTGGCCCGGGTATAGTGAATAGGGAGGTGGAGTTAAAAGGGATGGAGAAAAGGTCGGGGCTCTGATGGGGAGTCCAATCTCTGTGGGATTGTAAGGCAATTTGTTCCAGAGGAAGTAAATCCAAGAAGCTTCGAAGAAGCCCTCAAAGGGGGGTGTGCTAGGGGGCCTGTCTGGGATTCGGTCATGAAGCACAGAGAGGTGGTGGAAATCCCTCAATGAAGCTAAGTTTGGAAGAAAGAGACACCACTTGGGATGGAGGTTCATGTTGACCCGATGGCGGCGGACAACGCGAAGGTGCATCCACAGTCGCCGATTGTAGTACTTACCAAAGGAGCTATCCTACATTAGGAGCAGCTTTGGTTGAAGGCTTGTTGCCATCTAGAAGAATGGGATTACCGAATAAAACCTATGAGCAGTAATGAGCTTTGGATTTCAGTCAAATCGGGTACAAATATGGATCTGTTGGTGGAAGCTAGCAAGAGATTTAACAATGCTCATGTCCTCTCTATATGAGCAAATGGGAGAATCGTTCGATTCTCAGCTCAGTCTTAGGGTAGTATCTTGTTTGGAGTATCCCTTTGGAGTTGTGGAACAGGGAGATTATCAATACCATTGGGGAGTGCATTGGAGAGGTCCTCACCATTGATGAAGCGACTGAATCAGGTGAAGATATAAGCACGGCCCTTCTTTGTATCAGAAGAAGGAGAGGCCTTGATGCTCCTAAAATGGTCAAGCTCTAGATTGGGGAAATTTGCCTACCTTTGAAGGTGGAGAGGGAGGCTGTTTGGGGGGAGCCTTTCTGTTGGAGTGAGCTCTGAAAGTGACGGGAAATTCTCTAGCACGATTCAACCTCCACAGGCTACTGAGGGAAAGGAGTACAAGTTGGTTGTGTTGGTGGAGTACCACTCGATAGGGTGACGAGATGTAGCAGTCAGATGGATCTGCGGGTGGCCACCTAAAGGGTTCTGGGCCCTTGGAAGAGGCTAGGTGCTCTAGGGGAGCACGGTCAAGGCGGTGTTTGATGTTAGTTAGCTATGTGGAGTCAAGAGAGGGCTTGCACATGATGTAGAGATCCACCCGTGTGGTTGAAGATTCTAAAGCCCTAAGTTCGGACGCAGTTCGGGATCGCTGCGAGGTTCGGCTAAGTGGTGTAGCTTCCTTACAGGCTCGGGATTTGGGGCTACAGCTTCAAACCGGGCTTGGAAACGAGCTTATCACGGATTGCATCCCACGGTGATGCGTGGCTCTATCAAACCTATTCAAGAAGTTTCAGGCCAGGGACTGCCCCTAGTAGAGCCTTTGATAGCGACATGTGTCGTCACTATCGATCACAGTATCAGATGCATTGCTCTTATTCTTGACTCGTGCTAAAATTGTACGGGCATAGGAGATATTGAGGCCACACGTGCTTCCAAAGGAGCAGATCTTCAAGTCTCCACCACACTCGCATTAGCTATGGCAAGTGAGCATGTGTATCGAATGACTTGAACCCCGATTCGGCTTTCTCTTCTCCTCACAGACGTTTTATCCTTTCTTACAATAGAAGGGGGTCTAGAGCCATCCTCCTTAAAAGAGATTTCCTTGTGCCCTTGCTCTTGTCCCTTAAGGGAGATAACAAAGACGATCGTTCCTAAAAGCACGAGCAAATGAGTGTGGGTGTTTGTCTGGAGAAGAATGATGAGTTATGCAAGGGTGGCGCTTTAGAAGCTAATCTTTTAGGGGAGTCTAGAGCCCTAGCCCTTGCCCCTTCTAGAGACAATGCGTATGGAGAATCTGCAATGATATTGGGAGATGGGATGGAAACTCTAGACATGACACCTCTCCAAGTAACAATGGGAAGGGAGGAGCTTCCACTTGTTGTTGAAGGCAAGAGATCTCATCGGGATGTGGAATTTCTGCTAGCAATCTATGGTCTGAGGATGAGCTGGATTGGATCAAGGACATTATGAACAAGGTGGGAAAAAAGATCGGTATGTCTTCCCATGAGAGCGACAACGATGTGTTCCGTATCTGTTTCGATACGGCCGTAAAGGCCAATATGTATAGGTAATGGTCTTATGCAAGGTGAAATGGGGTTTTTTTTATTGGACAATATCGGCTGATACAGGGGTCGTAATGGCCGTTACAGAGCATAACGACCGTTCCCCCTATAATGGTTGAAAAGTGGCAACTTCTTTATTCTATGTAAATAATTTTTTCTTTATTTTTTCACTTTTCTCATTCCAAAAACTTTTCTACATCATTCTACAACAGATTTCGACCACCTCGTACTATAGTTTTTAGGATTAAAATATTAGATTAAAGTGGTTTGGATGAATAGAAGCTTTGAGGGCCATTTTATAAATAAATAAACGAAGAAAGTGGTATATATGCATTTTTTCCCATTTTCTAATTCTAATGCTCGATTGTGATGTGTAAACATTAGAGACACATAACCATGTTAATAAATTCACCAGACAACCAAATACACAACGCTCAACAAAAAGTGGACCGTTACGTTACCATAAACATGTTCAATACAAAAAGTGAATATAGATTTGGAATGTTTACATTTTTCTAAAATTTCTATATTTTTTTTCCCGAATTTATTGGGCAAAAATCTTTTTGGAACCGTTATGGGGGTTGTAATGGTCGTTACGCTCCTGTATCAATTGTTATGACTGATACCTGTATCAGTAATGGTGGTGACTGTTACGGCCACCATTACCAATACATAATACCTTGCTTTTGTGGAATGTTAGGGGATTGGGTACCAACGATAAACGAACGCAGGTCAAGGCAGTGTGAGATAAAATCAAGCCTTAGATTATATCTCTTTAAGAGTTAAAAACTTGCTTCTCATGGTAAGTCTTTGTTGGATTCTTTAGATTGATTTTTATTTTAGTTTACTTCATTGCCAAGTAATAGGTTGCGCACATGGCACGAGTTTTGAGGTATAGGGTTTTCCCTATAAATAGGCACTCATTGTAGTTCTTTTGATTCATTGAAGTTTAATAAAAATTCCTGTAAGTTTTTTTCTACTCTCTAAGTTTCTGAGTTGTAGAAAATTTCAAGTGAGTGCGAAGCCCTTCCTTTTCGAAGGGCTAACTACCGTGATGCGAAGCCACATCTATCCTCATCCGCCCCTACCTTCTTCCATCCGTATATCTCACCTTCTACAGCCATCATCGCCTCGAATCCATCAGTTTTGCAGCAGATCTTCTCCCTACAGCCAGTTTCCAGAATCTAGCCCTACAAGAGAGCTGAAACTTCGGCGGAGCACCGCGCACAGCTTTTAGCTCGGATCACCTTGAAAGTTTCGGAGTTTGGAGCCCACCCTTGGCCGATCAGGGCCAAGGTATCGGTTTCCGGGTGTGAGACCCGCTCGCACGTGTGGCTTGGCCGATCAGGGCCAAGGTATCGGTTTCCGGGTGTGAGACCCGCTCGCACGTGTGGCTAGGCTAGTGCGCACGTGCGCCAGGCCCTGGCCCGCTGTCCGCTCGCGGGAATTGTCTCCCGGTTCAGGTTTTCTCTTATTTTCCCCTTTTCATACCTATTTTCATAAACCCTAACCCTAGATTGCATTACCCTTAATTTATTTGCCCTTTTTTCACCCTAGGGTTCCTTGAGTTGAAATTAGTAAATCCCTTGGATTAGGGACTGATTACTGTGCATGTGTGGATGATTATTTCTTATCTTTGAATATTGTTTGGTTCATAATTTTTATTGATCCAACCCTAACATGTGTAGGCTTGGACCCGCACAGATTCCCCTTAATTGAATGTTTGGACTTTCATGTGGGATATGGAATTTGTGTAATTGTTTTTGAACTAACGTGATCTAAAGCTTGAAATCTCGCACATCATATTTGAATTTCGTTTCCTGCATCAATAACAGACAATTGAGTAGAAGAGTATTCTGTGTCGGCAGTTTTTGTCGATTTATCTATAGGGTTGAGATGGACTTTTTCGTATGTATATGGGTCGTGTCGTGCTAAGCATAGAGATTCTTTCTGGGAGGAGTTATCTACTATCCCTGCAAGATGGCAGTTGCCCTAGTGCAAGGGGGAGGACTTTAACGTTACGTGGTTTCCTTTTGAGAAGTCTCAGGGGACTCGTCAAACCAGAAGTATGAGGGATTTTAATGCATGGATCCAGAGGTTTGAGTGAGTTGATATTTGAATGTCGGGGGCCAAGTTTACATGATCGAATGATAGTACTCCTATTTTCTCATGTCTGGATCACTTTTTCATGGCTCTTGATTGGTTGGAGAAGTTTCCTTTGGCTCAGTCGAAGGCGCTGCCTAAACCGACATCAGATCACAAGCCTATTCTTCTTCAGGTTGAGACTGATAGCTGGTGACCAAAACCTTTTAGGTTTGAATTGAGTTGGCTAAAAGCTAAAGGGTTCTATGGCATCAAACAGAGAATTGAGGAGTGGTGGTCGTCCTGGCTCGCGATCGATGGCTTCAAACAGAGAATTGAGGAATGGTGGTCGTCCTTTCAAGTTGCCAGATTTGTTGGTCACAGTCTGCTATGCAAGCTTAGACTTTTGAAGGAAAAAATAAAAATCTGGAAGGAAGAGGAGCTTCAAAAGAGAGATCAAGAAACCGAAGCTCTCTTTTCAGAATTGCGGTTAATAGACTCTTAACATCGACGGCACATAAATTCCTCTTCATATCCTATCCAGGCGCATCCAGATCATCCAGGACATATCCTCCAGGGCTCTTGAAGACGAAATTTCTTGGAAGCTAAAAGCGAAGGCAAAATGGATTGCAGAGGGCGACAGAAACACGAAGTATTTTCACAACATTGCTAGTATGAAAGCTCAGGCCAACGCCATCTTCAGTATTTCGGTTGATGGAAGACAAATTGATGATAAGGATGAAATCGCCGCTTGCGCAGTCGCTCACTTCAGTTCCATCTATACTGCGGAGGGTTGGAATAGACCTAAACTTGACAGTATTCCATTCCACTCCCTTCAAGTTGCTGAAGCGGATCTGTTGGAAATTCCTTTCTCTAAGGAAGAAACCTTAGCGGCTATCAGCGCGATGGGTGGAGACAAATCCCCAGGCCCCGATGGATACCCCATGAGCTTCTTCCAAACCTTTTGGGACATGGTTGGTTGCGATATTATGAACTTTTTACATGAATTCTATGCAAGGAGCAAGCTATCTAAAGGTTTAGGTGCTTCCTTCATTGCGCTCCTTCCCAAAGTGTCCAGCGCTTCTTTGTTTACCGAGTTCAGGCCCATCAGCCTCATTGGCAGCCCCTATAAAATCCTAGCTAAAATCCTATCATCCAGACTATCGTCAGTTATAGACAAACTCATCTCCAAATATCAGAATGCTTTTATCAAGGGAAGACAAATCATCGACAGTGCTCTCATTGCTAACGAAATCCTTCATTCTTGCCACAGGTCGGGGAATAAATATATCTTTCTCAAATTGGATATTGAAAAGGCGTATGATCATTCTAATTGGGACTTTTTATACTATATGCTTGATCGGATGGGTTTCGGTGATAAGTGGAAACGGTGGATCAAAGCTTGCGTCGAATCGGCCCATTTTTCGATCCTTCTAAACGGTGCTCCCAAAGGTTTTTTCCGAAGCTCTAGAGGGATACGCCAAGGCGATCCCCTCTCTCCGCTCTTATTCCTCATGATTGGAGAAGCCTTGTTCCAGATGCTCATTAAAGGTGAATGTGTCGGTCTCTTCAAAGGAGTCTCGATACCAGGCATAAATTCGTCAATCTCGCACATACAATTCGCTAACGATACCCTGATCACGGTGGAGGTAGACTCAGTTTCTTTGCAAAATCTGCAGACCACCTTAAGATGCTTCGAGGCGGTCTCGGGTTTAAGAATCAATATGGCCAAATCCAGAGTCTTCGGCGTCAACTGCTCTGATGACAATTTATCCTCTTATGCAAACATCTTCGGCTAATCTTCCGCTTCCTTCCCAACTATGTTCGTAGGCCTCCTGCTTGCGTTAGGCCCCCCTCCGAAGCCCATGTGGGACAGAGTGTTAGAGAAATTCCACAAAATGCTCGCCACTTGGAAGGGCCGCTATCTGTCTATTGAGGGAAGGCTCACTCTTATCAAGGCAGCGCTGTCCAATATCCTCATCTATTTTATGTCCTTGTTTAAGTGTCCTTCTCATGTTTTGGATAAGATAAACAATTTGAGAAGAGTTTCCTTTGGAGTGGCAAGGAGAATCAGAAAAAAAATCTTGGACTGAAAAGAAGTTTGCTCCTGCTTCAAGGATGGTGGAGCAAGCATTAGGAGCCTAAAGGTGATGAATCGTACCTTCCTTGGCAAATGGTCTTAGAGGTTGGGAATAGAGACGGAAGCTCTATGGAACTTGGTGGTTAAAGGAAAATATGGGTCGTCTCCTGGGGGTTGGTGGACTAAAGATTCTTCGTGTTACAAAGCTTCCTATATCTAGAAAGGAATTTTGTGTGCAAAAAAATCAGTGGTGCAGAATATCGGGTATCAACTCAGGAACGGAGCAGCAATTAGATTTTGGGAGGATCACTGGCTTGGCGGAACGGCCCTCAAAAATAGATTCTATAACATCTACCGCCTTGCTATTATTAAAGATAGCCCGATTAATTGTTTCTTTTCTCGAACCGATTCCAGCTTAGTTTGGGAAATAAGTTGCACTAGGAATCTGAACGATTGGGAGGTGGGGGAATACGCCGATCTTCTCAATTGCCTCTCCACGGTGTTGCCGATCCCGAATGAGCCAGATAAATTATTGTGGAAGGGGGATAAATCCAGCCTTTTCTTAGTGAGGTCGCTCTACTCTCTTCTTTCTCCCTCCACAACCCCAACCCCATCGGCGCACCCCTTTATTTGAAAGTCTCAGGCTCCCCCCAAGTTTATTTGTTTCGGCTGGCTAGCGGCTAGGAATCGAATTCTAACGGTTGCCAACCTGAAGAAGAGAGGCATGCAACTTGCTAATATCTGCCTTTGCTGCATGAATGATGAAGAGACGGCCGACCATTTGCTAGTCCACTGTGCGTTCATTTCGCACATTCTGCTGGATTTTTTCAAAAGATTTGACGTCCGCGGGTGTATTCCTCAGACCGCCTCTTCCTTAATCTCGTACTAGCATGGGTTTAAATTAGGGAAGACCAAATTGCATATTTGGAGAATGGCAATCCTAACTATTTGGTGGGCTGTTTGGACGGAGAGGAACGACCGATGCTTCAACAACTCTCATTCTTCGGCTCAAGCAGTGGGATCTCAGGCTAAAAAACTTCTTATCGAATGGGTGGCCAATGTTTCTAGTCTTAAGGGCTGTAATCTTTTGTTTTTAGGCTTGTAATCCTGGTTCTGCCATCTTAGCAGAACTTCTTTGTCTGTTTTTTTCTCCTTTAATAAATCGTTACTAAAGGGGTTCTATGGCATGGTGGAACAATGGTGGCAATCCATTGAAGTCGAGGGACTGGTAGGGCTGAGATAAAGAAAAGCTTAAGGTGTGGAAAAGAGAAGTTTTGGGGGCAAGAGAAAGTGAGCTATCTGATTTATTAGATAATATTCATACCCTGGACCAAGGTATTCCGTATCGGTATCAGTATCGGTGGGTGTAACGGTGCCCACCGTTACCTATACGAATACGGGGTGTGTAACAGTGTAATTTTTATTTTATTTTTTTTGTCAAAAAATTATGAAAAAATATCCATTAAATCTGGAATATTCTAAATATTCCAACTATGCATTCATTTATAATTTGGAACATGTTTATGGTGGTGCAATGGTCCACTCTTTGGTGAGAATGTTATATCAGGTTGTCTGATGGATTTATGAACCTGACAACCTGAAATTAATTGCAAACCTTTTATATTTAGTTTTCTAACTATCTAATATCTATATAAATTTACTATAATGAATGTAATACCAAAACATCTTATATTTTCAAGTTTTCCATTTATTTATAGTGCTAGTGCTTTGCATACTTCGTGACTCACATGCATTTTATTTCAATATATAGAGTTTAGGGACTTTTGTATCCTGTTATGTAATTCATATACCTAACAATTTAATATCATTTTTCCCCATAAATCTTTTTTAAAAAATAAAATTAAATTAAGGTAAATATTGTTGTCGATTCGGGGCTGGTTTGGGGACCATTTGATGCCCCAAATTAGCCTCAAATTAATGCAATCTATTGGCACTTATCCCACTAATGGATTGGTGGACATTTATTGGACAATGAAAAATGAAAAATATCAAATGGTCCTATTTCAAAAAACAAGTGTCTGCAAACTAATGATGAAAATTGTAGGAGTTATTTAATTTTGGGATTGTGACTTAGCAACAATGGTCCCAAAATTTAATTGGTTAATTTTGAGTTAATATATACGTCATGTATAAATTTTTAGGGCCATGAACTGGGGTCCACTCGATTATGTATTATATATCCATGTCATCCATCCGTTTTGTCAACCCATTTAAGGTCATTGAAAAAAATAAGGTAAATCCCGATCTCAGGTGGACCACTAGTGGGCCAGGTGGGCCACCTCGATGTATTTGTATATCTGCCATCAATTTGTTTTGCCAACTCATTTTAAGGCATGGTCCAAAAATTCAGGTAGATCTAAATCTTCGGTGGACCACTTGTGAGTATCCCTTTAAAATTGGGGCCCACCTCAATGCATTTGTTGTATATCCATGTGGTCCATCCTTTTTGCCAACTTATTTTAGGGCATGGTCCAAAAAATGAGGCTGATCCAAATCTTATGGTGAACCACAAAATAAGGGTTTAATTCCCACCATTAAAAATTTCTTAAGATATATATATATATATGGATCAAGCTACTATTTGTGACCTTATCGACGGGTTCGAAGGAAAATAAACATTATAGTGGACGGCATGAATATATTACACAAATCAAGGTGGGGCCCACATAACAAAACAATGCAAGTGCACTATGCAGCGTGCACCACGGAGCATTTTTAAAAATAAATTTGAAGTGTGTGGTTGTCAATCCATTCCTTTTTCCAAGACCCAAAATGAAAAAAAAAGAGAAAGGGAAACCAAAAAGAAAAGAAGGAGAAAGAGAGAGAGAGAGAGAGAGAGAGAGAGAGAGAAGAAGAAGAAGAAGAAGAAGAAGAAGGGCACGCAGCCACAGCCGCAACCCGAGAAAAAGAAGAAGAAAAGAAAGAAAGAAAGAAAGAAAAAAAAAAAGGTATGTACGTTTTTTTTTTCTCTTTTTTTTTTTTTTTTTCTTTTTTTTTCCCCCTATTTTCTTTAGACTCGTAACAGTCGTTATGGTACCGTAACGGCCGTTATGAGTTGTAACGGCCGTTACGGGCACAAAAAAGAGGGGGTGACTGTTACGACCCCGTAACGCGTAACTGTCAAGGCCGTTACCGTTACGTATCGGCCATTACGGGCGTATTGTAACGGATACGGAACACCCTGCCCTGGACCTTGAGCATAATGAAATTCTATCCACTGAAGATAAAGAGAGAAGAGTGTCTCTAATGAAGGAACATTCTAAAATTCTGAAAGAAGAAGAAATTAAATGGAAAAAAGGTCCAGGGCCCTGTGGCTCAAAGAAGGCAACAAAACTTTGAAGTTCTTCCAGGGGATAGCATCGGCTAGAGCTTAGATCAATTGGATTAGTTCCTTGGTCGTAAACAAAGCAAGAATAGAGAAGAATGGGCAAGTATATTACACCATTGTTGCCTTTTACCAGGATTTGCTGAATAAAGAATAGTGAGTGAGGCCAAGATTGGATTTCTTTCATTCTGATTGTATTCCTCCTACGGCTGCTGAGCAGTTGGCGCATCCTTTTTCGGAAGAGGAAATTAAATTAGTTGTCTTTGCTTCGGGTCGGGATAAAGCCCTAGGACCCGACGGCTTCCCCCTTGCCTTTTTTCAGGTATTCTAGAAAGTAGATAAAGAGGATGTGATTGAGTTTGTCAAGGAGTTCTTGGACCAAGAAACTCTCTCTCATCAACTAGGTGCCTCATTTATTGCCCTCATCCTCAAAGTTGACAGTGAGGAAATATTAAAAGATTTTCGACCGACTAGCCTAATTGGCAGTCTATACAAAATCTTAGCGAAGATGCTTGCCACAAGGCTTAGAAATGCATTGGGTAACATTATTTCCCCTAACTGAGGGGCCTTTGTAGGAGGAAGGCAAATTATGGATAGTACTCCTACTGCGCACGAATGCATTGATTCTCGGTTTAAGGATAAAAAGTCGGGGGTGGTGTGTAAGCTTGATGTGGAAAAGGCCTACGACCATATTGATTGGGATTTTCTGAATTGTATGTTGGGCATAATGGGATGTGGTCCTAAATGGAAAAGATGGATAAAGTTGCGCATTAGCTCTCCCTCCTCGGTTCTTGTGAATGGGTCCCAAAAGGCTTTTTCAAGTTGTCTAGGGGCTTCCATTAGGGTGATCCGCTATCTCCGTATCTTTTCCTCATAGTAGCGGAAGCTTTCAGTTGCATTCTTGCCAAAAATCAAGAGTTGGGTTTGATTTCAGGTTTTAGAGTGGTTGCCTCAGGGGATCGGATGTCATGTTCAGTTTGCTGATGATACTATCATTTTTTGTGATGCGGATCCAAATATGGTTAAAGACCTTCGGAAGGTGGTCATTTGTTTTGAAGCAGTCTCGGGGTTGAAAATCAATGTGGCTAAGAGTGAAATGTTGGGGATCCCATTTGTCTAAGGAAGAGTCGTATGTTCTTCGGGGACCTTTGGTTGTAAGGTCGGCTCCTTTCCTTCTGCAATTTTCGCTCTCCCCGTGTATCGGGAAGCCGGCAAAGCACCTATGGGATAGGGTTATAGTCTTATAAAGAGGATAGAGGGCAAGTTATCCAAGTGGAAAGGCCGATATCTTTCCTCATGAAGCGATTAACTCTCATCGAAACAGCTTTCTCCAACATGCCGCTTTGCTTTATGTTGCTTTTTAAATGTCCACAAACAGTTTGTGCAAGATTAAACAAGCTAAGACGGGATTTCCCATGGAAAGGGAATGTTGATGGTTCCAAGTTTTACCTTATTAGCTGGGAGGAGGTGTGCAAACCCATTCCCTAGGTAGGCTCTAGACTTCAGGATCTCCATTCTATGTATATGGCGCTTTTGGGTAGATGGCTTTGGTGGTTTGGTGTGAAGCAAGACGGGTTTAGGCAGAAGATCATTGCCTCAAAATATGGTCTGCAGGAGGGAGGGTGGGAAACTAAGATATCCTCGAGGTATAGAGCTTCCCCATGTTTGGAGGGTGGTTATGAACATTACGGAAGACTTTAAAAGAGGTATCTCCTTTGCTCTGGGAGACAGATATAGAATCAGATTTTGGAAAGATGTTTGGTGTGGGGACTCCCCTCTACATCAGGATTTCCTGAACTTAGCGCGTGTGGCATCGGGAGTGGGTTTGCGTGTGGTGGATTGCTACTCTCAGGGGGGCTCCCAGGTGTGTTGGGTCCTCACGAATATTTGCCTTTGTTGTATGGCTGATGAAGAAACAGTGGATCATCTTTTTATCCACTGCTCTTTCTCCAATTAGATTTGGAATCACATTCTCTCCCGGTTTAACATTCCTTGGGTTGCTCCAAGCTCAAGCTTGGTATAGTCTTAGGTGCGGTAAGCAAAGATCTATCAAGCTTGGTATAGTCTTAGGTGCGGTAAGCAAAGATCTATCCTGTGGAGAATTTCCCTATTAGCAGTTTGGTGGGCAGTGTGGGAAGAAAGGAATGCAAGATGTTCCAATGGTATCTCCAACCCGATGGAGAATATTGTGCTCAGGGTGATTTCCTTCTTGGCGGACTAGAGTTCTTCCATTTCTCATCTCCAGAGTTGTAATTTTTCTTTTTTGGGTACTAATCGATCCGCTCGCTCAACGGATTAGCTATCCTTTATCTTTTGTTTCTCTTTTCCTTTTGTTCTAATAAAGCTTCAATTATCTCTCAAAAAAAGAAAAGAAAAAAAAAGAGCCATGGTTATTCCGAATATGTGTTGCATGTGTTGTTGCGAGGAGTCTATTGACCGTATCTTTATATATTGCTCATTTTCTAGTAGGATATGGGACCATAGTCCATCCGATTCGGATGTGCAAGGGGTTATGCCGGGTTCAGTTCGAGATATTTTACGGGTGTGGCATGGAGCTTATAGCGGGAAGTATGGGAGGGTTAAATGGTCAATGGTTTTGTCGATTGTGTGGTGGGTCTTATGGGGTGAAAGGAACAAAAGGCTATTTTGGAATTTCTCCATAGCTCTAGAGGCAGTTGTCGGTTTGCTTTTCTTGTTAATCTCGGAATGGATTGTCCATTGTACCAGCCATTAATGGTTGGGTGTTTATTGGGTGGCATTTTTTCTCTTCTTGTATACTTTTCTTGTGTCACTTTGGTTAGTAGGCCTTAAATAAATTTCCGTTAATCATCTATATATATATATATATATATATATATATATATATATATATATATATATATATATATCATCACTTACTTGCAGTAGCATAAGCATCTTCCCAGGATTCCCCAGGTGCCATTGTTGACCTCTCCTGGCCAAATCCCTAGAAGGAGAACCTTGCCAGATTCCAAAAAGTCTGTCATAAGCCAAACCCCTACCTTGAGCTCCTCAATCCTACATCACCTGAGCTGAGTACAAGTATGGGTATCGAAGTAAGGAAATGATTGGGTTGGGTGGATCCTCACAATCCAAATTCTCTGGATATTTCCATATCTGGTCCCAACAGTTTAGAAGTGCTTTTGTTTGTTTGGGTTCTAATTTTTTAGTACTGCACCAATTTTGGTACGTGCATATGTCCTTGCCATAAAACCTATTCATTTGATCCTCAATTAGTTTTGCTACAATTCTGATATTCTAATTTATGCATTATTAGTTTGAATATCTTTTTCAGGCTTGGATCCATCATTTATGTCAAGAGGTTTCCAGTTACAACATTCAGCTACTAAGACAATCGCTTAAGCTGATTTTGTTTCTGCTAGGGGAATTTATTTTTTTTTCGTCAGAATAAGCAGTTAGCTTGTTTTTGGTGTTCTATTGCAAATCTCTGTTTAAGTTACAGACAGATAAATCTGAGTCCTTAATTTACTACAACTTTGGTTTTTTTTTTTTTTTGAAAGATAAGAAACTTTGTTAAGAAAAGGCAGCCAAAACCACCAAACAGACTACACAGACCCCCAAAAAATAAAAAATACAGGGCCAGCCCGACAGATTACGGTGCCCAATCTCGAAACAAAATCAGAACCTTAGAAAACATAAATGTTGAGGAGATACTATGGTTTCTAAACACTTGGTTACTTCTCTCCGCCCAAATAACTGCCAAAGGATCGAGCACCACTTCCTTTTGCCAAGCATGCCTCCGGGCTACAAATGCCAAGACCAGAATAAGTGATAAAGGGAGGCTGGCATAACCCATGAGATGCCCGATAGGCGGAGAATGCTCCACCAGATATCTAAAGAGAACGAACAATGGATAAGGAGGTGATCCACCGATTCTCCATCCTTGAGGCAAAGGAGGCACGGTTCGACAGAACCATCCCTCTCTTTTTAAGATTGTCAATTGTAAGGATTCTATTCCTGCTCACGTGCCATCTGAAGGCAGCCACCTTACGAGGAAACCCATAGGTCCAAACCGCTTCAGTGTGACAACAAGATTGAGAATTCTCCGAGGAGGAAAGATAGTTGTGGAGGGACTTGACTAAGAAAACTCTTGATTTGGATAACTTCAATGACAAAGAGTCCTCGCAGCTGGGGTTGTAATGCAGAAGCATTTTCACACTGGGCTCGAGTGGGGTCGCATGTGGGATGCAAGGGCACACTCGGGGTGGACAGGTTCCACAGGAGAGGTCTCGTATTCGAGACTCCTCACCGGAGGTGATTAATGCACATTTCGAAACCGGATACGGATACTGGGGGGTAACGGCTGTGGGATGCGGGGACACGGTCGGGGTGGGCGGCCCATGTGAGGATTTTACCCATGTGATTTGGGGCCCACGAGGGGGTTAAACCGAGGTCCTAACTCATGAGATGTGGGGCATGGGCATGAGATAAATTGGATTAATGTTCATGCTCTAACAATTCAGCTTTTAGAACAAGTGGTTAATTGTCCCGCATCAAATTGGTATCGGAGCGGGAGGTCTCGTGTTCGAGACTCAAAATTGGGATGATTAATGTAGGGGCATTTTCACACTATCTGCTATCGAGTGGGGTATATTACAATGAATGTAATATGAAAATATCTTACATTTAGGTGGGCGGGGCCCAAGGGGGAGGTCTCGTGTTCGAGACTCTCATTGGGGGTGATTAATGCGCATTTCAAAAAATATAAAATGGGGTAGCCCAAATGGGATGCGGGGACACACTAACGGAGTGGGCAGCCTACGTGTGAGGCGGTACCCATGTGATTTGGGGCCCACGAGGGGGTTAAAACAGCAAAAGAGGTCATTAACCCATGATGTTTTCGGCTTTGAGATAAAGGGATTAATTCGCCATGCTCTAACAGTTCGAGCTTTTAGACCGAGTGGTTAATTGCCCGCATCAAGGTATGGGGCAAAACTCCACATTAACATGTTCTCTGATAAATGGAGTCATGCTACAACAGTTTCCAAAACCAATGCTTAGTCCATCCCTATTATAGGATGCTTGACAAACAGCAGGAAGGTCAACAGAATAAACCATCCAACAGATCTGTCCGAGAGTAGCTTGCAAGGTAGGTTAAATGTGCAGCTATTCAGGAGATGATTCCATATTCTGTCAAGTGAGGAACGTGGAATGAGAGGAATTGCAGATTTTTTTAAGACAAGGGTGCTCTGAATGAGTCTCTCAAGAGTCGAAGAGTAAGATTTAGGGTACAATATCTGAGTGGTCCAAGTACAGCACAGCTTCCCAAGGGGTAACGTCCCATGACATCCGTTCCTCCTGGGCTTCTCTACCATACAGTGAATCTTTTATCTTTTATTTTATTTACTTATTTATTTCTTGGGGTGGTGCAATACAATTGCATTACCATTCAAAAACAAAAAAACAAAAAAAAAAAAAAACAACAACTACAGTATTACAGATTCATATCAATGGATTAGTAAGATAAAAAAAAAAAAAAAAAAAACCAAATCCCACCAGATTTACTGACATAAGCAGCCAATTGTGTGAGCATACCTCAATAGAAATTGAATGCTTTCCAGCCCTGTCATCCTCTTTAACATGCTCCTGATAGATAGTCATAGTCTCTCCAGACTTTGGCTCAATAGCATTGTGCTGACTCTGAGACAAGTTTGCTGCCACCACATGTGCAGACATTGTAAATGTTTTTTCTTCCACAGTTTCAGACTGATCACTGCATTGCGGTTCACTGGAGCTCAGAGTTGATGGGCCGGCTTGCTCAATCGTTGGTTCAGTGTTCCTGCTGGAATTCGGCACATCTGAACTGCAAGTAGATGCTTTACAATGCAGTGCTTCAGCTTGAATTCCAACATCAGACTTCATATTGCAATCAACTGCTTCATCTGCCTTCACATCCTTTTCTGAGTGTCCTGTAGTTCACATATAATTTGTGGCAAACTGTAAAAATAAACACCACACATTCAAAATAGCATGCCAATGAGATTTTTTGTTCTTTTTTCAGACTTTCGCGCAAGTAGAAATTTCACTGGAAGGATTGGTACTGATAGCAATGGAGAAGGCCGGAATGGGTGACAATCGGCCGCCATGGCCCGGTTATCGGGTATGGCCCTAATCAGGCTAAAGAGGCCCTGGCCCTATAGGGCTGGCCCTGTAACAAAAACAGTGAACTGATCACAGATTTGAAATAGTCCAATTTAAGAATTTTTGGGGTAAACCCCCTCCATGCACAAGAAGTCCCACCATATAAATGGTTTTGATCATTAGAAGTGACCCCAGATCCAAGAGTGGCTTTAAACTGTACAAGTACGTGAATGAGAATACTCACAAGTGTTTTTAAGCCATCTATACATTCTGCATAATGGTGACCCACTTGATGATTAGATTGGGCCAATGGGTCTAGCCAGGCAATTTGTCATTGACCCCGACCCAAACAACGAGCCTAGATTTCAAGCGCGGGCAGGCCTCGGGCCAAGTTTAGGGGCCCAAGCCATGGCATTACAGTTGCCATCCCTGGTGGCAATTTTTCATCTGATGTTCATGTTTCATCATTTTCCTAATAGAATGCATGTTGCATAAGAAGTTTCTTAAATCATTTGCATAGTTTTCCAATAAAAAAAACAAAATGACATAAAGAAATTTGAAAATTTTAGCCTTCCATTTTTTATTTTTGAAAAAAATAAAAACATTTTGTCATTCAATACCAAGGTGTCCCGTATCGGTATCGGTTGGCGTAACGGTGCCCTCCAAAACCGATACGGATACGGGGCGATAAATCGTAACGAGTCCTGCTACAACTTCTGTTTTTTGCTTAGTCCAAAAATTATGAACAAATATGGATTAAATCAACAGAATATTCAAAGCATTCCAAATATGCATTCATTTATAAATTGAACATGTTTATGGTGGTGTAATGTCCATTCTCTTTGATGAGAAGTTGTAGAGGAATTGCAGATGATTTATGAACAAGGATAACTCTGAAATTTGACTACAAAATTCATATATTTTGTTTTCTAACTATCTACTATCAATGATAGATATATTAGAATGAATGTAATATGAAAATACCTTACATTTAGGTCTTTGCAATTATTTTTGAGGGTGGTGCAAAAATTCATGTAAATATTCAAAAAATATTTTAAAAATAAAAATGACACCCCAAATAAAAAATACACATTAACATATTCTACTATGATTAACACATCATATGGCATCATTAAAACAAAAAAGAATCAAAAAAAATGATTTTTGAATTTTGAAAAAAGGGTCAAAATAAATGCGTAAATAGAAAAAATATAAATAAAATAAATAAAATGGCAGCCCTGTCAAATATGTAAAATGCACATTAACATGTTCTCTATGCTCAATTAACACATCATATGGCATCATTAAAACAACAAAAGAATCATTAAAAAATGATTTTTCGAATTTTCAAAAAAAGGGCCAAAATAAATGGGCGTAAATAGAAAAAAATATATAAAAAATATAAAATGGCACCTGAAATCAAGTAAATGCACATTAACATGTTCTACTATGATTAAACATCATGGCATCATTAAAACAGCAAAACAACTATTAAAAATTGATTTTTCAATTTTAAAAAAGAGTGCCAAAATTCATGCGTAAATAGAAAAAAATATTAAAAAAATAAAAATGGCACACCCAAATATGTAAAATGCACATTAACATGTTCTTATGATTAACACATCATATGACATCATTAAAACAGCAAAAGAATCATTAAAAAATGATTTTTCGAATTTTCAAAAAAGGCCAAAATAAATGCGTAAATAGAAAAAAATATGACAAAAATATAAAATGGCACCCCAAATCGGGTAAAATGCACATTAACATGTTCTACTATGATGAACACATCATATGGCATGATTAAAACAGCTGTAAAACAACAAAAATTGATTTTTCAATTTTAAAAAAGTCCAATCTAAGAATTTTTGGGGCCGCGTGCCAAAATCATGCGTAAATAGAAAAAAATATTAAAAAAATATAAAATGGCCCACCTAAAATCATAAAAATGACATTAACATGTTCTACTATGATTAACACATCATATGGCATGATTAAAACAGTGAAAGAATCATTAAAAATTGATTTTTCAAATTTTACAAAAATGGGACCCAGTTGATGCGTAAATAGCCAAAAAATATAAAAAAAATATAAAATGGCACCCCAAATCAAAAATGCCTATATTAACATGTTCTACTATGATTAACACATCATATGGCATGATTAATACAACAAAACAACAATTTCAAAAAATTACCATTATTCATCATTTTCCTAATAGAATGCATGTTGCATAAGAAGTTTCTTAAATCATTTGCATAGTTTTCCAAAAAAAAAAAAACAAACTGACATAAAGAAATTTGAAAATTCGGCCTTCCATTTTTTTATTTTTGGCCGAACGTAACCGAAAAACATTTTGTTCAATACGTCCAATGTCCAGACTCAAGTCAAGTGTGAGGGATAAAGCGGGCCTTGGGCCAAGTTTAGGGGCCCAAGACATGGCATTACAGTTGCCATCCCTAGTGGCAATTTTCCATCTGATGTTCATGTTTCATCATTTTCCTAATAGAATGCATGTTGCATAAGAAGTTTCTTAAATCATTTGCATAGTTTTCCAATAACAAAACAAAATGACATAAAGAAATTTGAAAATTTTAGCCATCCATTTTTACTTTTGAAAAAAATAAAAACATTTTGTCATTCAATACGTCCAATGTCCAGACTCAAGTGTGAGGGATGAAACCCATCACCAAATTAAGCATTTTCATGATCTAACGAATATGGGATAATCCATTTATTATTTACTCGCAGAAACTCTTAGGAAAGTATGGGCTATGGGTACCTCCTTGGGTCAAACGATCAGAGGCAGAGTTCATTTCTTCCTAAGCTTCAAAATATACGACCACAATGGTCCATATTTTGACTGCCATTAATGGGATGATGAACCCAAAATTTGTTCCAGGAAGCAAAGCCACGATCAGTAAAGTCGAGAAAATGGTGGTTAAGAGAAATTATAAAAATAAAAATAAAAACTTGGTATTATAGCAAGTTGGACAAATGCCAAAAAGAAAAATAAAAAATGGATGAAACTTCAATTAGGTATAGGAGCCAATCAATGAGCAAAGACAGATGAAATAGCACCAAAGAATGAAACCATTTCCTAAGCAAATCCAACCTTCAGAAGAACTCGATTGAGTGGAGACGGGCCTCCATACAGATGTCACTGTTCTTCGCTTCTTGTACAGGTCCATGACGTTTGACCCATTCTTTGCCCCACCCATTTTCCTAACGTAACTCAAGTTTTGATAGAGAAAGCACCCCTAGCAAATCAAACAGAGATATTTATCTTTAAACATGTATGCAAAAATTTATCAGCTAACATATAGAGAAATGGTATTATGAAGCGCACTAATGTCGAACATCACCATCCCACCTATACATGTAGCAAACATGAGTGATTATAGGGACTGTTTATCTAGCAAGCCACGGTATGGATGCTTAATATACCATAGGCATCATTGTCATCATCTAAGCCTTAGCTCAACTGATTGGGGTCGGCTAACAAATCCTGATCTGCTTGTCAGGATTTAATGTACAAGTTGTGGCTGAAGTTTTGATGCCGGCTGCCAACTTGGCACACCCCTCCTTTATCGATTCGAGGCTTGAAATTGGCAATGAGAGACAAGACATAACAAGGCAACCCTGACCAATTGAATTTTTTTAAAGGTTGAGAGAAATTTTATTAGAAAAGAAACTATGCAATTACAGAAGAGGAATGGTGTTTCCAATAATAAGACTTTGAAGGCTGCCACCTTTCCTAACAAGATCATCAGCTACATCATTAGATTATCAATTAACAAGGTTGATAGAAACTGAAATGGCTCCCTTCAGCTGTCTAGTTTCTTCCATCCACCCAGACAGATGCCAAGGATAAGCCTCTGAGGACTTCGCCCAGCTTATAGTATTAGTCAAGTGACCTTCGATGATAGTGTCGGGGCCACTTATGCAAGCAATTTCCTTCATCCATTGCTGGAGGGCACACATCTCAGCCTCATTTGAGCCTGCTTTCCCGCTCAGCAAAGGCAAAGCGACCATTATAATGACCGTCCTTGATGATGCCCCCAATACTTGTTGGCCTAGGGTTGCATTTGGAGCTACCATCAAAATTGAGCTTCTAGTCTTCCACATGCCTCTTGGCAGGGGCAACTAGGCTAGATGGAGGGGGAGTAGATGTCCTCATTGCCTCCAGCATCAACTTTTAAGGTTGTCACTACCAGTTCCAGCAAATTCCATATCCTTCAAGGGCCCACGAAATAATATTATCTTTGATTCTATTGCATGCACAAGGACTTTCCAAGCTATTCTTGATCGCTCAATTGTTCCTTTTTTATACCATTTGGACCATCAACTGCAGGGAGAGCTACCGGCCACAGAATTATCTTTCATTGATCTAAAGCCATGGTTCCATGATGACCATCTGACGATGGACTACTGGAGTGCATGTTTTGCTCGACTTTTGAGTTAACAGTCCATCTGCAACCAGTGATCGTATGGTTACCATAGTCTCATTGGCCATCACCTTGACTTTTAGGTGATGGCCCATCAAATTCACAGACCTGATCTGGACAAGTTTCACATATATGTCTAAGATGTCATGGTGTGCACTTCATGGAACTTCACACGAGGCCAACATCATAGTAGGCATAGCATCAGCTCTGATTATCTATTAAAACACATCATAATTTACAAGAATGCAACATATATATCATTTGAAAATGACTTCAGATAGAGTCAAACTTTCGATTGATCAAGGAACTTGGGATCCTAGAAATGAACACATGGTCTCAATTGTAAATCGACCCCATTGAATTTCACATGGAAGAAGAACCTCGTAGAGCTCCTATCAATTCACATCAAAGGAATACGAGTTTACTAAACATTGTCCAAACATGAATATATGAACTAATTGTATTCCCATAACAATTGGGAACATTGTTCAAACATGTACATATCACCTAATTGTATTTTCATAGCTCTTTCTTCTTCTTCTTCTTCTTTTTCTTTTTGTGAAAATCGCAAATATTGTTAAGAGCCAAAAGGCAGCAAAACAAAAAAGAAAACCTATACACACAGAGGAAAAGACAGGCAAGGCCTCAAAAGAACTAAGAGGCGATGGCTAGCCGATTTACGGGCTGCAAGCTCAAAGCCCAATCATCAACATCACGCAAAATCAGGGAGATGACACAGGATGAAGAAGAGCACGAATTATGGAAGGTACGGAGATTCCTCTTCCTCTAGATGCCTCAGAAAATGCCATGTGGAATAGGCGCCAATGAAGCCTTGAGCTAGCACCTCCATGAACACCATGCCAGGCAAAAGGCAGGCCCCAAACTGAGGAAGGCATGACCCAGCAAGTGTTCAGGCGATCCAACATGGTTGACCAAAACCCAGAAGCAAAGGAACAATGGACAAATAGGTGATCGATTGACTCAACATTCTCCTTGCAAAGGAGGCATATATTAGGCAATATCAAACCATAACTTTGATGGCTGTTGATCATGAAGGTGCGACCTCTGGCCAGGATCCAGGAGAAGGCCACAATCTTTGGTGGGGATTCCATAAGCCCAAACGAAAGCAGGAAAGACTACATCCTGGAGAAGGATGATTGCACCTCAAGAACCCCAACAACCAATAGTTCAAGTATCGACGATTTCGGGTTATATATCCCACGATATATCTTGTATCCCACCTGTGCAATACGAAAACACAAGTAATGGGATATATCCCACATGTTGATCCAATGAGCATTTTCGATTTTTGATTCTTTTACTTTCTATAAATCATGTTAAATCAGTGTTAAATTGTTACAAATCCATGATTTTTCATGTTTTGAATTGAGGGCTTCAATTTTAGATTTGGAGTTGCAGAAAGTTGAAAAATCAAAAATCAAAAATCAAAATTTCCCAATTTCTCGCAAATCAGTTGCAATATTTATGTCCAAACATAAAATCAAACATGTATGTAACCTGATCTAGTGATTCTTCTTTTGCTTTTGAATGTATTGCTTGTGTTTCCACATGTCTTCTTACATTTGTAAATTATACAAATAGACTTTAAATATACTTGCATCATTTCAGTTAGACAACACATAGATTAGGACCCCATACAAAGAAAACCTATTATGTGCACTAGTTTTTGTGTGTGTGTGTGTGTATTTAAATGAGTGTGTATTGATATCTTTTTTAACAATCACTGAAGTTTCATTGAAAAATTCGACCAATTTCCCAATATTTCCCCATGTTTCCAACAATAGTGATACATTACGCGATACAACTGATATATCCCATGCAAAACCGATATGTATCCATATCCCAAGGGTGTGATACATATCGCAATACCAATATTTAGAACACTGTCAGCAGCCTCAACAGCTCTTCCAATTCAAGGTCGGAAAGGGCTCTCCTACAAGGGGAGCACCAAACCCCCGACCCAATATCAAAAAAGCATTCGACCATTCAAATGGAGGGAGAAGAGGAGATATGCCCAAGGTTAGGCAAGATGTGGATGAGGGGTCTATCAACTAACCAAGGTCTAGCGAAAAGCGAATATGCAGACCACTACCTAAGACAAAGGAGAAGTTACGGATAGCTTTTTAGACCGAAGATGATCTGCAGAGGGAAGAAGATTTAGGAAACCATGCCCCTCTTCAGTGCCATACTTACAGGCCAATAAAGATCTCCATTGAAAGCCTCTTCCGAATAAAAACACCTAACCATTTTCTGAGCAAGGTGGAATTGACAATCGAGAGGTCTCAAATGCAAACCCTTCCCTATGAGAGAGGTTTGCAGTTTGCGCACCTCAAACCATTTGCTCATATTAAATTTATGGCCAGCAGAATCCCCTTGCCACAAAAAGTCCCTACAAATCTTATCAATCCTACAAATAACTGATTTAAGACTGATAAAGAGAGGAAATATGAGGGAAGCTGGAGACAATGGCTTTTATGAGGGTGATACCACCTCCAAATGATAAGTATCTTCTTTTCCAAATTGACAACTTACGTTCAAACCCTTCGATGACCACAACTCGGAGATGTTTAGTTGGCTTGCCAATACAAAGAGGGAGACCAAAATAGGCGGAGGGAAAGAGCCAGCTTTGCAACCAAAGACATCCACCAAAATAGAGAGTCGAGGGATCAAAGGTTGACCCCCGGTATTTCACTTTTGCATAAGTTAATTTCCATGCCAGAGATAGCCTCGAAGCAACGAACTGTTTTCGAAGATTCTCAACTGCCTCCTCAGAAGCATCACATAAGAGAAGGGCATCATTGGCGAATTGGACATGGGTAACAGACGACCCCAAGGAAGAGATGCCAAAGCCTCTGAAGAAACCAACCGATTCTCCTTTTTTAAGCATACGGTTGAGGCCCTCCACTGCTATTACAAATAGGACGGGGGAGAGTGGGTTGCTTGCCTTAGACCACGAGAAGAGTTAAAAAAAAATTTAAAAAAAAATTTAAAAAAAAAAAAAAAAAACCTTTGGGAGAGCTATTGATCATGATAGATTGGGAGATAGATGGGATCTGTAGCATGCGAGAAATCCATCCGCTTTATTGAGCATGCAACTTATAGATATCTATTCGTTCTTATGGTGTGTGCTTTTGGACGAGCATGCATGCCATAGGGAAGTTTGAGGTTCATGCAAATGGCTAAAATTTCTTCAGCTTTATATGATTATCAATCAAATAAAAAGTTATTCTATGTATGAATCCTTACGTCTCCTGCAACTAAAGTAAGAAGAAACCAAGATCCTCCTAAATTAATTGAGTTGTTTAGAAAATTAAGTTCATTATGACAACAAATTATGAAATGCCATGCTCAAACATATCAAATTAAGGAGATACAGTGAATTCTAAAAGCATTGTTGGAGGCACGGGTAATTGAATTGCCAATATTCATCTTAAGCAACAGGAGAAACAAAAGTAGCCCTCTAAATTGCAGTTATGTTCCTTTTGAGTCCAACCTATAAGTAACAAAATTGCAATTTGGACCCAAATCCTCAACAGGAATCCTAAGTAAATTAAAATTTGGCACTTCCACATGATTAAATTAATAACCACAATTCAATTGGAGGGTGTATGACCACTCACCCAAAATTATGTGTGAGCAAAAATAAATCATGAAAATTTTCTCATACCAAAAGACTCTACTTTAAATATGTATTAAAACAAAATACAATAAAATCAAAGCTCCAAACCTGAAAGTAGTAGTTTATAGATTTAGAAGGAATATATGAGACATTTGTGAATTTCCAGATGCGGTCGACTCTGCAATGAAAAAGAACCTATCAAATTGACAATCGAGCATAGAAGTATACAATAGGCCTTTTCCAACACCACCAAGATGATGCTTTCATCCATTTGAACCACCCAACACATAGTTTGCACATAGCTTGCGTCTTAAATAAAAGCTGCTAAGAAATTCACTTGAACTAGATGCCCCTAAGCCCCCAATAAATGAACTTTCGCTGGCCCCTTGTTGAGCATCCAAACTTTACGAATTCGATTGAATAGTTAGGATAGCCTGATTCAATTTGAATATAATTGCATTAGTTCAGTTAAATAACACATAACTTAGGACCCTATAAAATGAAAACTTATTGTGTGCACTTCTTTTTTGAGATGTCATGATTTAAAAGTGTGTATTAAGGTCTTTTTTAACAATCCCTGAAGTTTCATTGAAAAATTCGACCATTTTCCCAATGTTTCCCCATGTTTCCCTAAAAGTGCGATAAATTACCTGATACAAATGATATATCCTGTGTGATAACTGATACGTATTTGCATCCCCAGGATGCGATACGTAACGCAATACTGATATTTCGAACACTGGTTATGAGTATCGCCTATGTTATCCGTATCGCTAGATCGACGATACCGATAAGAATAGTAGTATCAGAAATTCCAAGTATCAACAATATGTCATAAATATATCGCCGAGTATCGCAAGTTTATCGATATCGCCAATGTATCACCAATTTTTCAACTACGTAAATTTTAGTTGTTGCTTGTATCACCAATGTATCAGCGATAGAAGCCATATTTTGATAATATCGCTAATGTATCGATATTTTGATGAAGTGCATGTTTGTATGTGTGTATATGTATGCATGTATGTATGGATGGATGGATGGATGCATGTATGGATGGATGGATGGATCATGGATTTATGCATGTATGGATGGTTGGATGGTTTGTTGGCAAGGTGTTCTGTAGCAGTAATGGTGGGCATACTGGTGCCCACCGTTAAGGATACACTAAATCGATGTAACGGGGGGATGGGTGCATAACGAGCAATACGGCATGATAATCATGGCATACTTCCTGTATGACATATGCGACCATGGCATAAGTGATCTGAGCCATGGTATGTGATTATGCAATCACACATGATAACACTGATCAAGTTATAAAAAAAAAAAAAAAAAAGGTGTAACCGCTCTTTCCCGGCTGGTTACACGCAAAGGTGACACGTGGACGATCAATTATTCTTGCTCCTTGGTCAAGAAAGCTATAAAAAGCGGACGCAGATACGAAGAAAGCTCTCTAAATCCAAATCTGAAATCCAACAAGGAAGCAAAATCAATCTAGCGCAATGTTGTTTATCTTAGTCTAGAATTAGCCTCTCCATCGCTCATCAGTCGTGGACCCTTAGGTTAGGAGTAGCCTCCACCGCATCCACATCTCAATTTCTTTCCATTCGATCATACAATTGTTATACCTTCATAAAGTACTAGATTATCAAGGGAAAAAGACCTCATTGGAGGAAGAGCCCTAACCTCTACAAGTTGTTTGGTTAACGAGCCCATTGTTGGCTGAATAAACGATTGATTTGTTCGTCGTTTGACCAAGCACAGCTCTATCTCAACACCAGGGGTCAACGGTGATCATGGTTTGAATCAGACCCAATTGGTTCTGACACGCCCGCAAAACAGCACACGTATCTCGCATGGCCAAAAACCACACTAACATCGTTTGTGGCACACCCGATGGGACAGGTGTGCAATTGTTGATTGAAGTTTATAACAATATGGGTAAGCAATCTTACTCGAGTTAGTAGGAATATTGAAGAACAGGATCTCAATCAGGCCGCTGAAGAATTGCAAATGCAGGCCAAAACAGAGGTCCCAAATCCTCCACTTCCAATAGTTCTGGAAGTAGGATTGTCATTCTAAAACAACTCCGCAGAGGTAAATAGAGTTTTGGGAAGTGTTAATGTTAGCATAAGAAAGCTAACGAAACAAGGAAGAGTACAAGCTGAATACACCGGGGCTCAAACTGAAGCTATCAATAAATTGATGGCATTCCTTCATGATAGGTTACCTGATTACCATCATTATAATATGAAAGCACATCAATTTGGCAATATTCCTCTAGAAATGCCGATTATTTCTCCACGCAACATTTGGCCAGAACTAGGTTTGATGGGCCAAAATATACCACTTCAGGTGGGCAATAACGGAAGAAATGATCAATTTAACGGTCAAAACAAAAATGAAATGAATCGTGGCTTACCCACTTTGGGATAATTCATGCCAAACAACGAAGCACTTGGGGGACAACTACTAGCGCAACCTTCTCAAGGTATACAACTCCCTCAGGTGGTTAACCAAGGACCTCAGGATCAAAGAGCAACGGTTTTACCCCCAGTAGTCCTCGATGAGCTAGTTAACTTGATAAATGAGTTAACCGACCAACGTCATGGTTGTCGTACCAACTGGCCTGTTTACCATAAACCGTACCCAGATTAGGTCGATTAGTATGCTAAAGTGCCAAGAGGCATCAAGATACCGGAGTTTTCACTATTTTATGGAGATACAGATCAATCTACAGTTGAGCATATTGGTTGTTTCACTGTACAATGTGGTGAATTTGCAGCCAACAAATATGTGAAGTCGAAATGGTTTGCAAATTCATTAATGGATACTACGTTTACATGGTATATTGATGTGCCAGCAACTTTAGTCCAAACCTGGAAAGATATTGAAGAAATGTTTCATGCTCAGTTCTATCAAGCTGATCCGGAATTTTCTTTAGCCGACTTATTACGCCTGAGGCAAGTATGCGACAAGCCGGCTGAGAAATATATAACTCAATTTAAAAAACGAAGAATAAATTTCGTGTATTTCTTTCTAAAGCTCGATTTGTTAAACTAGTTTTGGAAGGTATAGACATTGAACTTCGGAAAAAATTTGAAGGGATGGACTTCAAAGATTTGGTCATCTGTTAGATAGAGCAATCAAATACGAATGGCTTCTACATGAAGAGAACCAATGGAAAAATTCTTCATCATGAACCTATTACCGTGATCCAAAGCATGAGATAGCCTTGGCCGAAATGAGCCTCAATAAACCGTTTGTTTGTACGGCCCTCAACAAAAACCGATGATAAATCATCCCATCAAGGTTCCAATGCAGCCAAACGAATTGCAGAACAAAACAAACGATATTTCTTTGATATTACAAAAGCCGATGAGATATTTGATCTCTTTCTAGTTACCAAGCTCATTCAATTTCTGCCTAAGCAAATGATTCCTTTGGTAGAAGAGTTGAAAAAAAATTGGAATACTCTAAATGGCATGGATCACGGTCTCATTCAACTAAAAACTATATTGCTTTCAGGAATGTGATCCAAGACAATATAGATTCTAAGATGCTTAAATTCCCAAAGAGGGAGAACGAGACCATGTTAGTAGATACCGACCCAATCAGTTCTGGAATGCCCTCAAAGCAGCACACGTATCCCATGTGGCCGAAAACCGCACCACTAACATGTAATGATACCGATACTACGAACACTAATTGTAATGCAATGAACACATGGCCCATCAATTGGACTATACAGATGTGATATCTATCACCTTCTTGAGGAAAAATAGCATCCCACCAAAGTGTATAATGTGATTCATATATCTTGCAAAATCCATGCATCTACTCGTAAATCGAGGCTGTTCAATTGATGTTGTACTTCTCGGATGAGCTACCTTCCAAAAATGACATCAATATGGTGGACATAGCTGCCAAATCTATACAAAATTAATATGAATTGTTAACAATTATAGGAGTAGGCAACAAGTTGGGTGGTTAGAATCATCATTTCATTGAGCTTTTTGTGTTATAGAGAATCCAAAAGGTGTCCCATCTGTTGAACGGTTAGATGGGCAAGCATGGTTGCCAATTTTGTCAAGTGATCTTTAAAGTGGTTCACCCACCCTTGTGGTAGACATCTGAAGGCCCCATACAAGTAAATAATTTACAAATGAGATATCGATGGAAAAAGAGATAATCCAATTTAAGAATGTCGTCTGAAGTTTCCAATAAGATCAAGTTAACACAAATTAGCAAATAGAATTTTTAAGCTCAATTGAACTGCAAGAGAACATGTAATCATAATTTGAAAACTCAAAAACTCAACTCAATTGGATGTCTAGCTGAGTCGGATCAACTTGAAGACTCACCAAATCTTTAATAGGCTAGACTTGATATCTTAATTAGTTTTTTATTATTTAACGTGTTTTAAATTGTTGGAAACTTATAAAATAATTAAAATACCCAAACGCATATAACTGTGCATTGTGGCGCAGAGGTAGGGATGCCATGGCTCTTGATGAGGTTGCCTGTTTGATTCATACATAAAGCACTTTGTAGATTTAAAACAAATGCCTACCTGACTGGGATGAGTGACTCAGTCGAGTCATGCCAAGTCGAATCGAGTTGGCCGAGTTCTCAAGCCGACTCGACAAGTCTTGTTGAGACCCGACCAAGTCATGCCAGTCAGTGAGTCTCCATCAGACTCGGCTTGAAATCCCATCGAGACGAGTTGACTCGACTGAGTTTCAAGTCGACCCACCAAGTTTTGGAACTCTAAGCATGAAATAATGAAGAAAAGGGATATTTGCATTTTTATTTTATTTTTTCTTTTGAAGGGTGGGTCTTTTATAAAATGCACCTTACAAATTTGAAATTTACATTCCGGTACCTATTTTAAACATCTTTTTACTAAGATAACTCGATATTCTAGGTGCTTTTCTTTCAGGTAACTTCCATTAGAAGAATAGGTATCTATTTTAAACACCTTGTATGTGCGACCTAAAATCGCTGTGTTGGATTAGGTCGCTGATTTTTATTTTTTTTATTTTTTATAAATGACGAAAATTCCTTGTTATATAGTTTTTGGACAGTTCAACAGAGCGAATGCATATCAGTTTATTGGAAATGTAATTTCTAATGGATTAGATATCGTTTGGACATCCGATTATCTGGAATTTAACATAGTTCTCTGATGAGAGTGTGATGAAGCCCTAACCCTAACAGAATATTTCAGAAATGATAGAAAGATACTGATTTTTTTGGACGAAAACGAGATAGGGTTTTGGACAGTACCTGGTAAATGACCTGCAAACGTTCATCTGTTTGCTTCGAATGGGCGAGCGAGTGCGGTTGAAGACAGACTTTTTTTTTTTTTTTTTTGCTTTCGTTGGAAAGCAGGGAATACGTGTCCTTTAACAGGAGACCGTTTAAACGAAAGCTCTGTGGGCCCACTGCGATGTCCGCGTGACATCCTTTCCGTCCATCAGTTTCGCCAGTTCATCTTAATCGAGAACCCAAAAACGAGGCCGATCAAAAACTCAAGTGGGCCACACCACGGTAAAAGGTGGGGATGGAAATGTCCATCATCGAAACCTTCATGGGGCCCACCGTGACGTTTATACGCCGTCCAATCCCTTCATAAGGAACAGGACCTAGGGAAAACACAAATGTTAGCCCGATCCAAAACTTATGTGGGGAGAAAAAAGTTTCAACGGTGCCCTTACAGTTAATGATGTTTCAAGGTTGTGTGGCCCACTTGAGTCTTGGTATACCTCATTTTTAACTTATTGTCTAACATGTGCTGAAAAAACTTATGGACGGAGCGGATTTCGCAGGGACATCTCGGTAGACCCACGGAGCTTTGGTTACGCGGGCTCTCGTAACAGGGTCACGGGAAACTCGCGTCGGAGATCAGGTTAACCGAGACTGTCAGCGAGACTCGCGCTACAATTTCTCACACGTGTGCAATATCCTGGCTATCCATCAGATGTGGACAATCGGCGAACATGCCCATGATAGAAAATCGGGTGGGTCCCCTCATCGGCTGACCCAGACCCGGGGCGAGAGACGTGGTTGATCATAAAAAGAAGACAATGGTCCACATCCTGCGTACACTTGTGGCCCACCTGACGAGTTGAAAAAACCGAGTTTTGGTTCAATGCACGTATACAGAAGGGCCCACATGACGAATGACAATGATATCTCACATGCGTGTCTCGTGCCACGTGTTTCGGTACCCTTTCTTCCCACGCGCGGGTTCGTTCGTTTGCATCCGGTTGTGGGAGTAATGACAGATTCACGCGAACAGGTTGAAGTGGAGATTCGCAGCACGAATTCCATGATATAGAACATGAAGAACCTTTGATACGCTGGAGTATCGGGGTTTACACGGAGGCACTGGGAAAATGCACGCATTTCATACAAATAACTCAAATTGGACCGTCCAAAATGTTAGCTTTAGCTCCGATCTAAAATGATTATATCGAGGGAGTGCCCTACTTGAATATCTAACTAGCCAATTGAGGGATATTTATTGGACGGCCCATATAACAGTTAATCTTCATCAAACAAGTTCCAATGAATCAAAGGGAAGGGTGGCGAAATCAATATGAATTTCATATGATGGCTTGTTCGTACCGGGTCCGAAAATCCATACTGTGTGTTGGGAATTCTCTGCTGACCACATGACAGGGTGACGTATCATTTAGGACCGTCCATGAGGCTGGCCGTCGTATGAATGAACAACGGTCGCTTGATCCTGTCCATCTGATATTTGGCCGCTGGTAGAAAATGTCTCCCACCTATTAGATGAGCTGGTAGAGAGGGTTGGCGAAGTGCTCCAAGTTCAATCTGTGATAGTGCTCCTACAACATTTATTTCCCAAAACTTTTGTGGCTTACGTGAGATGGGCATTATCCCAACTCTGTGGTCTGCTTCAGATTTCGATCTGCTTTATTTTCCAGATCACGGCCTAAACTGAGCTGAAAAACATAGGGTGGGCCTGGATATACAACAGGCACACCGACTACTGGTTTACCGGGTGACACCTCATCTGCTCCGGTTTCTGGGAGGCCCCACCGGGGCACGTGGTATGATCAAATCGGATGCCGATTTCCTGCTAATGCATTTCGCAAGGAACTTCCTGTTTCTTGGAGGACCCACCGGGGCTCGTGAGAAAATCAAATCGGATGCGATTTCCTGCCCATATCTTTAACAAGAAGCTTCCTGCTGGGATTCTTACTCTTGCTCCGTTGGTAGGCTCTTATGGGTAATTCCACCTGGGAAATCGAAATAAAAGGGTTGACTTAAATATGTGGACCCCATCGTAATAATGTATACGATATATCTACACTGTCCATCTATTTTATTAGAACATTTTAGACTATGAACCAAAAAATGATATAGATTCAACGCTCAAATGGCCCATACAAAAGGAAACGGTGGCTTTAATTTGTCCACTATTGAAAGTTATTTTCTTCACTGGACCCACGTTGAGGTTTTTTCATCATCTAACCCGTTCATAGGGTCACACTAGAATGGATAAGGGGAAAACACAAATATCAACTTGATCCAAAACTTTTAAGGGCCCCAAGAAGTTTTTAATGGTAGGCATTCGATTCCCGTTATTTCCTGTTGTGTGGTCCACTCGACCTTTAGATCTGCCTCATTTTTTGGCTCATGCCATAAATTTGACTGGCGTAACAAATGAGCGGTGTGGATAAGTAACATACATCACGATGGGCCCCAAATTTATGTTGTAAATTTCTCAATTTAAGTGCTGAAAAAGTAAGTTGTCACAACTATACTGTGAAAGATGTGGTAATTAGTAATTACATTTGAGCTTGAAAATCAAACAATCCTTAGGAGTTTCAACAACCGGTCAAAGGTTCGTGTATCTATAAGTAGTGAAATCCCGCTATGCCATGAGTGTGTGAGGGTGTGATAATAAATAAATAAATAAAGCTTCCTCCGCTGAGATCTGGTGGGGTCACCGTGATTTTCTGAAAATTTCACTTCATCCATCATTTGCGAGCTTATTTTAGTACACATAATAAAAAATAAAGTGAACCAAAAACTCAAGCTGCCTCCATGAGAGGAGTTAGTGGGGAAAACAATTTCCTGAACTTTTTGGGCTCCACCTCAATGTTCATACGTGAAAAACTTACAAGACACAGGAAACTTTTTTGCCTGTAAGAATATTCAAAGTGTCTCACTAAATTCATCATATTTTCTCTCCTTCAGCTTACTTGAGTTTTTAATTCACCTCATATTCTAATGTCTGTCATAAAATAATCTTGCAAAACCATATGATGTATGTCATGAAATAATCTCGCAAAACCAACGAGGTGAAATTCACATAAACATTACGTGGGCTGAAACGGATTGGATAGTGAGTTGGATTGGATAGTAGTAACTCACTACGTCTACCGTGCCGAGTAATCATATTCAATATTCAAGTAGATAACGCCAGATGAATAGTTGAATTGAAAGTATACTGTTGAAAAGTTTTTGGGGCTAAGAAATTTTGGATCAAACTTATATTTGTGTTTTCCCTTCATTCATGTCCGTATGATCTTATAAACAGGTTGCATGTCAAATAAACATCAAGGTGGGTCCTAGAAAGGTTTCAACCATGGAAATCATTATCTCTGTTTTCAGTAGTATGATCCACTTGATCTTTGGATATGCTTTAATTTTGAGCTCAACCGCTTAAATTAAATGGAAAAACGGATGAAGGGTGAGGATAGACCACATACGTTCAAGGTGAGAGTTTACTCAGTGCGATAATAGCGTACTGAGTAACTCAATACGCAATCAGATTTCTACGCGGGCAGCGTACCATCAGTAAAAAGTAATGGAAAATCCGCGTCTTATCCAGTCCCGCCGCCATGCTCCAGGCAATCCGCATCCTTCGGGCTCTGCCCAATAGTCTCCTGCAACCCATTCACCCCGTTATCACTTTCGTAAATTCTTGTGTGAGTTTCGTACGCTGACGATGGGGTAGATTTTGCTGTCGTAGACGGAATGACTTCACGGAGAGGAGATCCTTCACGTCCATCAGGTGCGCTACCATGGGCCCAAAAATCAGGTCTATTCCACACTCAGGTGGACTAATCAATGTTACAAACCACTTGTTAGTAATGATTTTACACCTTTCCCTGTGGTGTGACCGATATAAGTACCTTGTTAAAAAAAAATTTATCATCTGTGGTGAAAATATAGCGGTTCACCTTATAGACGGTGTGGATCTGAAGAATGTTTGTCCCAGTTAGCGCTCGGTTCACGCAAGTGAAGCCGTCCACGTGGGACGCGCACTGTCGTCGACGCGGATTCGGTGGATCCGGAGAACTATGGTGGTCGGTGGATCCTGACTGTGGGCCATCACCGTGAAAGATCTCGGTTTATATCCACGCCATCCCTCCTGCTTTCACCATCATTTTAGTATAAGAGCCTAGAAACTAAGCATGTCCCAATCTCAGGTGGACCACACCACAGGAAACCGTGGTAGTTGAAGGATCACCATTAAAAATTCCTAGGGCCCACCGTAACTTTTATTTGCCATCCACACGTTGATAAGGTTACCAAGACATGGAAGAAGGAAACACAAATATCAGCTTGATCCAAAACTATTGTGGTCCCAAGGACCTTTCAATTGTGGATGTTCAATCACCACTATTTCATACGGTGTGGTCCACCTTAGATTTGGATCTGCTTTATTCTTTTGAATCATACAATAGAATGAACTCGAAAAATGGATGAACAATACGGATATAAAGCAATTACATCAAGGTGGGCCCCATGCCGGTCCACCGCATCCCCTCCTCACTACGCTATAGCATACTGGGGAACCATGTGGGGCCCACCCATGATGTATATATATAATCAATGCCGTTCATCTATTTTTTTTCATACCATTTTACTAAGTGATCATATCCAAAGCTTAAGTAGACCATACCACAAGAAATGGTGGGGATAACAACGTCCACCATTGAAAGCCATCCTAAGGCTTAAAGTGATGTTTATCTATCATCCAACCTGTAATAAGGTTGCACACATGAAGAGAAAATGACCACTGTAGACAAAACCTTTTACCCAGCGGTTTCTATGAAAGAATACAAACTTTAGTTACCAATCTAGACTATCACGTGCGGACAGCGACATTGAGGACGAAACTACCCCTCCTTTCATGGAAACGGATTGGGTACTCCCCCTGTCACCAGCCAATGGCGGATGGTCAGTGGTCTGTGGGCCCCACCATGATGTATGCTATTCATCCATGCCGTCCATATATTTTTCCATATCATTTTATGGTATACGACCAAAAATGAGGTATATGCAAATCTCAAGTGTACCACATTACAGAAACAAAGATGTTGAATGAGCGTTGACCATTAAAAACTTTTTGGGGCCCACTGTGATGTTCGTGAGAAATCCTCCCGTCTAAGTTCATTCATAGTCACAAAGACACGGATGAAGAAGAAAAACAAATTTCATAATGATCCAAAACTTCTATAACCCCTAAAAGGGTTTGATGGTAGACGTTAGATTCCCCATTGCCTTTTACAAGTGTGGTCTACTTGATAGTTAGATCTATCTTATTTTTAGTCTCAAGCTTCGAATATGAGCTCATGAAATAGATGGACGATTTGGATATAACACATACCTCATAATAGGACCCACAAAAAGCTTGGGATTACAATGAAAAAAAAAAAAAAAAACCGTTCGATATATAAATGACCGGTCGATATATCGAAAATGGTCCGAAGCGTCAGTGAGTTTTCCTCAAAAATCTTACAATTTTCGATATATCGACTGTCTGTCGATATATCGAAAAAGGTGTTTTACCTTTAGCTACAGATTATAACCGTAGCCATAACTGTAGTCTGTGCCAGTCTATGAAATTTTTATTTTATTTTATTTTTTTTTTACATGGAGAAATTTATTCTACCTACAATTTTCTTTAATACATATTTATATAAATAGGTATATATAAGCATATAAAAAAATTTTCCCTCTTTTTTTTCATTTATTTCTTTAATCATTTAATAAGAATATCTTCTAAACCAAAATTAGTTACTTGATGTACCACATATGATTTTGGGGTAAGAAGAGAATTACTTTAACCAACCAACCTAGTTATTTTCCAAGATTCCATCAGTCGATGGTTGAAAATACATTTCATTCACATTTGTCAATTTCACCACTTCGCACAAACTAGAAATTGAGGACAAATATGAAATTGAGTAGGCAAATTGAAAATTGAGTGAGGCAAGGTAGGAATTGAGCGAGGAACCAGAAATTGAGAGAGGCAAGGTAGGAGTTCGCCGAGGAGGAATCTAGAAATTGAGCGAGGTAAAATTTAGAAATTGAAGCGAGGCAACGTAGAAAATGAGCGAGAGAACCTACGATTTGAGCTAGGCAGCAACCCAGGAATTGAGCGAGGAAATTAGAAATGAGCGAGGAAGCCAGAAATGAACGAGGCAACGTAGGGATTCAAATGAGGAAGCTAGAAATTGAACGCAGGCAACGTAGGGATTGAATTAGGAAGCCAGAAATTGAGCGAGGAAGCCAGGAATTGAGCGAAGGCAACGTAGGAATTGAGCGAGGGAAGCTAGAAATTGAGCGAGGCAACGTAGGAATTGAGCGAGGGAAGCTAGAAATTGAGCGAGGCAACGTAGGAATTGAGCGAGGGAAGCTAGAAATTGAGCGAGGAAAGCTAGAAATTGAGCGAGGCAACGTAGGAATTGAGCGAGGGAAGCTAGAAATTGAGCGAGGCAACGTAGGAATTGAGCGAGGAAGAAATTGAATGCGAGGCAAGCGTAGGAATTGAGCGAGGAAGCCAGAAATGAGCGAGGTTCTCCAGGTTGTCTCATTTGAATTCCCTGGGTTCCCTCGCTTAATTTCTAGCTTCCTCGCTTAATTCCTAGATTCTTCACAATTTACGTTGCCTAAAGCTCATTTCCTAGGTTCCTACAAACTTCATTCCTATGTTGCCTCGCTCAATCTAGGTTGCCTCGCTCAATTTCTAGATTCCCTCGCACTGATTTGTAGCTTCCTCGCTCAAATCCTAGTTGTTTCGCTGAATTTCTAGGTTCCTCGCTCAAATTCTGGCTTCCTCGCTCAATTTCTAACTTCACTCGCTCAATTCCTAGGTTACATCGCTGAATCCCTACGTTGTCTCGCATTTCAATTTCTAGCTTCCTCACTCGATTCTTACGTGCCCGCTCATTTCTAGCTTCCTCGCTCGATTCCTACATTACCTCGCTCAATTTCTATGGCTTCCTCGCTCAATTTCTAGCTTCCTCGCTCAATTCTACGTTGCCTCGCTCAATTTCTAGGTTCCTCTTTCAATTTCTAGCTTCCTGACATTAACGCTCCTCGAACTCAGAGTTATGCGAGCAGTTCAAAAGTGATCAACGTTACATGGATTTACAGATTATGTATTTATTATATCAACGTTCATCCATATTTCGAGATTATTTCGGACCATTATCTATAAAAAAAAAAAAAATCATATCATATCAAGCATTTGGACCACACCAAAGCAAGTGAGAAAATTGATTTTCACCGTTAAAAATTTTATAGGGCCATCGCAAGTAACATTTATTTTCCATCAACCAGGAAGGTCACAAGACCGGGATGAAGAGGAAAACAAGTTTCATAATGATCAAAACTTCTGTGACTTTAAAAGGGTTTGATGGTAGGCGTTCAATCATCACATGACCTTTAATATAGTGTGGTCCACTTGATAGCTAGATCTGTCTTATTTTTCGTCTCAAACCTTAATACGAAAAATAAGACAAATCTAGCTATCAAGTGGACCACACTGCTAAAGGCTGTGGATGATTGAACGTCTACCATTGAAACCCTTTTAGGGGTCACGAGTTTTGGATCATTATGAAACTTGTTTTTCCTCTTCATCCTGGTCTTTGTGACTTATGAATAGGTTGATGGAAAATAAATGTTACGATGGCCCTACAAAACTTTTAACGGTGAAAATCAATTTTCTTCCGTTATTTGTGGTGTGGTCCAAATTGATCTTTGGATATGATTTTTTAAATATATAGATAATGGTCCGAAATGATCTCAAATATGGATGAACGTTAGGATATAATAAATACATAATCAGGCCCATGTAACGTTGATCACTTTTAAACCGTTCGCATAACTCTGAGTTCGAGGAGCGTTCGAGGAAGCAGAATTGAAAGAGGGAACCTAGAAATTGAAGCAACGTAGGAATGAGCGAGGAAGCCAAAATCGAAAGTGAGGAAGCAGAAATTGAGCGAGGCAACGTAGGAATTGAAGCGAGGAAGCAGAAAAGTGAGGCAACGCAGCGATAGGGATTGTAAGTAACCTAGAAATTGAGCAGCGAGGAAGTTAGAAATTGAGCGAGGAAGCCAGAATTGAGTGAGGGAACCTAGAAATTACCAAAGACAACTAGGATTTGAGCTAGAAGCTACAAATTCAGTGTCTGAGGGAATCTAGAAATTGAGGCAGGCAACCCAGGATTCGTTTGGCAAGGAACATAGGAATTGAGCGAGGAACCTAGGAAATGAGTGAGGCAACGTAGAAATGTCAAAGAATCCTAAGAATTATGCGAGGAAGCTAGAATTGTTTAAGCGAGGGAACCTAGAAATTGTGAGACAACCTAGGAATTGAGCGAGGAAGCTAGAAATTGAGCGAGGAACCTAGAAATTGAGTGAGGCAAGGTAAAAATTGTGAGGAAACCAAGAATTTGAGGCGAGGCAACCTAAAGAATGAGCGTTACTTGAGCAAGAATGGAGGCAACGTAGGAATGAGCGAGGAAGCCAGAAATTGAGCGGGAGCCACAAACTGTGTGTGAGGAAGTTAGAAATTGAGCGAGGCAAACTAGAATTTGAGGCGAGGAACGTAGGAATTGAGCGAGGAACCATGTTGCCTCGCTCATTTCTTCCTCGCTCGATTTCAGCCCCCTCGCTCAATTCCTACGTTGCCTCGCTCAATTTCGGCTTCCCACGCTCAATTCTACGTTGCCTCGCTTAATTTCTAGCTTCCTCGCTCAATTCCTACGTGCCTCGCTCGATTTCTAGCTTCCATCGCTCGATTCCTACGTTGCCTCGCTCAATTTCTAGCCCTCGCTCAATTTCTGCTTCCTCGCTCAATTCCTACGTTGCCTCGCTTCAATTTCTAACTTCCTCGCTTCAATTTCTAGCTTCCCTCGCTCAATTTCTGGTTCCTCGCTCATTCCTACGTTGCCTCGCTCAATTTCTATTTTCCCGCTTCTCGCTCGATTCCTACGTTGCCTCGCTCAATTTCTAGCTTTCTCGCTCAATTTCTAGCTTCCCCGCTCAATTCCTACGTTGCCTCGCTCATTTCTTCCTCACTCAATTCTACGTTGCCTCGCTCGATTTCTAGCTTTCCTCGCTCGATTTCTAGCTTCTCTCGCTCATTCCTACGTTGCCTCGCTCAATTTCTAGCTTTCTCGCTCAATTTCTAGCTTCCTCGCTCAATTCCTACGTTGCCTCGCTCGATTTCTAGCATTTCGCTCGATTTCTAGCTTCCCTCGCTCAATTCCTACGTTGCCTAGCTCAATTTCTAGCTTCCTTCGCTCAATTTCTAGCTTCCCTCGCTCAATTCCTACGTTGCCTCGCTCAATTTCTAGCTTCCCTCGCTCAATTCCTACGTTGCCTCGCTCAATTTCTAGCTTCCCTCGCTCAATTTCTAGCTTCCCTCACTCAATTCCTACGTTGCCTCGCTCAATTTCTAGCTTTCCTCGCTCAATTTCTAGCTTCCCTCGTTCAATTCCTATGTTGTCTCGCTCAATTTCTAGCTTCCCTCGCTCAATTTCTAACTTCCCTCGCTCAATTCCTACGTTGCCTCGCTCAATTTCTAGCTTCCCTCGCTCAATTCCTACGTTGCCTCGCTCAATATCTAGCTTCCTCGCTCAATTTCTAGCTTCCTCCTCACTCAATTCCTACGTTGCCTCGCTCAATTTCTAGCTTCCTCGCTCAATTCCTACGTTGCCTCGCTCGATTTCAATTTCCCTCGCTCAATTCCTAGGTCGCCTAGCTCAAATCGTAGGTTCCCTCGCTCATTTTCTACGTTGCCTCGCTCAATTTCTAGCTTACCTCGCTCAATTTCTAGATGCCCTCGCTGAACTTCTACCTTGCCTTTCTCAATTTCTAGGTTCCCTCACTCAATTCCTACCTTGCCTCACTCAATTTTCAATTTGCCCACTCAATTTCATATTTGTCCCGCTCAATTTCTAGTTTGACCGCGAAGTGACTGAAATTGACAGCAAAGTGAATGAAATGTATTTTCAACCATCGACTTGATAGAATCTTGGAAAATAACTAGGTTGGTTGGCTAAAGTAGCTTCTCTTACCCTGTAACGCCCTGAAAATCGGGGGTCGAGTATGAACTCAACTCCCGAGTTCCAACGCATCACTTATGCAACATACACAATGATGGTTAAATGTTGTCTGAGTTAGCGCAATACACATGAATGAGATTATACCAAAGCAAGTAATTCATACTCCAGATCAGTTGTATAAAAGCAAGCTAAGATCGAATCAGATATATATGTATGTAAAGAAACAAAATAAATGATTCATTATCAGAGTATGAATCCTTCCGAGTCACAATATACATATACGTGTATATAAACAAAATGTCAAAAACAAACTAGATACAATCCTGTAAATCCCATCATCCGTGGCCTAGTCGAAGCCGCTACGAATCGCATATATGAGAACTCCTCCTGGTCCTCGTCATAATCGGCTCGCCTCCCAGCGTAGTCGGATCGCCTAAACCTGAGACAGAGTCTGGTTGGTGTGCGCAACACCGTCCCGTAACGTGGGAGTGAGTAGCTAACTCAGTGGAACGATAAGACATAAGTTATCATGTTATCAATACAGTCAAGCAGTAATGATAAAGCAGTAAATCAAACACTCCTAGTTACTCTGATTAATGCAAGTATGAATGCAGGTATGATGGATGCCCTCTCCGACATACTTCCTCAAGCGACACCATCTCACGTTCGCGCATGCTTACATCCCACAGTGCTCCACATCTTCCAGGCACATGCGATGCATGATGAGTATGATTACCGAGTTTTTAATTAGTTCATTTCAAACAGCAGGATTGGGAAACTAAGGTACCTCCCTTGTATCATATCCAAACATGATCCAATCTAGGGTCAATCACCCTAGTTAATATCGACGATGGTGTGTTTTCTAGGTCACTGCAGAGGCATCGCTGTGGTACATTACGCACAAAGTTTGCACCACTCCCCCATCACCCCTTAAACGATTCATCACGATACAACTATACAGAAACAGGCCTAGTTCATACTCTATATATCGCGGCGAACCCTAAGGTACGCGGCTGCAACTTCGAGTATGCTCGCGGTCACTACAAAGGGCTCGCAGGGATGTACACACAAAGATTGCACCACTCCCCCATCACCTTATCAGTGTAGGCCGACAGCGCGAATATAGTGTCCCATACCACCATAATCGGCTCACGAGTTGAGTTGCTCACTGGTCACTACGGGGAGGCACGTAGCCCCAAAGATAGGCCGACAGCTCGACCACACGGTGTCCCATACCACCATGCCCGGCTCATGAGTCTTAGCGGATCGAGGTACCATGGTTAACGGAATTTTCACGGTAAGTTTGGTACCCAGGTTCAAGCATTAGCGACCAAACATGGCGAACATACATAAGGCATACGGTTTACTTGACATGTTCGGCTAGCTCGAGCGCACAACAAGTTGGGCGATATGAGGCGCAGAAGCACCTCGTGTGGCCAACCACTATCGCCAACCGAAGTACGACACGGGTTCACCAACACATCGTGCGTGGCGGAACGAATCCCAACCACATCTTCAAGTCGATATCGGATGCCGGACTACGAACATAGTCCCAAGCTCAGTCAAATCCTAACCATAGCATGTGAAATACAGCATGTAGACATGGTAATTCAAGAACATTAGTAAGCATAATATAAAGCATAACATGAAGCATATTAATAAACAAGTCACAAAGCATGTTCAAAAGCATGTTATAAAGCATTATGTAAATAAGTATACAAATACTTATATTTCGTGGCGAGTGGTTAGAGTGAACAACCACATGGAGAGTGTCATATGCGACTCTAAGGTAAGAGAATCCCATCTCAGCACCTAGCTAAGATTCTAACACTTAAGCACTTACACTCACAAGTGATTTCACCAACACTTGGAATGCAATATTTCAACATACACGACGTATGCTAGGGAAGTGTGTACTAGGGTTGTCCCTTTACCAAATTAGTATTTTATACATATACATCATATTCATACAGCAATTAAACATGTCAATCACATCAGCAACTTTTATACGTATAGGGTACTTCCACGTATACCCAATTTCGACATACGTAGTGTTTACAAAGGAACATAGATTCCGGCGATTCCTTTCGCCAAGCTAGTATTTTAATCATGTATTGTATAATCATACATTAAATACATATGTCAAACATTATTCCAAAAGAAATACGTATACGGTATTTCTACAATACGTAATTTCAACATACGGCGCATTTACAAGTAAACATATATCTTGGCGATTCCTTTCGCCAAACTAGTATTTTATTCATATGTTATATAATTAAACATTAAATAAACATGTCAAGCATTTATCCAAAAAAAATACGTATACGGTATTTCTACGTATACCTAGAATATGTGAAATTCCATATTTCACACCGCTAATCAAAACAGGAAACGGAAAGCACTTTGTACATGTGCAATTGCAAGCAGATCATGAATCTACCATTATCGACATTGAGAGCGTTGAAAACCAGTAACTTATAAGCTTAAAGTCCTCACCTTTGCCTTTGGAAACGGAACGAATCGGCAAAGGGTAAAGGATCTTCCGTCTACGGTGCGATTTCTAGCCTAAAGAGCGGAATCGGTTAGTCGGAATACATCCTACCTCGATTCCAACTCAAATCAGACCTAGGGTTAGGGTTTCTTACCTTCAAATGAGGTGGAAAACACCGGGAAATCACTTAGAACGGAGCGGTGAAGGCCGTGTGGTGAGCCAATGCAGGTGGAGGAAGATTGGCAACAATCTCCAAGTTCTTCTCTCTTTTCTCTCTCTTCCTCTAGGGTTTCTTGCAAAATTCGTATGGCTGTGAGAGGGGCTGTTCTAAGCCCCTTTTATAGCCTCAAACATTACGAAAATAGACTCGGGTTCATGGGGTACTGCCTATATAGGATTTTCGACGCTTTTCCAGCTCAAAAGGGAAGTTCGGTAGCCCTCTTTGAACCAAACGTCAGACTTAAGCTCACCACCAATGGATCTACGTGGGAGTACGTTTTTGACTCATTCGGATACGCAGATCGCACGTGGCGGACCACTTTCGGATTCGGACGGTCGGTGGGCCACGATCGAAATTCCAAGTACATGTAAATGTTTCGAAATTTTTCTTAATCCGAGGGTGTAATTTGGTCTCGATTCGACGGTCGGGTTGCTTAACACTTGACGTCAACGAACGATGCCGATCACTATTCCAGATATTTATTTTGGCTTATGAATAGTGTTTTTCACACTACCTCGCTCCGATTCGAAACGAATGGCCGTGGAATATCGGATAAGGTGATTTTTGAGATGATTGTTAAGCCCGGTGGGCGGTTCTACTTCCTTAGCTTCGGGTTAATCGGACTCCCGATGTGCGATCTAGACCTAATACGAAGTTTCGTTTCATTCCGAGAAGCGAGACGGAAATGAGTTTGGTTCTAAACTTTAGGGTAACCTAGCGTCACTTGTTCTAGCAAGTTTTGGGTCTTGCGGATCATATTTAAAGCGATCCTAACAGATTTCATAGTTAATTGAGTTTAGTACTTAGTTAACTTTGTTAAATTTCTAAAGGATTTAATCTACGTGATTTACGGTCGAGGTGGTACTCGACCCAATGTACGGAAATTTTCGTGTCGTTACAATCTACCCCCTTAAAAAAAAAATTTAAGTCCTCTAAATTTATAGTTCTTCGTACTCCTCGAGAATCGAGGGTAGTTCTTCCCGACCTCGGCCTGGGGCCTCCGGTAGCTTCCCCCTCGAATGATGGGTCCAAAGCACCTTCACAAGCGGGATGACCTTGCTACGCGAGCACTGCTCCTTCCTCGTCAAGGATGCGCGTTGGGCGCAACACATATGTAGCATCCTCGCTCAATCGCACTGCTCCCATCCGATGATATGCGAAGGATCAGAACGTACTTCTTAAAGTCATAGATACATGAAATACGTTGTGTATGGAACAGTGGCGTAGGCAAGGCGAGACGATACGCCACATTACCCACTCGATCCAAAGATTCGAAATGGACCGATAAACCTCGGTGTGAGCTTCCCCTTCTTCCCAAACCGAAGGACTCCTTCATAGGGGAAACCCGAAGGAACACATGATCACCAACCTCGAACTCACGGCCGATTCGCCATGGGTATCGGCGTAACTCTTCTCGCCGCTGTGAATGCCGTGAGTAATCGACGCCGATAATGTCTACCTTCTCGTAGTCGCTGAACCAACTCCGGCCAATCGTGCTACGCTCACCAACCTTCGCCCAACAAGTGCGGTGCCCTACTGGAGGTCGACCATATGAGCCTCATATGGCGCCATGCCAATAGTCGCCTGGGAAGAACCTTGTTGTTGTAGGCGAACTCTGCGTACGGAAGACAGTCATCCCAACCGTCCTTGAAGTCCAACACACATGCTCGCAACATATCCTCCAGCAACCTAGGATTCGATTCACTCGCTCATGTCCGCCCATCGGCACCGAGGATGAAAGCTTATCGAACTTCAACTTCACACCCATCGCCTCCCGGATACGAGTCCGGAAGATGGATGTGAACCGCGTGTCTCTCGTCCGACACTATCTCCAAAGGAACCCTTTTGTGTAGACGGACGATCTCCCCGATGTGTACAATCCAGCCGGCTCGTTGCGGAGTTCGTAACTCGATAGGGAGGAAATGGGCCGATTTGGTCAATGGGTCCACAATCACCCAAATGGAATCGTGCCCCTTCCTCGTCTTCGGCAACCTCGATATGAAGTCCATGGAGATGAAGTCCCACTTCCACTCCGCTATAGGCATTTCAAGCGATCCCAGAGGTCGGCGATGTTACGCCATGACTGGCGGCACGTCGACATCGAGACACATACTCAAGAATGTGGGCCTTCATGTTATCCCACCAATACGTCCGTCTCATATCCCGGTACATCTTCGTGCTACACAGGGATGCATCGCAAACTTCGAGTTATGGGCTTGGTAACACTCGAGAAGCTCGCGTCTCAGAGTCGAGCACATCCGGAACACATAGGCGGCCACGGAATCGTAAACCCCCATCGGATCCAACTCTCCACTCGGAGTCCACGGCGCGCTAGCACCGCTTTCTCGAAGCTCGACGTGTATATCGCCCTCTTGGGCCTCAACAATGATTCCCATCGTCGTCAATAAGTGGTCGCACCCGAACGTGCGCAACACACTCAAATGGCTCCTCGACGGTGAGTCTCGCTCAAAGTCCCGCACAAACTCCACCATGTCCCACTCGGCTATCAACGGTGCCGCATGAAATCTTATCGCCTTCTTGCGGCTCAACGCGTCTGCCACAAGGTTCGCCTTTGCCGGGATGGTAGGAAACCTCGAACTCGGAAGTCCTTCAAGGTCTCCATCCATCTAGTTTATTGTCTCATATTCAAATCCGCCGCGTGAATATGTATTTAAGGCTCTTGTGGTCGAAAAAAAGCTCGAACTCCTCACCATAGAGGTAATGTCTCAGAAAAATGCAAAGATGACAAAATCTTAACTCTGTGTCATGTGTAGGGTAATTCTCCTCGTGCTTCCTTAATTGTCTCTGTTGAGGGTCAAATATTGCATATCAGACCCTATTTATTGCCTGAATTTACGAACATAGTACTGCTTAACGGTTCAAGTTAATCGTATTTTTAATGCAGGGTGTATTTACAAGTCCTGACCGAAACAGGGTGCTAAAAATCGGGATTTAATGCTCAGAATTCATCAAAGTAGGAGAAGGACCCCAGGGTATGAAGATCAACGGAATTACACGCCAAAGACCCGAGAAAATCGAGAAACTGAAGCTCAAATGGCCTGAAAGTTAGACAAAATGCAAGATCACAGGGTTCCCACCATCTGTTTGGCTCAAAATTACATACATGGCCTGAGGACCATAATTTAACCGTACACATAAATTTTCATCCATTGAATCCCTCTGGAAGTGGCCTAACTATTGGATCAGTCCATAGATCTGTAGATCGGGGCCCACCTGAGATCCGGATATGCTTCAATTTTGGTCTCAACCCCTCATTTTGAGAGTACAAAGAGGATGGATGGGTCGGATTGGGTCATCACGATGCAGACCCCATGCACATGGAGTACATGTGCATGTGCGCACGTGCAGAGGGAGGTGCACTGGACCGTGAAGGAATCGGTCGACGCACGGCCACGACGCTGTTCTTCCTCAAAACCAAAAACGCAACAGCGTTTTCGCTGCGTCCGTCGGTTTCGGCTTGTGGACCCCACCCATGGTACATACGATCAATCTGAACCGTTCATTCGTTCCTGGGGGCAGCCAACACCTATGCCTAGCTGACAGAAAGTGAAAAGGTGAAGTTATTGGAGATCTCAGCCGTTCAAAAGCAAGTCGGACGGTAGAGTGGAAGAATCCGTGGGCCAGACTGAAATCAAAAAAATCTCGTCCCTCCTGGACGGTTTTTCGTCCTGAAGCGAATGGACGGCTTGGATTTCGTTAAAATGCATCACAGTGGACCCCACCATTTACGCAGCGAAGCCGCGTCCCTGTTCTGCGTCAGCGAAGGAACGGACGCTGTCCGTTTTTGCGAACGGCTGTGGGCCCCACACGTCATCCGTACGGAAAATCCGATCCGTCCATCGTGTAGAGGGCCATGAATACTACAAAACCATGCTGATATTCCACTCCCATGCGTACACACGTGTGCGGTACAGAGGCCACAAACAGGCGGTCTTGTGACGTTCAAAACTGAGTTTTTGAGATTTCTTCTGTGAGCCGCACTAATGGACCTTCAAAACCATCCATTCTTGCTGAAATTTCGTCCTGAATCCAATGGACGGGGTGGATTTTCCAGAAAATATCTCTGTGGGGCCCACCGATCAGGGCTGCGAAAATTGGTGCTCCGAGTCCTTCTACGACTCTGCCACCGACCCCAGCCATCCAGCAGCTATAAAAGGAGAGTTTTGGACGTGGGAAGGGCATTCAGATCTGGGAGAGGCTGGAGCGTGGAGGTGGAGCAGAGAAAGAGAGAGAGAGAAAGTTTACTCTAGTTGTTAATTTTTTGGTTTTTGTTTTTCCTTCTTTCATGAGATCTAGTCCACTCATGTTAGGCTAAACCCCTTAGCTAGGGCTAAGGGGTGAAGCTTGTAGTGGGATGGGAGAATTTATGGCTTGATTTGTATTATTTGAACTTAATTTGATTTTAGTTTAATTAAGGGAATGTTTTCGTTTTTAATGGTCTGTTGTGACTGAAATTACAATGGGTCTGCAATGGCTTTGAGCATGTTCTTTTCTTTTATGTGTATGACGTCAGGAAGCCCCTTGTTGTTCACCATCGTCTCCTAGGCATGGTTGGATGTCGGTACCCTTCCTAACCTTCATACATTGATTGGTTGGTAATTAGTTTAATTCTGTTGTTTACCATCGTCTCTTGGGCATGGTGTGGTGATGGAATCCATTCTAATTCATATACCCTTCATCTCTTGAAAATTATATCAATGGCGGTTCAGTTGATTTCATAAATCAAGAGTAGTTCTCCCTGATCTCTACAAGTGGATCCTCTGAATCCCTAGTTTCCCTTCTCTGATTTTTCTTAAGTTTTAGATTAATATTTCATCATCATTCTTAAAATTATAATCGATTTAGATTTCATCTCATTCTAGTTCTATTTCTACTTAGTTTCAGATAACGTACAGGTTTCAGTCCCTGTGGAATCGACCTCGGTCTTACCGAGTTATTACTACATCACAACCCTATACTTGGGGAGTGAACAAGTTTTTGGCGCCGTTGCCGGGGACTGACGGCTACGATTTTCTGAAATTAATTGGATTTAGAGTTAGTTTAAGATTAGGATTTTACTAATTTTAATTTTTAATTTTGTTTTCTATTTTGATTTATAGAACTAACTTATTTCTATTCGTAGGTTGTTAAGATAGAACTTCTAATTTGGTAAACTCTTTCTAATTTTCTAGATTTTCTAACTCTTTAGATTTGGTTTGTTTAGAAATTTCTTCTATTTAGAAGCTAACTTATTTTGTTTGTTTTGCGGGTTTTTAACATAGGAACTTCTAGTCTGGTAACATCTTTCTAACTTCTCATTTACTTTTACGTATTCTTTGTAGGATTTTGCTTTCTTCAAATTAGATTCGAGTTAGAGTTTCACCATGTATATGCACGAGTGGGAACGTCGATATCTTGAGAAGAATAATCTATATTGGGATGATGATTATGATAGAAATCCACCAATGTCTCAAAACTTTACGAAACTATCATCGAGAATCGACGTAGGAATACAAAAAGCCACCGTTAAGAAGTCCTTACGCGATCATATACGGAGAACAATTCCACCCCACGGACCGTACGTGAATGTTGGGGTTATCATAACTATGGGAGTGAGAATTACTATCACCCATCTGAGAAAAAGAAAACAATGCGTGATTATATTATGAGTGATAATAAGTATTACCAACCATCAGATTCTCCCACCTATGATCCGTATGACTATAATCAGTGGAACCATCAAAACTGGGAAGATGAACCAACAACATGTAATGATTATTCTCTTGGATCCCATACCTTTGAGATCCAACCAGAAACGATCCAAGAGGATTCATGTTTTAATCTAGAACAATTCAACCAACATGTTGCTGAAGCGATGAAAGTAATGGAAGCACTGAATTCGCGCCTTGAAAGGATAGAAGAAGCTCGTGCATCCCAACTACAATCCAATCTAGAAATACAATGCCAGGAAAGTGATCCTCACTCGCTTTTGACGAAATCTGGAATTTGGAATGAGGAGTTGGATTCCATTAACGAGCACGTGGTTCAATTTCCCAATGAGCCGATCTCGATGACTGTTCAAAAGAATGGTGGAGATACATGGGTGTCTTTCAAATACAGTGATGATGACACACCTCCCTTACTTGACACACATGAATTCAATGATGAGGTTGAGGTTAGTTCATTCGAACCTCAACCGAATTTAGGAATAGATTGTGAGGAAAGCGATCCCATCTCAAGTGTGTACTGCACTGAATTGGAAGCTGAGAAGTATTGGGATGAGATTCATGAGAGCACAACCCAAATTCCCCTGGAATCAATCTCAAGTATGGTCCAGGTCAATGCTCAAGAAGCACACGAAGTGATCGGTCATACTGAGCTACTCCACTCACCTAACATATCTGATTTAAAAGTGGAAGATGAGCTCATTAAAACCGACCCTTCCAACTTCTGTGAGACATGTTTGGACCACTCTCTTGAATTGAATGATAATGTGATTTGGGAGATGGATGAGCTGCTCGATACGACTCTGGAATTTGAAACCACTCAATTAAGACCACCATCCGAACTACATTTCGACGAGTCAACGCCTCGATTGAGTAGTTTCAATGAACAAAGTGATCCCATCGATACTTCATCTATTGATCTTCAATATGTTTGTGCGGTGGGAGCAAGAGAACATATCTTCATATACTTTTAAAAACAATGGGAGTCCTTAAGCATCTCATTAGACACATTTCCATGAGGAAAATAAGTCACTCTCACCGAATGTCCCGACTCTTTGATGATTGCTTGGCACACTTTTCAAAGTCAAATGATCCCATGTCAAGAGACAAAGTGGATGCCTTGCAAGATGACATCTTGGTAGTTATCAGCGACCGAGAGAACCCTTATTTCTGAAGCCCCTCCTTCCACAGATCTGAATGTTTACCATTAGGAGGAGGAGCTAAAATTGAACCGAAGTCGATACTTCGGAATGTGTTGAGGCTACATCACTTTTGCGAAGTTTTCTAAACTTTATCTACTTGTAGTCTCGATTCACCATGGGATACTAACGTTGAAACTTCTTACGTCACGGGTGAATCGTACATATACTGGTTACCTCAAGCAATACAATGGAAAATTTCTTATGAGGTACACGTAAGTCTCTCTGGAAAGTCATGCTCCAGGGGCACCCAAGCCTTTTGCAAAAGGGCTTTTGGATGATCTTGTTGAGGAACTTCTTGAGGAACTTATCAAGATACTAGCCGAAGATGAACCTTACTGCAACATGAGTAGTGAGTTCAATGTTTGTGGGTAACATTCTTTGTAAACCCTCACGAGACTACAACTCGTCCACTAGGGGCAACCTAGGGTTTAAAGGCTTGTTGCATATGCTAAATGCAATCGAGAGCACCTGCGAAAGTGGTATAGGTAGGATTTTATTTCTTGTTATTTTTGTGTTACTTTTTCTCTCGTGCTCACCCGCTCTCATGTTGAGATCTCTTGGAAAGTCTCTCACGATTCATCATTCAGGTACTATCTTCCCATCACTTCTCTTTTACTTTCGTTGTCCCATGTGCATTCCATGCTCATATCTTTTACATTGAGGACAATGTAGATTTTAGGTTGGGGGTGGGAGATTAGGTAACCTAATCAGTATTTTCTTGGTCTTGAGCAAAAATTGTGAAAATTTTTAAATTTTTTCTGGAAATCCTTGTGAATTTGAAGTGATTTTGACAGATATCCTGGATTTAGAATTTCAAGATACGTATTGTTGGTAATTCATGACTTTTGGATTCAGTTATCTGTAGATTTCACAGTTAAGTTTGAATTATTAATCTATGATTAGAAGTTGTAAACATTGATTGAGTCATGATTTCACATACCACATCTCACTTACACATTGAGATTTCAGTTTGATATTGAATGATTAACTTGGTAATCACTTGAGCATGAAAGAAACCACTTTAAAAGATTTGGCCATCAGGGTATAAAGAGAATTACACCATGGGTTTGCTCCCTATAGGTGTGGATTTGATTTTTTATGATCAACAGTTAGACAGAGCTGGGCGACTATTTTCACCATAGGTTTGCTCCCTATGAGTAAAAATTTGATTCCCATCTTGAGAAAAAAAAAAAAGTTTGGAAATAAAAAAAAAAAAAATGATCTATGAGGCAAAGTACTGGTTTAGGTGACGGTAGTTATGAATTTTCGATTGATTACTAATGATATCATGAAATCGAGAATTGAATCTTTTAATGGTGATAGGTGAGATTTCACTATACACCCATGGAACTCAATGTTTAAAATTATTCTAGTTTATTGGATTAATATTTGAACTTGATTATGAAATTCACGTGCATTAGAGAGACCAGGAGAAATTGATAATCAACATTCATGAATCTTAAGATTTCTCATTTCTGGATTGTTTTTCAAAATATCCCTCGGCTTCACAAGAATTGTCTCGTAATTCTCAACTTAATTTTCGCATATTTTGCTCGGGACTAGCAAAATCTTTGGTTGGGGTTGTGTTGAGGGTCAAATATTGCATATCGACCCTATTTATTGCACGATTTTACATACACAATAATGTTTAACGAGTATTTTAATTGTGTTTTTAATGCAGGTGTATTTCAAGAGCGTTGACCGAAACCCGACACTAAAAGTATGGATTTGACACTCGAATTCATCAAAGTAGGAGAAGGACCCCAGGGTATGAAGATCAACGGAATTACACGCCAAAGACCCGAGAAAATCGAGAAACTGAAGCTCAAATGGCCTGAAAGTTAGACAAAATGCAAGATCACAGGGTTCCCACCATCCGTTTGGCTCAAAATTACATACATGGCCCGAGGACCATAATTTAACCGTACACATAAAATTTCATCCATTGAACCCTCGAGGAAGTGGCCTAACTATTGGATCAGCCCATAAATATCAATCGGGGCCCCGAGATTTGGATATGCTTCAATTTTGGTCTCAACCCCTCATTTTATGAGTACAAAAAGGATGGACGGGTGGATTTTGGATGGTCATCACGTGCAGACCCCATGCACATGGAGTACCCGCATGTACACGTGCACGGTGAGGTGCACCGCACCTGAATCGAAGTCGAATCGGTCAGACGACGCTGACCGACGCTGTTCTTCCTCAAAACCAAAAACGCAACAGCGTTTTCGCTGCGTCCGTCGGTTTCGGCTTGTGGACCCCACCCATGGTACATACGATCAATCTGAACCGTTCATTCGTTCCTGGGGGCAGCCAACACCTATGCCTAGCTGACAGAAAGTGAAAAGGTGAAGTTATTGGAGATCTCAGCCGTTCAAAAGCAAGTCGGACGGTAGAGTGGAAGAATCCGTGGGCCAGACTGAAATCAAAAAAATCTCGTCCCTCCTGGACGGTTTTTCGTCCTGAAGCGAATGGACGGCTTGGATTTCGTTAAAATGCATCACAGTGGAACGGACGCTGTCCGTTTTTGCGAACGGCTGTGGGCCCCACACGTCATCCGTACGGAAAATCCGATCCGTCCATCGTGTAGAGGGCCATGAATACTACAAAACCATGCTGATATTCCACTCCCATGCGTACACACGTGTGCGGTACAGAGGCCACAAACAGGCGGTCTTGTGACGTTCAAAACTGAGTTTTTTGAGATTTCTTCTGTGGGCCGCACTAATGGACCTTCAAAACCATCCATTCTTGACTGAAATTTCGTCCTGAATCCAATGGACGGGGTGGATTTTCCAGAAAATATCTCTGTGGGGCCCACCGATCAGGGCTGCAAAAATTGGTGCTCCGAGTCCTTCTACGACTCTGCCACCGACCCCAGCCATCCAACAGCTATAAAAAGAGAGTTTTGGACGTGGGAAGGGCATTCAGATCCTGGGAGAGGCTGGAGCGTGGAGGTGGAGCAGAGAAAGAGACAGGAAAGTTTACTCTAGTTGTTAATTTTTTGGTTTTTGTTTTTCCTTCTTTCATGAGATCTAGTCCACTCATGTTAGGCTAAACCCCTTAGCTAGGGCTAAGGGGTGAAGCTTGTAGTGGGATGGGAGAATTTATGGCTTGATTTGTATTATTTGAACTTAATTTGATTTTAGTTTAATTAAGGGAATGTTTTCAGTTTTTAATGGTCTGTTGTGACTGAAATTACAATGGGTCTGCAATGGCTTTGAGCATGTTCTTTTCTTTTATGTGTATGACGTCAGGAAGCCCTGTTGTTCACCATCGTCTCCTGGGCATGGTTGGATGTCGGTACCCTTCCTAACCTTCATACATTGATTGGTTGGTAATTAGTTTAATTCTGTTGTTTACCATCGTCTCTTGGGCATGGTGTGGTGATGGAATCCATTCTAATTCATATACCCTTCATCTCTTGAAAATTATATCAATGGCGGTTCAGTTGATTTCATAAATCAAGAGTAGTTCTCCCTGATCTCTACAAGTGGATCCTCTGAATCCCTAGTTTCCCTTCTCTGATTTTTCTTAAGTTTTAGATTAATATTTCATCATCATTCTTAAAATTATAATCGATTTAGATTTCATCTCATTCTAGTTCTATTTCTACTTAGTTTCGATAACGTATGTGGTTTGGGTCGACCTGTGGAATCGACCTCGGTCTTACCAGAGTTATTACTACTATTATCACAACCCTATACTTGGGGAGTGAATGGGTCTCGAGGCATACGATATCACCCTATCCTTCATGTATCGCCTCCTCATCGGCAACACAACCCAAACCAACGCGAGACGCGTCCCGATACACCGTGTATTTCACCCCTTGCTCGAGCAATACTAGCACAGGGGCGGACGTCAACTTGTCCTTCATCCTCCTTAAAAGGTGCCGCCTCCGCCTTCTCATTCCAGCGAACTTCGTGTCCTTTCGAGTCACCGAGAGACAATGGCTGGCGATCTTCGAGAAATCCCGAATGAAACGTCCGTAGTACCCAGCCTTGTGCCAAGGAAACTCCTCACCTCGAGTACCCGATTCAGCCGTCGCTAATCCCGAATCCGCAGCTACCTTAGCAAGGTCCACTGCTATCCCATCCTTGGACACCACATGTCCCAGGAACTTGACTTCCTCCTGCCAGAAGTCGCACTTCTTGTATTGCGCAAACAACTGGTTCTTCTTCAGTGTCTCCAATACCGCTCGCAAGTGCTCCTCGTGCTCCTCCCGACTCGTGGAGTATATCAAAATGTCATCGATAAAGACGATGACGAATCGGTAAAGGAAGGGCCGAAATACCCGGTTCATCAGATCCATGAACACGGCTGGTGCGTTCGTCAGACCGAACGACATCACTAAGAACTCATAGTGCCCAAAGCACGTCCTGAAGGCTGTCTTCTGCACGTCCTCCTCTCTCACGCGCAACTGGTGGTACCCTGACTGAAGGTCAATCTTCGAGAAATACTTCGCCCCCCTCAACTGATCGAACAGATCATCAATCCTGGGCAAAGGATACTTGTTCTTCACCGTGACCTGGTTCAACCTACGGTAATCAATACACAACCGTAGCGACTCGTCCTTCTTCTTCACGAACAATACAGGTGCTCCCCAAGGAGACACGCTAGGTCGAATAAAACCCTTCTCTACGAGTCCGTCAATCTGTATCCGCAGCTCCTCCATCTCACATGGAGGCATACGATAAGTCAGCAGCGAGATGGGCGTCGCACCAGGCGTAAGATCAATCGTAAAATCAATCTCACGCCGAGGAGGTAAACCAGGGATAGTCTCAAACACGCCTGCAAACTCTCGAACCACCGGCGTACCATCTATGGTCGGACCATCAATCGGCACAAGTAAAGCAAAGATAACAATCACTCGCGGCAGGCAACCGACCGCACCGGAAACGTGAAAGCTGCACCGTCAGTCCATAGGCCGTCACGATCCGAGTATCGCAATCTACCTCCGCCCTCATCCTGGTGAGCCAGTCCATACCAAGGATAACGTCGTAATGCCATAGCGGAGCAACAATGAGGTCGACGAGCACTGTGCTGCTACCCAAGACTATCGCACAACCCTCGCATAATCGTGTGACCGTCGAGAAAACCCCAGTAGCCATAATGAGTCTCGTTCCCCTAGTGGGAACAGTATGCAGAGATAGGCGTTTCACCGCCCCACAAGAAATAATAGAAGTAGTGGACCCAATGTTCACCAATAAAGAGACGGGAGTGTCGTGGATAAAAGCCGTACCCTCGAAGGCCGTCGGAGCTGAAACCGACGTCTCAGGTGCCTCCGCTACAAGAGTATGAACGCGAGCCTGCTGCTGGCGGTTCGGCTGAGGAGCCAAGGGTCGCCGTGGCGGCCTGAAGTGCGGCACGGAGGTCGGAAGGAAGGATGTGCGGAGACGGTCCGTAGCGGTGGAGCCGATATGGCTGTGGGCGAGAACGCCCATCATCCGTGGCGGAGAGAAACCACCGTCCTTCATCCGCGCGAAGCAACTCCCGATAGGATGACCCCGTTTCCCGCAAAGTACGTGTGTCACAACAGGGCGCCTCACCCAGCCCCCGGCGCCGCGATCCTGGGAGGCGAGTCGACACGAGGCCTCTTGCCAGGATAGGCCCGCTCTGTATCTCTGTCGTGGCCTCGCAACCATAGTGCCACGTGATCGGCCAACCGGTCCACATCCTGCTCTGCTGCGTCATAGACATGTGAACCAGTGCTGCATATGTAGGTATAGTGAGGCAGCATATCTTCGACCGTATCTCCGGTCGCAAGCCCAAAGAAAATCGACGCATCCGCATCTGCTCGTCCACTAGTATAGTCGGGACAAAGCGGCCCAACTCGGTGAAGCGGTGCTCGTACTCTGTAATAGTCATGCCTCCCTGCCTGAGGCGCAGAAACTCGTCCTCCCGCTCATGTCGGTAAGTCGGCGGGTAGTATTTCTCATGGAACCGGAACTCGAAAGCCTCCCAGGTCCATACGTAGTCTGCTGCGACAGACCGCAACACACTGTCCCACCATAAACTCGCCTCTCTCTCAAACATAAAGGCGGCCAGCTCTACCTGCTCTGCCTCTGAGCAATGCAGCATCCGAAGCATCTTCGAGATGCGGTCAAGCCAAAACTCGCCTCCTCGGGCCTATGAGTGCCCATGAACGAAGGAGGCCTCAAGCGCCGAAATCGCCGAGTAGACCGCGTGTGCCGACATCTCCGGCAGGAGGCACCACGGTGAAGGCAGAGGCACATCATCACACCGAGCGGGGAGGCTCGGGGTGCCCGGCAGACAAGTGTAGAGTCGTAGGTGGAGTCGCACTACTACCATGTGACAAGGCCTCGCCGATAGTGGCCATAAGTCGCCGGGTCCGCTGCTTGCTCGTTGATCCGCCGCCGATGCATCATCAACATCACCGCTCAAACCCATCGGTCGACGGAGAGCACTGGGAGTCATCTTCGCGCAGAAGATGATGGCCGAAACCGCTCACGGACCGGGGCGTGTATGGTGGCAACCCGCCGCGACAGACCCGAGGGGCCGATCGGAACCCAACCCACGGTCCGCGGGACCACTACTACTAGAAGGTGTCTGGTCCATGGAGCCAGTCAGAAGGAGATGTGCCGTACTCCGCGTATACTGTCGCGGCATGCCCTATACAACACAAGGTACAGCATTTGTGAGATACAGCATAATACACTCCATAAAGCACTTAAGCATTCCACACATCATCAAACAAAAGAGGCTATATGCTTTTCATTTAATCAAAATTGTCATAATACACGGACTACAGAGTTTACATGAATCATGACGGAAATCACATAATAGCCAATACATCCACACATCAAACACCTGAACATGCTACTACCTAATACAACATCCATACGAAAATACAAACCGCCTATCGCGGTAACAAAAGTAAACACGACAAACAACGATGTGGACGACTAAGCATCCGAAGTAGGCGGTGGAGGAGGAGCATTCTTATCCTGCGCACAGCACAGGATGGCCTTCAACGTACGGGACATCTTCTTGAAATTCTTCTTCATGTAGGCTTCATTCTCTTCAAGTTTGGTTCTAACTTGACCAATCTCACCGAACTTGTCCAACCTCTTCTTGCCTGGCAGGCGGCTTGCCTCTCCTCAAGAAGGGCAAATCGCGCATCAAATACATCTCGATCCACACCCTGCCCCTGAGCCGCAGGGGGTGAACTCTCCTCTGTGTCCTGAGCCTCAGGTTCTTCTTCCTGTATGTCATCACCAGGCTCCTCATCACTCTCAGCCTGAAGGTCAACACTCTCCTCGCCGGCGCTATCCGACTCATCTCCAGACTCGTCGAGTCGGGCTTGCCGCTGTTGGGGACCGATATTCATATTCCTGAGTGTGGCTTCACTTATGATTCGGACCGGTGCAAGATCCTCCATATTCAATCTGTAGCCTACATCACGAGCCATCCTGCAGATCAGTCGACCAAATGGGAGCGAAAGATCGTTCCTGGCAGAACGAACAACATTAACTATCTGGGATAGGATGAATGTGGGCAAGCATATGTTGTCCCAGCGTCCCATCTTGTACAGAAAGTCCACCATCACCCTAGTACATTCCGTGCGGTTACCCCACCGTGGGTATACATTGTATGTGAAGATGTGATGGAGCAAATGGAAGTCTTCAGACATCTTCGTCGCCGCAATACAATTTCCTCGCTTCCAAGTAACCCGGCGACCACAGAGAAATCGCGTGCGGCGATCCCTTTCCCGCGCAGTTCTAGAGAAGTCATCACTGGGATGCACTTGACCAAGCGGAATCTTCGTGATTCGAACCACCTCATCCACAGTGATTGTGCGCCTTATGCCCCTCACAGAGACAAGGCGAAGAGGCTCTGCAGTGATGAGTCACTGATGTGAGCGTAGAAAGCGCGGACCGTGTTCTCACATGCGGGAGACTCGCCTTCAAAAATATGATTCCATCCGATATCCACCAAGTGGTCCATCATCGGGTGTAGGCCAAACATCCTTTCATCTACATGAGCTTCAAATACAACCTTGTGGCCCGCGAAGCGCCCATATTCCATGCCTATTGGATAAGCATTTCTGGCGGGGTGGTCAGGATCCGGGTCTCGCTTCGACCTAAACTCCCGCACGGTGCTTGTGCCGGCTCCAACGTCGGATCTTCTTCGGGTATGGGCTGGTCTACTTGGGCGGCGGCGTGTCGGCCGCGGTTTTCCTCTTTCCCATGAAAGATAGGATGGAGGAAATGGAGAAAATGGTGGCCACCACACCAAGGAGGGCCATGGAAAATTTCCAAAATGGGGGAACAAAGGGCTGACCTCTTTTATCTTCCACAATCAACAATCCAACAGGTGTGGAAGAAGCTCTAGAGGTAAGAAATGAAGAAGGAACAAGAAGAAAATGGGATGGGTTAGTAGATTACCCGATTTTGAGCTCCAAGGAGGGTTATGAGAGCTCCAACTTGTGGAAATGGGGAAAGGGAGAGGCTAGGGCTGTTGTAGGAGGTAGGGGTGTGTGAGTTATGGAAGGAAATGGAGGGATTGAAGGTTTGGAGGGATGGTTTTTCAGCAAAATCGAAAATGGAGGTGGGGTGCTTGAAAAAGAGGGGAAATGGGAGAAAAGGGAGCTCCAGCCCCTTAAAACCCATTCTATTGCCAAAATGGCACGTGCCATGGGGTAGAGGGGACTAAACCGACCAACCCCATGTTCGGAGGCTCGCCGGAAAGTCGACCGGACCGCGGTCCGCCCGCCGTGTGCGTGCCGTGGCGCCGGTCGGGCTTTTTAACCGAATCCGCCGCCCATGTCTCGGTCTTGTTCGCCACACTCCCAGGGTGCCAAATGCACCCTGTCTTGGTCTAAACCTTTAACGGATTAGTCGTGGGGGCCCACGGACTCAGTTTTGTGCTAAAACGGTTAGTTCCGGCCAAGTTCTGATATAATCTGGTTTTTCCTGATTTTTAACGACTCATTCTTTGTAGATTGTGACCTGGACACGTCAATAGACGGTCTAGGAGTGACTTGGGGTCCATAAGTGTGGTCAGGATCGAGTACACACTCGATCAAAACGTCCATTTGCAACGAACTTCGTCGAACGGCGGGATTGGGAGACCCTAAGACTGTTGCTATATTTTTGCGCACCCTCCTAAGTGTAATGCGTCAGCGTACGTAGTGGGGACATAACTCAGGTCCGGTTTAATCAAAATCATGCTCTGATACCAACTTGTAACGCCCTGAAAATCGGGGGTCGAGTATGAACTCAACTCCCGAGTTCCAACGCATCACTTATGCAACATACACAATGATGGTTAAATGTTGTCTGAGTTAGCGCAATACACATGAATGAGATTATACCAAAGCAGTAATTCATACTCCAGATCAGTTGTATAAAAGCAAGCGGAAGACTGAACTGTATATATATGTATGTAAAGAAACAAAATAAATGATTCATTATCCAGAGTATGAATCCTTCTGAGTCACAATATACATGTCTGTGTATATAAACAAAATGTCAAAAACAAACTAGATACAATCCCTGTAAATCCCATCAGTCTCTGGCAGGCACTAGTCGAAGCCGCCGCCAAATCGCATATATGAGAACTCCTCCTGGTCCTCGTCATAATCGGGCTCCGCCTCCAGCGTAGTCGGATCGCCTAAACCTGAGACAGAGTCTGGTTGGTGTGCGCAACACCGTCCCGTAACGTGGGAGTGAGTAGCTAACTCAGTGGAACGATAAGACATAAGTTATCATGTTATCAATACAATCAAGCAAAGAATGATAAAGCAGTAAATCAAACACTCCTAGTTACTCTGATTAATGCAAGTATGAATGCAGGTATGATGGATGCCCTCTCCGACATACTTCCTCAAGCGACACCATCTCACGTTCGCGCATGCTTACATCCCACAGTGCTCCACATCTTCCAGGCACATGCGATGCATGATGAGTATGATTACCGAGTTTTTAATTAGTTCATTTCAAACAGCAGGATTGGGAAACTAAGGTACCTCCCTTGTATCATATCCAAACATGATCCAATCTAGGGTCGTCAGTCCTAGTTAATATCAGACGATGGTGTGTTTTCTAGGTCACTGCAGAGGCTGCCAGGGCTGTTACGCACAAAGGTTGCACCACTCCCCCATCACCCCTTAAACGATTCATCACGATACAACTATACGTAAACAGCCTAGTTCATACTCTATATATCGCGGCGAACCCTAAGGTACGCTGCAACTTCAGAGTATGCTCGCGGTCACTACAAAGGGTCGCTGTGGCTGTACACACAAAGATTGCACCACTCCCCATCACCTTATCGGTGTGGTAGGACGACAGCGCGAATATAGTGTCCCATACCACCATAATCGGCTCACGAGTTGAGTTGCTCATGGTCACTACGGGGAGGCACGTAGGCCCCAGACAGAGGCCGACACCGACCACGGTGTCCCATACCACCATGCCCGGCTCATGAGTCTTAGCGGATCGAGGTACCATGGTTAACGGAATTTTCACCGGTAAGTTTGGTACCCTAGGTTCAAGCATTAGCGACCAAACATGGTGAACATACATAAGGCATACGGTTTACTTGACATGTTCATTAGCTCGAGCGCACAACAAGTTGGGCGATATGAGGCGCAGAAGCACCTCGTGTGGCCAACCACTATCGCCAACCGAAGTACGACACGGGTTCACCAACACATCGTGCGTGGCGGAACGAATCCCAACCACATCTTCAAGTCTGATACCGGATGCCTGGACTACGAACATAGTCCCAAGCTCAGTCAAATCCTAACCATAGCATGTGAAATACAGCATGTAGACATGGTAATTCAAGAACATTAGTAAGCATAATATAAAGCATAACATGAAGCATATTAATAAACAAGTCACAAAGCATGTTCAAAAGCATGTTATAAAGCATTATGTAAATAAGTATACAAATACTTATATTTCGTAGGCGAGTGGTTAGAGTGAACAACCACATGGAGAGTGTCATATGCGACTCTAAGGTAACCGAGAATCCCATCTCAGCACCTAGCTAAGATTCTAACACTTAAGCACTTACACTCACAAGTGATTTCACCAACACTTGGAATGCAATATTTCAACATACACGACGTATGCTAGGGAAGTGTGTACTAGGGTTGTCCCTTTACCAAATTAGTATTTTATACATATACATCATATTCATACAGCAATTAAACATGTCAATCACATCAGCAACTTTTATACGTATAGGGTACTTCCACGTATACCCAATTTCGACATACGTAGTGTTTACAAAGGAACATAGATTCCGGCGATTCCTTTCGCCAAGCTAGTATTTTAATCATGTATTGTATAATTATACATTAAATACATATGTCAAACATTATTCCAAAAGAAATACGTATACGGTATTTCTACAATACGTAATTTCAACATACGGCGCATTTACAAGTAAACATATATCTTGGCGATTCCTTTCGCCAAACTAGTATTTTATTCATATGTTATATAATTAAACATTAAATAAACATGTCAAGCATTTATCCAAAAAAAATACGTATACGGTATTTCTACGTATACCTAGAATATGTGAAATTCCATATTTCACACCGCTAATCAAAACAGGAAACGGAAAGCACTTTGTACATGTGCAATTGCAAGCAGATCATGAATCTACCATTATCTGACATTGAAAGCGTTGAAAACCGTAACTTATAAGCTTAAAGTCCTCACCTTTGCCTTTGGAAACGGAACGAATCAGCAAGGGTAAAGGATCTTCCGTCTACAGGCGATTTCTAGCCTAAAGAGCGGAATCGGTTAGTCGGAATACATCCTACCTCGATTCCAACTCAAATCAGACCTAGGGTTAGGGTTTCTTACCTTCAAATGAGGTGGAAAACACCGGGAAATCACTTAGAACGGAGCGGTGAAGGCCGTGTAGTGAGCCAATGCAGGTGGAGGAAGATTGGCAACAATCTCCAAGTTCTTCTCTCTCTTTTCTCTCTCTTCCTTTAGGGTTTCTTGCAAAATTCGTATGGCTGTGAGAGGGGCTGTTCTAAGCCCCTTTTATAGCCTCAAACATTACGAAAATAGACTCGGGTTCATGGGTACTTGCACATATAGGATTTTCGACGCTTTTCCAGCTCAAAAGGGAAGTTCTGGTAGCCCTCTTTGAACCAAACGTCAGACTTAAGCTCACCACCAATGGATCTACGTGGGATTACGTTTTTGACTCATTCGGATACGCAGATCGCACGTGGCGGACCACTTTCGATTCGACGGTCGGTGAAACACGATCGAAATTCCAAGTACATGTAAATGTTCTGAAATTTTTCTTAATCCGAGGGTGTAATTTGGTCCGATTCTGACGGTCAGGTTGCTTATATTGACGCGTCAACGAACGATGCCAGATCACTATTCCAGATATTTATTTTGGCTTATGAATAGTGTTTTTCACACTACCTCGCTCCGATTCGAAACGAATGGCCGTGGAATATCGGATAAGGCTGATTTTTGAGATGATTGTTAAGCCAGTGGGGCGGTCCTAGTTCCTTAGCTTCGGGTTAATCGGACTCCCGATGTGCGATCTAGACCTAATACTGAAGTTTCGTTTCATTCCGAGAGCAGACGGGAAATGAGTTTGGTTCTAAACTTTAGGGTAACCTAGCGTCACTTGTTCTGCAAGTTTTGGGTCTTGCAGATCATATTTAAAGCGATCCTAACGGATTTCATAGTTAATTGAGTTTAGTACTTAGTTAACTTTGTTAAATTTCTAAAGGATTTAATCCTACGTGATTTCTGGTCGAGGTGGTACTCGACCCAATGTACGGAAATTTTCAGGTCGTTACATACCCCAAAATCATATGTGGTACATCAAGTAACTAATTTTGGTTTAGAAGATATTCTTGTTAAATGATTAAAGAAATAAATGAAAAAAAAAAGGGAAAATTTTTTTATATGCTTATATATACCTATTTATATAAATATGTATTAAAGAAAATTGTAGGTAGAATAAATTTCTCCATGTAAAAAAAATAATAATAATAAGACTGGCACAGACTACAGTTATGGGTACGGTTATAATCCGTAGCTAAAGGCAAAACACCTTTTTCGATATATTGACAGACAGTCGATATATCGAAAATTGTAAGATTTTTGAGGAAAACTCTTCGGATGATTCGGGACCATTTTCGATATATCGACTAGTTGTCGATATATCGACGGTTTTTTTTTTTTTTTTTTGTTGTAATCCCACCGCTTTTTGTGGGTCCTATTATGAGGTATGTGTTATATCCAAACCGTCCATCTATTTGGCGAGCTCATATTCGGGCTTGAGACTAAAAATAAGATAGATTTAACTATCAAGTAGACCACACCGTAAAAGGCAATGGGGAATTGAACGTTTACCATATGAAACCCTTTTAAGGGTTATAGAAGTTTTGGATCATTATGAAATTTGTTTTTCTTCTTCATCCAGGTCTTTGTGACCTATGAATGAACTTAGACGGGGAGGATTTCTCACGAACATCACAGTGGGCCCCCAAAAAAGTTTTTAATGGTCGACGCTCATTCAACACTGCTTTCTGTAATGTGGTACACTTGAGATTTGCATATACCTCATTTTTGGTCGTATACCATAAAATGATATGGAAAAATATATGGACGGCATGGATGAATAGCATACATCATGGTGGGGCCCAGACAGACCACCGACCATCCGCCATTGGTGGTGGCGGGGGAGTACCAGTCGTTTCTGTGAAAGGAGGGGTAGTTTCGTCCTCAATGTCGCTCTCCGCACGTGATAGTCTAGATTGGTAACTAAAGTTTGTATTCTTTCAAAGAAACCGCTGGGTAAAAGGTTTTGTCTACAGTGGTCATTTTCTCCAGACATGAATGAAGGGAAAAAATAAATAGCAGCTTAGTCGAAAACCTCTATGGGCCTTAAGTTCAACAGTAACAGTTTAATTCACACGGTTTCCTATATGTGGTCCACTTAAGATTTTTGTACACTTCAATTCGGTACCGTGCCCTAAAATGATCTGGTAAAACGAATGGATAGTGTGGATAAGACACATACGTTGGGATGGCCCCTCAGACTTTACCCTATACGCAATCAGCTTCCGTTCTCTCTAATCGGCGTCCATCCACAGCGTCGTACTGAGTAGCTATGGTGTGGATATGCCTCTACGTCTTTTTTAAAGTGTCCTCACTTCACTTTATTAATAATAGCACGTAGCATACTTTTACATTGGTCTAGTTGATCTAGACCGTCCAAACCGTATTACCCTTTACGGATAGAGAATTCAATTAAAAATAAAAATAAAATCCACGGATCATCTGATCTACACCACCAATTTTGCAGCCATAAAAAACTGTTAAAATTGAATAGTCAACGATCGGGATTCACATAAAAAAATCAGATCCTTAAGGCGTTCAATCAGCTAACTTTATGGCTAACCTCTCTATCGACGATGAATCTTCTGATTTTTTTACCTGATGAATTGATTTACGTGTATGCGACGCGTATGGTTTTCTACCTTTTTTACGGGAGAAAATGACCACTGTAGACAAAACCTTTTATCCAGCGGTTTTTATGTAGGAATACAAACTTAGGTTACCAACCCAGACTAGCACGTGCGGACAGCAACTTTGAGGACGGAACTACCCCTCCTTTCTACTGCCGTTGCTTTTGCCCTCCCTCACTTTCCTCTTTCCATTTTCCAAAAAAAGAAGACGAAAACTCCTACACTGCTGCGTTTCCTCTCCCTTTTAAATGTTTACTTTTCCTCTCTCTTTCCACTATTGCTTCACTGTCGTTGTTTTCACCCCATTTTCTCACCTGTTAGAAAGACCAAAAAAACCCTTTTTGTGGGCCCCCTTTTCAACATTTTGTTTCTTCTGAAAATGGTCGGTCCAGTGAAGAGAGCACGCACCACGGGTATATTTGTAACTCAGTTGGGCCCACATTAAATGTATGTCATATAGGAAACGGATTGGCTATTCCCCCTAACACCAGCCCGTGGCTGGTGGTCGGTGCTCTGTTGGCCCCACTATGATGTACATGGCTGGTGGTCAGTGCTCCGTGGGCCCCACCATGATGTATGTGTTTCATCCATTCCGTTCATCTATTTTTAAAGTTCATTCCAGGGCTTTATCCTAAAAATAAGAGGGATATAAATCTTAGATGTACCACAATACAGGAAAACAATAGTGATTGGATATCCATCATTTAAATCCTCCTGAGGCCCACGGTACTGTTTATCTTAAATCCAATCTGTTTATTATGTCGGAAAGACCCATATGAAGGGTAAAAACAAAGATCATCTTGATCCAATACTTTTATGGCCACCAAAAAGTTTTTAATGGTCGATGTTCATTAAATACTGTTTCCTGTAATGTGGTTCAATTGAGATCAGGATATATCTCATTTTTTTTTGTATAATATCGTAAAATGATATTTAAAAATAGATGGACAGCATGGTTGAAACACATACATCATGATGGGGCCCACAGAGCACCGAACACCAGTCATTGGCTGATGGCAGGGGGAGTAGCCAATCCGTTTCATGTAGCATATCCATGCCGTCCATCCATTTTTCTATCTAATTTAAGGGGTTAAGCCCCAAATTGAAGCATATGAAAATATGAAGTGGATCATACTACGGAAACAGTCAGCATAATGATTTTCTAGTTTGCCCCGCAGATTTTCTAGTTTGTTCCACTTAATTTCATATTTGACAGAAGTGCATGGGTGGATGTATAGCATACTTTGTAATTTTGGTGGATGATGAAATGAACTTTATACTTTGTCCCACTGTATTTTCGGTTTATCTCACTCTATTTCCAGTTTGGCCCGCTCAATTTCCAGTTTGTTCCGCTAAATTTCCAGTTTGGCCCGCTCAATTTCTAGTTTGTCCCGCTCAATTTCAGTTTGGCCCGTTCAATTTTCAGTTTGGCCCGCTCAATTTACATTTTGGCCCACTCAATTTCTAGTTTGGCCCGCTCAATTTCCAGTTTGTCCCACTCAATTTTCAGTTTGTTGCGCTCAATTTCCGGTTTGGCCCGTAGTATATCCACGTCGTCCATCCATTCTTCCATCTAATTTAAGCAGTTTAGCCCCAAATTGAAGCATATCAAAAGATCAAGTGGATCATACCACGGGAAACAATGGACATAATGATTTCCACCATTGAAACCATAGTGGGCCCAACAGTGATGTTTGTTTGTTATCACAACTTACTTGTTTAAGAATTATGTGAATGAACTGCTTCGAACATAGAATAAGTAACCTAACGTACTTTTTTATTGTCTATATAAATTGGCTTACGTAATCACTATTTGTGAAGAAAAAAAGAGTTTATATTCTTTAGCACACATAAATATCATGATCAAGTATACCTTTCAAATGATGTAAAATCTTTTTCCCTACTTGTAAATGAATCTAACTTAGAAATTTCATGTGGTAGTTAAGTAATTCCACAATATAAAAGATGTTTAGGCTAGTATGAGTTAAGTATTTAAAACTTCTAATCAACACCTTGAAACCCTTTAGGATCTATTAGATTGTTTTTCTTGTCGTTGCTCAATTTCAACGTAATTTCCATGAGTATGCACACTAATTTAGAATTTTTCATCTCAACGATTTTTAGAGTTTCATGCATATACGTGTTCTCAAATGTAAAAATTACATCTTCTATTTAATTTATCCTGATTCAAGATAATATGCCATAAGACCCATATTTGTCATTTCAAATTTACGAAGTAGCCTTTTTAAACTCATCAACCATAACACTATCATTGTCTGTGAATATTAGATCACCAATGTATAAAGATGTCAATAATACATCACCATGGTCATTGTGTTAACATGGATAACATGCTCATTGGGATAACTTGTTTGTTTGTTATCAAACCTATTCATAAGATCATAGATACATTGTTTTCAATTATGTTTGATTTTGTCTACTATGTTTATCTTGTGAATTTTATATTTGATATGTTTTTCAATTCATCTCTGCAGGCGACGAATATTCTGCCGTAATCTCCAACCCAACATCTAGGTGTACACTGACATGGTGGTTTGACAAGGTGAAGGGTGGAGTAGAGAAGCACGATAGTCGGCTAAATTTGTTTACTCAATCCCCTTTCTCGTTTCTATTGCATATTACATCCTTTAGATTTATAAGGGCTCTATTTCACCTTCTTCTTGTAAGATACAAAGGTGATCTAGTATTTGAGATCAGGGGGAAGCGATTGCAGTTTGCCGAGATGGACTGCGCCCTCATTACCGGTCTTAAGATTGGAGATCTTACAGTACCAAATATTTCTTACACTACGAGTACATTAAGAGACAAATACTTTAAAGAATACCCAGTATTAAAGAAGCACCTAATGGACGTGTTTGAGAGATTAGTTGACACCAATAAGCATGAGGACGTCGTGAAGGTTGCCCTACTTCTAGTTGTGGAGTACTTTCTTAGGGGAAACGAACTGAAAACCAGGTGCAACATGGATTATATTTACCTGGTTGACTCGCTAGATGATTTCTATAGGTATCCCTGGGGTAGTTTGGGATACAATACAATGTCGCAAGGAATCGAATCTGCCATTGCCACATCAAGTTCCCCTCGGTACACTGCGTATGGTTGTGTCCTTCCTCTACAAGTAAGAACACATTTTATTTCCTATATGTTTTCCCTCTATAGTCAATTTTAGATTTTTAACCGGGCGCAATTTCATTCTAACAGGTATGGGCAGTAGAGATATTACCTGCCCTACAAGAGTGTGTTGTTTCGTATGTTCCCCATCAAATTCCACGCTTCATTCAATATCGAGGCTAGAAGAGTTGGAGGTACAAGAGAATACATGCTATTTTCGAGAGTAGAGTTGTAAGTTTATATATATCTATTCCATTTACTTTACTTAACTTGACGTATAAGCTTTTATATTTAACATTACTCTTTGTTCTTTTGCAGACATCAATAGTAATGAAATTAGAACCAACGCTACGAGAATGGGAAACGGATGTCGTTTGCTCGGTGCGAGACAGTTTTCAGGTGAGATGTTATGAAAAATGAACTATATTTTATCTACCATTGTTAAGTTATCCTTACTCTGACATATCCATGTATACATTTTGCAGCTCACTGAGACCCAGGAAGATGATGAGGAGGATGATGAGGGTAATGAGATTGATCATGAGGAGGATGACGAGTCAGATGATAACGATGAGAAAGGCGTGAAGGGAGAGGGACCGAGGGTGAGTATTATGAAGAATTTTGTTTTTATAAAGGAATGTTGGATTGAGAGGGAAGAGTTGAAGAAGGAGAGAGAGGAATTGAAGAAGGAGAGAGACGAATTGAGAAAAGAGAGAGAAGAGATAAGGAGTAAAGAAGCAATGTTTGATGAGAGGGAGACCTTAAAGAGAGAGGAATTGAAGAAGGAGATGAACGAATTGAGAAAAGAGAGGGAAGAGATAAGGAGGAAAGAAGCAATGTTTGATGAGAGGGAGACCTTACTGAAAGAGAAAGAGCAATTGAAATAGGGAGAAGGATTTATTTTTTGAGGAGAATGAAAAGTTTGCGAAACAGATGGAAGAGTTTAATAAGGAGAAGGAAGGTAGTCGTACACAGAAGGGACGTTTTATGATGGAGGAGGAGGGTGAGGAGTCGAGGAAGGGAGGAGAAGTAAATGATATTGACAATAAAGAACTTGGATATGAGGATCTGGATGTGCAATCGTATGGTAATGTCAAAGGTAATATATTGAATGCATCCACTTCTCATCCCGTTTATGAAAGAAGAACCAAAAGGATACCGAAGCCGTCATATTACAAGATGTCTCCGTACTTGTCCCTATCTGCATTCGACACAACCCATGGGGCGGTTCCCGAACCCAACCAAGTAACCACTTTTACTACTTCTCCGATACCATTTTCTCTATATATGGATCCTTTTAGAGCATTATCCGCGCATGAGGTGAAAGAGGTAGAGGACTGGTATGAAGCAAACAAGGACATGCCAACATGAAAATGGTTTAGTACGATATGGATGAAGGATGCATGGGTTGATAGTGAGGTAAGCATTACTAATTTATTCTCTATATACATTGATTGGCATATAATTAATTGTTATATTAATATATGACTAAATCGTATTATCCTATTGATTAGGCTATCGACACATACATCGAGTTTCTTGAGAAAAGGCATAACGACCTTTCAATAGTATATCATCAGGATTGCAAGTTCTGTCCTACGTATTTTACGGTAACTGTTTATTTCGTCAATCCTTAATCTGTTTGAAGATTTTATTTTCTTACATGTATTGAACTTTGATCATGTTTGTAATAGCAAAGCCTTGAGGGGTGTTTGCCTATTTTGATTGCATACCGGACCTCGAAATCAACATCAGAACGGGCCTTGCTAATAGGCCAGCTGACCAAGGCCTACGCAATTGCCAAGCAACGAGATAAACCATACGCCAAAGCGATTTGGTGTTATGAACGGGTAATGCACTTGTCACAGAACATCATCTCTTACTGTTATGTGTTCTATCATGTTTTGACTAATATATTATTTTGTGAATCATGGACAGGTCTATGCGCCCATAAATCATGAAAATTCACATTGGTTTTTGTTGGTCATCTATCCCAAAGTAAGGGAAATCGTTGTTGTGGATAGCTTATGCACAAATGTAATGCCGCAGCAGATGAAGAACATGACTGATGCACTCCCCATTTTCTTCCATGCCACTGGAGACAGCACTGCGCTTGAAGGAAAGAATTGGTCCGTCTGAGTGGATGAATCTACGCCGAAGCAACACAATGGTTATGACTACGAGATATTCGTAATAAAATTTATCAACATTTTGTGTAGCGGTCTCACCTTGGCGGGAACAGACATGCAAAAATTCACCGCCGATTGGAGGAAATTAATAGCATATGATTGCTTGTCTCTTGGTCGTAGATGATATTTGTCCAGGGCATGGGAGGATTTTTTGAAAGATGTTGTATTATACGGAGTATTAATTTCATTGTTGAATATACTTTGTACATTGTTGTCCCGCTCATGTACTATTTCATGTTATATACACTGTATGAGGTTTACAGTGATCTTGGAGTGACAGTAAAATTCCATGTCTGTGCATTTCAGTCCGAGTTCATTCTCTAATCACGATGGCCTTGGGAGGGTTGATCCGAGGGATGGGTTAACTGCAAAAGGGTCGATTAAAACTATATTGGGTTATCTTGCTGGTTCTGAAATCATTATGTCAACCAGTAAGATAACCCAATATAGTTTTAATCGGTCCTTTTGCAATCAACCCATCCCTCAGATTAACCCTCTCAAGGGTATCGTGATTAGAGAAATAACTCGTACTGAAATGCACATACTTGAAAATTTGCTGCATATTTACCGTAAGTATATGGGTGAATGTATAACATACTATGTAATTTTGGTGGATGATGAAATGAACTTTATACTTTGTCATCTTTATATTTCCAGTTGTCCTGCTCAATTTCCAATTTGGCCCGCTCAATATCCAGTTTCGCTCGATCAATTTCCAATTTGCAAAGCTCAATTTTCAGTTTCGCCCGCTCAATTTTCAGTTTGCAAAGCTCAATTTCCAGTTTCGTCCGCTCAATTTCCAGTTCGGCCCGCTCAATTTCCAGTTTCGTCCGCTCAATTTCCAGTTTACAAAGCTTGATTTTCAGTTTGTCCCGCTCAATTTTTCGGTTTTTCGCTCAATTTCATTTGGCCCCTCGATGTCCGCATTTAAAGCTCAATTTCATTTGTCCCCCCCCAATTTCGATTTGGTCCGCTCAACCCCGGCTTATCCCGCTCATTTTCGGTTTGGCTCGCTCAATTTCATTTGTCTTTCAATTCGGTTTGTCCGCTCTGCCCGCTCAATTTCTAGTTTGGCCCACTCAATTTCGCTTTGTCCGCTCAATTTCCGATTTGGTCCGCTCAATTCTAGTTTGCCCGCTCAATTTCGATTTGCTTTGCCAAATCGATTTGTCCCGCTCAATTTTCATGTTGTCCCGCTCAATTTCCTGTTTATCACGCTTAATTCCCAGTTTGTCCGCTCTGGCCCGCTCAATTTTCAGTTTGGCCCGCTCAATTTTCAGTTTGTCCCGCTCAATTTCGATTTATCCCGCTCAATTTCTAGTTTCGCGCACTTCAATTTTCGCCAGTAAAGCGATTTCGATTTTCGCTTTTGTCGCTCAATTTCCGGTTTGGCCCGCTCAATTTCCAGTTTGGCCCCCTCAATGTCCAGTTTGCAAAGCTCAATTTCCAGTTTGTCCCCCCTAATTTCCAGTTTGGTCCACTCAATTCCCAGTTTGTCCCGCTCAATTTCCAGTTTGACTCGCTCAATTTTCAGTTTGACCCGCTCAATTCCCATTTTGTCCGCTCTGGCCTGCTCAATTTCTAGTTTGGCCCACTCAATTTCCAGTTTGTCCTGCTCAATTTCCAGTTTGGTTTACTCAATTCCCCGTTTGGCCTGCTCAATTTCCAGTTTAGCCTGCTCAATTCCAGTTTGTCCCGCTCAATTTTCATGTTGTCCCGCTCAATTTCCAGTTTGGCCTGCTCAATTTCTAGTTTGGCCCGCTCAATTTTCAGTTTGTCCCGCTCAATTTTCAGTTTGGCTCGCTCAATTTCCAGTTTGTCCCGCTCAATTCCCAGTTTGTCCGCTCTGGCCTGCTCAATTTCCAGTTTGGCCCGCTCAATTTCCAGTTTATCCCGCTCAATTTCCAATTTGGTCCACTCAATTCCCAATTTATCCCGCTCAATTTCCAGTTGTCCCACTCAATTTCCAGTTTGGCCCGCTCAATTTTCATGTTGTCCCACTCAATTTTCAGTCAATTCGCTTCACTTCCAGATGGACGATTTAGATCTATCTTATTTCCATGCATTTCACGGTCATTCCCAACGATTCCGTGTTGATTCACGGTCATTTCCATGCATTTCATGGTCAACTCCCTTCACTTTACGGTCATTTCCACGCATTTCACGGTCAATTCGCTCCACTTCACTGTCATTTCCATGCATTTCACGGTCAATCCCGGTGATTCCCTTCACTTCACGGTCATTTCCATGCATTTCACGGTAAATTCCCTTCACTTTACGGTCAATTCCATTCACTTTACGGTCATTTCCATGCATTTCACGTTCAATTCTGGTGATTCCGTTTCATTTCACGGTCAATTCCCTTCACTTCACGATCATTTCCATTCATTTTTTTCTATCAAATTTTGATTTTCGTTTCAGCAATCGTTTGTTTGCAAACCATCAGTTAAGAAAACAGTTGGTTAGTAAAAAGATGCAAAAGCAGTCCATGGTTTGGAGAGCTAGGTTGTTGATCTGAGCCAGTTACGGATGTGCTAGATGATGAAATGAATCATTAAGAAAATGCTGCAACAATATTAAATCTCCCATTTATTAAAGAAAGATCGAGTGATCTTTTTTTTTTTTTTCTTTCCTGTTAGTTTTGTCTAGAAATTAATCAATTTCACTTTTAGCACAATATTGAACTTGATATGTACTTGTGGGCCTTGGTTCTTGGATGCTCTCTAGGTTAAATGTGTTCAAGTCATGAGACAAATTCATTCATGTTTGTGGGCTTGTTTTCTTTGTTCGGGCTAGTATATATCAGGAGGAGAAGAATCTCATAGACTTGTATATTATCCTTCTCAGATTTTCAAGGTAAAGAAAGTGTCATTATGGGAGTTCTGCTTGCCTTTTCCTAGTTGTTATTGTCACTTTCTCATTATTATGGGGTATTGCTTTTTGAGACTATTATCACGTGTTTCATTTGTGATTTTAAAGATTATGGTGACGTATTTAAATTTCCTTAAAAATTTAGTTCTTTACTATCTGTTTAGCTGGGTTTAATAATTCCATATTTGCATTTGGAGAGGTATTCAATCTTCCCACTTTAAAATCTTCCCAATTCAATCTTCCCAATTTACTATCCGCAATCTTGGTGAGGTTTGGTAGTTTTCAAAGGCAGTTCTTAGTTTCGAAGGAATGGTCATGCAAATCAGCGAGCAATCTGGGAGTTCGCTATACATGTATCTATCTCATGGTAGAACTAGCAAGCCATTTCAAAATGCAAACTTTCAGAAGTACTTTTGAAATTGTGTTAACATCCTGACCGCCACCCTCAATGCATTTTGTGTATACTAACTATACTGTAAGCAACGTGGGGTCCAATCATGTAAGAACATCACAAAGGGTTTACGTGGTGATTCAATCGTTTTGATGCGGAAGAACACGATGATGAAGCCGTCCATCAAGTTGCATTCCGATAAGACCGGGAACAAGGCCTATCTTAATCTCCTACCATTGCTCGTGGGCAACGTGGGGTTGATTTTCACAAAGGGTGATTTGAAGGAAGTAAGTGAAGAGGTTGCTAAATACAAGGTTGGAGCTCCTACCCATGTTAGACTTGTTGCTCCCATCGATGTCATTGTTCCACCTGGCAACACAAGGTTGGACCCATCTCAAACTTCGTTCTTCCAGGTGCTCATCATCCCTACCAAAATTAACAAGGATACTGTTGAAATCATCACCCCTGTCGAGCTGATCGAAGGGGGAAAAGGTGGGATCTTCTGAGGCAGCCTTGCTTACGAAGCTTGGGATTAGGCCTTTCTCGTATGGCCTTGTCGTCTTGTCTGTGTATGACAATGGCTCTGTGTTTTGCCCAAAAGTGTTGGACCTCACAGAGGACGATCTGATTGAGAAATTTGCAAGCTGGTGTTTCTATGGTGACAAAGCATTGGCTTTGGCCATATCTTACCCAACTCTGGCATCCGCTCCCCACATGTTTGCAAATGCCTACAAGAATGTTCTTGCCATTGCACTGGCGATCGAGTATTCATTCCCGCAAGCAGAGAAAGTGAAGGAATATTTGAAGGATCCAAGCAAGTTTTCTTTGTTCTTTGCACCGATTCTCTTTGGAGAAGCTGTTGCTCATTTGCACTTGTGCAGAAGAAGAAGAAAGAAGAGCCTGCAGAGGAATCAGATGACGATATGGGTTTTAGTCTCTTTGACTAAGAGCCTTGTTATATTTTAATGTTGCAATGCGAGTTATATTTTGATACATTTTAGTTCACTTTCGGTTTCTGTTAGTTTTTTATGGGTTGGATTGCAATTTCATTATTAGTTATATTTTGCTGAACATGTGCTTGTTTTAAGCGGACAGGTTGTTGAGTGCGCCAAATCTTTGAAAAGTCTGAATAGAAGAATCTTCTTTTAAAGTACAAAAAAAAAACTATACCCGTAGGCATTTATGGTTATTTAAACCCGCTATTGTCTCTCTCCCAGCTCAGTTTTCCATATAAACAGTTGGGATCCCAGAGTTGGTTAGTGGCTGGGGAGCATACTATTGAATTTGGATAGAAAGTGTTTCAATCCATATGAACCCATGTACTGATCCATGTACAATGGTACCATGATCTGAGCGGTTCGGAATTAGTAAATTGGGAATGCTATTTGTTGCATTAATTCAGTTTACATAAGAGGATTTACTGACATATATATGTGTTAAGAGAAAAATGTAGGTAGAATAAAATTCTCCATCTAAAAGAAATGAAAAATTTTAGGGTATGGTTATAGTTACGGTTATAAACCGTAACCATAGATGGCGAACCTCACGGTGAGTTGGGGTGGAATCGCGGAATCCGTGATTGATCGCCGATCGGGACAGTGACTTGTGGTGGAATCGCAGGATCCGCGATTGATCGCTGATCTACGGAATATTTATGGCTACGGATTAAAACCGTAGCAATAGCCGTATCCATTTTTTTAACATGGAGAATTTTATTCCACCTACACATAGTTATAATTTATATGTATATATAAGCATATAAATTAAAATTTTATCTTTTTTTTTCTTCATTTCTTTCTTTAATCATATAACAAGAATATATTCTAAACCAAAATTAGTTACTTGACATATCATATATGATTTGATGGTTGAAAGTTGGGCGGGTTCAACCCGACCAACATGTGATCGACTCGACATTAGGTTGTGCTTGGACAGGATGTTATGGGAGTTGGTCTTGCGGTTGGGCCATACAAGCATCAACCCAATAAAACTTGGGTTGGGCTTCGGTTGAGGTCTCGGGTTGCCTAACCCAACACGAACTCGACTAATATATAAGTTCCTTATAGAGCAATTTACAATTGAGTGCAGATCATTTGTGTTGAAGGCAAAGGAAATTTCAATGCTGACTACTTTTAATGGTCCACATCATTTTCGGTGACTCATCTCACATTTGCGTGGATATTGAGCAGGCCAAACTAGAAAATGAGCGGGACAAACTAGAAATTGAGCGGGCCAAACTGAAATTTGAGCGGGCCAAATTGGAAATTGAGAGGGACAAACTGGAAATTGAGTGGGCCAAATTGGAAATTGAGTGGGACTAACTAGAAATTGAGCGGGCCAAACTGAAATTTGAGCGGGCCAAATTGGAAATTGAGAGGGACAAACTGAAAATTGAGTGGGCCAAATTGGAAATTGAGCGGGGCGAACTAGAAATTGAGCGGGCCAAACTGAAAATTAAGCGGGCCAAATTGAAAATTGAGTGGGACAAACTGGAAATTGAGAGGGCCAAATTGGAAAATGAGCGGGATAAACTGGAAAATGAGCGGGCCAAACTGGAAAATGAGCAGGACAACTTGAAAATTGAGCGGGACAAACTAGAATTTCAACGGGTCAAATTGGAAATTGAGCGGGCAAACCTGGAAATGAGCGGGACAAATTGGAAATTGAGCAGGACAAACTGAAAATTGAGCGGGACTAACTAGAAATTGAGCGGGCTAAACTGAAAATTGAGCGGGACAAACTGTAAAATGAGCGGGCCAAACTGGAAAATGAGCGGGACAGCTAGGAAATTGAGCGGGACAAACTGGAAATTGAGCGGGTAAACATAAAAACGAGCGGGACAAACTGAAAATTAAGCGGGACAAACTGGAATTTGAGCGGGACTAACTACAGTGTGAGCGGGCTAAACTGAAAATTGATTGGGACAAATTGTAAAATGAGCGAGCCAATCTAGAAATTGAGCGGGCCAAACTGAAAATTGAGCGGGACAAACTGAAAATTAAGCGGGACAAACTGGAAAATGAGTGGGACAACTTGGAAATTGAGCGGGCCAAACTAGAAATTGAGCGGGTAAACATAGAAATGAGCGGAAAAAACTGAAAATTGAGCAGGACAAACTGGAAATTGAGCAGGCCAAACTAGAAATTGAGCGGGCTAAACTGAAAATTGAGCAGGACAAACTGTAAAATGAGCGGGCCAAACTAGAATATGAGCGGGACAACTTAGAAATTGAGCGGGCCAAACTGAAAACTGGGCGGGTAAACATAGAAATGAGTGGGACAAACTGAAAATTGAGCGAGACAAACTGGAATTTGAGCGGGACTAACTACAGTGTGAGCGGGCTAAACTGAAAATTGAGTGGGACAAATTGTAAAATGAGCGGGCCAATCTAGAAATTGAGCGGGCCAAACTGAAAATTGAGCGAGACAAACTGGAAAATGAGCGGGACAAATTGGAAAATGAGCAGGACAACTTGAAAATTGAGCGGGCCAAACTAGAAATTGAGCAGGCCAAACTGGAAATTGAGTGGGTAAACATAGAAATGAGCAGGACAAACTGAAAATTATGCGGGACAAACTGGAAATTGAGCGGGCCAAACTAGAAAATGAGTGGGACAAACTGGAAAATGAGCGGGACAAATTGTAAAATGAGCGAGCCAATCTAGAAATTGAGCGGGATAAACTGGAAATTGAGCGGGCCAAACTGAAAAATGAGCGGGACAAACTGAAAAATGAGCGAGACATCCACCTCCAGAGCCATGAACAGACCTGAACAAGGAGAGAAGGGCTAGCTTTGCCAACTTCAACTGCTCTTGGGAGTAGTTAATAAACTCTAAAAGCTTGAAAATCCATTGTCCTTACACAAATGTGCAAGTCCTGAAACATGGCAAATATCAAACTGGTCATAGCATTTTGTTAGGTACGTTAGAACTGTGTTTTGACATAATGAATACCCTGGGAAATAAGCCACTTTCAATATACCCACCAATATAGCTTCTCCAATTTTACCAATTATAAAGGTAAGTCTTTAGAATTTTAACAAACAAAACTATGTGAGATTACTTTAGGATCATTAAAAAGGTATTGTCCCTGAATTGAGTGCATCACATGTTTTCGAACACCAAGTTTGGAATGTATACATTAAAAAGTAAATCCCTAGGTTCCCTCGCTCAATTCCAAGCTTCTCTCACTGAATTTGTAGCTTGCCTCACTCAATTCCTAGCTCGCCTTGCTCAATCCCTAGGTTCCCTCGCTCAATTTGTAGCTTCCCTAGCTTAATTCCTAGCTTGCCTCGCTCAATTCCTAACTTCCCTCGCTGAATTTTTAGGTTCCCTCGCTCAATTCCTAGCTTGGTTCGCTCAATCCATAGGTTCCCTCGCTTAATTTGTAGGTTCCCTCGTTCAATTCCTAGCTTACCTCGTTCAATCCCTAGATTCCCTCGCTCATTTCCTAGCTTCCCTCGCTCAATTTATAGGTTGCCTCGCTTAATTTGTAGGTTCCCTCGCTCAATTCCTAGGTTCCATCGCTCATTTCCTAGCTTGCCTTGCTCAATCCCAAGGTTCCCTCGCTCAATTCCTAGCTTCCCTTGCTCAATTCGTATGTTGCATCGCTCAATTCGTAGGTTTCCTCGCTCAATTCCTAGCTTCTCTCTCTCAATTCCTGGCTTGCCTCGCTCAATCCCTAGGTTCCCTCGCTCAATTTCTAGGTTCCCTCGCTCAATTTGTAGGTTGCCTCACTTAATTTGTAGGTTCCCTCACTCAATTCCTAGCTCAATTCATAGGTTGCAGCCGGGATTTACCATATGCGGGCCCAAAGGGCCATTTTAGCTAATAAGTGGCACCTGGGACACCTCCATAGTTTAGTAGTTAAATTAAAGTCTTATTTAGGTATGTTTTCCATGCATTTCTCGGTCATTTCCATTCACTTCACGGTCAATCCCGGCGATTCCATGCATTTCTCGCGACCTTACAGACAAAAAATGAACATATAGGGTTAGTATGGGAGTGCAAGTGTTACTAGGGCTATTTACATCAAAATTGGAGTCGTATATAACCCCATTTTCTCACACCTCTCTATCTTGCATGAATTTTCTATGTTTTCTTAGGGCATTTCAAAAGGAGAAATAAGGAGAAGAGAAAAGGAGAAATAAGGAGAAGAGAAGAGGAAGCTCGGAGATGTGGGATCCAACCAAGGAACATTGATCTCCTTTTCCTTGGGAAGATTCCGTGCCGCTACTGGGACTCCTTTCGGTTTCCCTAGGACCACAAACAGGTGAGATCCGATCCTCGACCCAATAATGTAGACTATTAAGCCCCTTTTTTCACAATTGCTAATAGATTATGTGTATTGTACAAATCCAAACGCCCTGCGTCGAAATCCTACTTCGAAACCGTCGACTATTAACCCTAGTTTACCGTTTTATCGACCCCTAAGGGACCAGATAATGATCACGGGTTGCGATCTACGCTTAAGAACTTGTTGTGCCGTTTATTTTAAATGATTTGTAAATGATATGTTTTACGAAATGCATTGTAGTCCATGTGTTCGATGAAATGCCTGATTCATTTATGTTCACTCATACCTACAGTTCATTTTCCCCATGCTATGTGTTTCCCTCATTCGTTTATGCAATCCAAGTTGCTCATTTTAGCTCATTTCCCATCAATTGTTTTTTTCCCATTAGGAAATGTTGCAAAAGCACCTCAGAATTTCCCTACAAACCTACGCCTTTCCTTCCTATAATAGAGAATTTGCGTCCATATTCAGCAAGCTGGTCACTTAGAGCATTTCCACTTTTTCAAAAATATCAAATTTTCCTCCTATTGATTTTATTCCACTCTATAAACCACAATACCTCTTCCATGTTGAGGAAGTCAATCGCTTCAAGAACAACCCCCTTCTTAATCTCACATTTCATCCTCTCACTTGAAAATGGAGACAATTGCCTTGCACACTACACTCAAGAAAAAAGTCAAGTTTGGTAAAATGCCTGACTCGTTATAGTCCATGTGGTCGGGTCAGGGTATATCCAAGATTCGGTTTCAGTTAGAGGGGATGCGCGTAATATAAAATTCCAACAACCCAGGGTATATCTACCAGATTACTCAATTTTATGAACATGTTCCTCAAATGAACATCTCAACAACTTTAAATTTAAAACAGGCCATCATCATCATCACTACCGTTACCATCATCATCATTATCATCGTCATCATCATCATCATGAGCTATCCCCGTGGTCACAAAAGTGGGGCGCACCGCTCTCGATCACCGATCAGGGTAGAGAGTTGGGGCAGAATCGCGGGATCCGCGATTAATCTCCAAATAGTCCAGTGAGTTGCGGCGGATCCGCGGATCCGAATCGATTGATCCAGAATGGAGACCGCCGATCGGGATTCATCCCTGATTGCGTTTGTGGCGGAATCGCGAGATCTGCGATTAATCACGGAATCAAATGAAGTCATGCGGATCCAGATCCGGGATTCATCCCTGATTGCGTTTGTGGCGGAATCGCGAGATCTGCGATTAATCACGGAACTGTCCAGCGAGTTGCGGCGGAATCGCCGGATCCGGGATTCATCCCCGATTGTGTTTGCGGAGGAATCGCGAGATCCGCGATTAATCACCGAATGGGACAGCGAGTTGCGGTGGAATCGCACTATCCGCGATTAATCGCCGAACATCCATCCCCCTTTTAAGTTGAACGTGTTGCGCGAAAATCACTCCCTCCTCCATTTCTCTCCTTTCCCTCACAACTCTCACTCTCTTTGCCCTCCTCAACCCTTTCAAATTGGAATCCCCAAGACTTCCAACATTTCACCTTCATCTCCTTCTCCATACATCATTCCCATTCCGACTTCCGTCCTCTCTTCTTCTTTCACCCTCTTTTCATTTCGAAATCCACGAACCCTAAACCCTACAATTTTCGAAATCCTCAAATCCTCACTCCTACAAATTTTGAAATCCCCAAATTCGCAAATCCTACAAATTTCGAAATCTCAAATCCCCGAATCCTACCAACTTTGAAATCCTCAGGTCCCCAAACCCTCAAATCTTCTACAAGAATACCTCTATTCAAGCTTCAACCCTTACACCATTCACCCTTAAGTTTGTGCGAAAATGGCCCTTCTTGGAGCTATCACCTCGTTCTTCTCCTTTTTGTTGATCCTTTCCCTCATGGGAAAGAGGAGGGCGGCTCCCGAGGAGGCGGGGCCGAGCCGGGCTAGGCGTGCACGAAAGGAGAGTGAGCTGAAGCTAGCAAGCTCAACAAGTGTTGCGGGGCAAGGCCGTGAGAAGCGCTCGAAGAGGAATCAGGACGCTCCTCCTGCGCAGCCTGAGGTGAACCTAGGGAAATTTCGAAATCGAAAAGTTGCGTTTGAGGTATCCATTGAAGACAAGTTCTTTGGCGAGTTCGAGTTACTCGATCGCCTCCTGCACAACGATTGGGCAAACATGTTTGAGGGTAATTACCGCTCTGATGCGGGCTTGGTAAGGTCCTTCTACTCTATAATTCGTAGGGCAAGTACGAACCCGTTAGGGTTCGACATCCCTTTTTGCGGGCATATGGTCTGCGTTAACGTACAAGTCATCTCCGAGATCCAAGGCACACCTCTAGGGAAAGTGCATATTAATGTGAAAAATGTGATGAATAAACAAAATAAGGATGAGCGAATTATGCACCTGTGTGGGAAGCTGGTCGAGTGGAAGCGTGGCAGTAGCGTGTCTGCATCCGAGCTGCTCTTCCCATATCGACTACTCCACCACATTTGTACGTACAACCTGTATCCAAGGACTAGCAATCGGACTGAGTGCACCCGTTTCATTATCAAGCTCCTCTACCAAGTGGGCCAGGGAGCACAAGTATGTATCCCCACCATTGTGCTTACCCATATCGTAAAGGCAGCGACATCGACTCGGGATAATGCAGCACTTCCATTTGGTCACTTAATCTGTAAGCTCGCCCACAAGTACGGGATCTCAAGATCCAATGGGGACCTCGAGTCCATGAAATGCATCGACGAAACTACGATCAAACATATGAATATTAGCCCGAAACTCAAGATGTCGAGGCTCGAAAAGAATGTGGATGAGATCGAAGAGGAAGAAGAAGAGGAGAGCGATGAAGAAGAAGAAGAAGAAAGTGATGGGGAAGAGGAATCCGAAAAGGAAAGGGCAAACGAGACACTTCTTGCCTTACAGGAAATACGAGAGCTCTACCAATCGTTTGATGCAAGGATGGAGAGACAAGAGAAGCTGGGCAAGAAGATCTACCGCGCAGTAAAAGCGATCCTGTGCTGTGTACGAAAGAGGGAGCACCCCCTCTTTCGCCTAACTCTGAGGACCAGTAGGCCCTCATGCCACCCCTTTTTGTAGCCCCGCCCCTGCATGGTGTCATTTTCTCTCTACGGGGAGTTCACGATATGTATTGCTTAAGTTTAGTTTCCCGTTATGCAATGAAAATGAAATCTCCTTTACTTCATGTTATTAATGGTGTGGGCTGATAGTACTTCTAGATAAATTTTGCTTTCCATTGAGCACTGCATTATTTCAGCCATATGCAAACCGCTCATCTAGTGGGCCATTGCTTGAAAAGCAGCTGCAACACTTCCATTATCCTGTTAAGTTCGCAAATTCTTTCATTGAAGAGGAGCAATGTAAGAGAAATTTTTATTTCTTACTATTTTCTAGGTATTGAGTTTCCCAAAAAACTCCACAAATCTAAACAGTCCTTAAAGTAGGCTTGAGGAGATTGCTCGATTAAATGATAGCTAGTCAAATCAGATTAAAGAGTTTGAAGAAAAGAGAGAGAGAGGGCTGACAATTTCATTCAAAATAAAAAGAGGGAAAGTACATCATAATAAAGGAACTAAGGTTCTGATATGCATTGAATACCCCACGACCTCACCTTTTGCTGAGGAGCCTGCCAATTTGTTGGCCTCCTTCACCATCGGTAAATGAAATGTTTAACCTAGAGGTTTTATGGAGGATTTTTATCAAACACACAGGCAACCTTCCACGGATCACATTGCCATTCCTAACCCACGAGATGGCATTTCCATAACCCCCTCTAGCAATAACAGGGCCCCCAAGAGTATAAGTGAAATGACAAAGACTTCCTCTTAGGGCCTATTTCGATTGAAGGCAAACTAGGAGAATGCAAGCAAAAGCAATAACGTGACAAAAGTGGGAGGTAAACTAACATTAGCATCAGGGGTAGCAAACTTTTTGCACCTGTTTGATTTGCTAGAGAGATAGAACATACTTTCCTTTGCATGAAGATAAGAAGACTGAGCCGAAGTGGAGGTATTTGGAAGGAGAAGTAGTATTGTTGCAGAATTTGAAAATGAGCTGACCCAACTGGTGGACAAGTGACTATTGCAAATAGGTCCAATCTTTGTCTTTTATCTGTCAAATTTTGATTTTTGTTTCACCTTTTTCTTAATCGTTAGTTTGCAAACCATCAGTTAAGAAAACAGATTTTGAGAGTATTTGAATTTCCTTAAAAATTCATTTCAATCTATCCATACCATGCCATATTTGTGTATGCTCATCACCTATATGTTGAGTCAGATTGTTGTGGGTGGCCGGCCTAAATAGTGTCAGGTTATCTTAGTGGTGAGCTTAGCACACCAGTGTGAATGGAACTTATATCCAACTTTTAGGTGGCATGAGGCAAGAAAGACCTGGATATTGATTTCCTTAGTCTTATCAATTATCCAAAGACTAGACTTGTATGATCATCAACACTTATTCTAGGTTAATGGTGGCTGCCCAACCACCGTGCACCAGTCCAATCTACGAAGGGAGCCAAATAATTCAACAGTTGTGATTTTCTGCCCCTCCTTTAACATGAGTCCATTTCTGAAAATGGACTTGCTTAATGTGCCCTTGGAGATCCAAAAAAGAATATATATCTTACTAGAGATGCTCAACGTTGATGTTAGGTCATTTGCGAGGCACTTGAGGGATCTTTTTGTTAAATGGGTCACACATGGCTGGGCTCCATTTTTCATCTAGCCTTTTTTTTTTTTTTTTTTTTTTTGCTGTTGTGGCCTGAAAATATCTTTGGAGGCTTCTAGACAAGCTGAATTTGTTTTTTTTTTTTTTTTTATAAAAAAAAACAAATTCATTACCAAAATGTTCCTAGATCTTTATTTTGATTGAACAATCACTGCCCCATAATGATGTAATTCGATTATTATGAATAAACGTGCCATTAATTGAATTCCTAGTTTATCCAAAGAATTGGACTAAAGTTGGTGGTGACATCTTGTTAATTCCTATTATCATTATGTAGGGAGAAGTTTGCTTCAGTGCCTAATGGTTCTATGGTGGTGGCTTTGTTGTGGCTGCAAGTGTCGGTGGTGGAGCTACTGAGGCCAAGAAAGAAGAGAAAGTGGAGGAGATGGAGAGATGCTCCATTGCGTTTAGAGTAATGTAAGTTATAGTGCATGTAGTTGCTTTGGGACACCTAGTCCAATCCATTGATGTAGACTGTTCATCTTTAACCCTTACATATGATTCCAACGGATCACTCTTATTAGGCAATCATGACCATGCCATCCATCTTTAACAAATGCCAACTAAAGATGCCACATTTGACTCCTGGGACAGTTTCCCCTTCTGTAATATGTTGATTGCTCTGTTTCCCATTATGATTATGTAAATAGAGCTATTGTTACCAAACGGAAATATTGTTGCGGCTCTATGGTAAAGTATTATCTCTACTCCATGAAACTAGAAAGTAGCTGGCTGATCTGCTTTGCAACTTATGAAAATGGTAAGATGCTCTTTAGCTTTTGTTGGTTAGTGATGATTTGTTCGCTTCAAACAAGCAAATTAATGCATACCTCCTGCTGTTGCAAATTTCCACAGGTCAAAGAGCTTTAGAAGGTAACAAGAACCATACAAACCCTCTATTCTGAGGCCACGGTTAGCTCTGTCAATCAAATCTTGCTCACTTGATTAAAATTTCATTTTCTTTAATGCAAATAACTGCTTGGTTTTCTCAAGGGGTCGAAGCGGACAATGATCACCTGCAAGATCCCGGAAACTAAAAAGTCTTCGCATTCGAATATGCACATCCATTTGTTGCCTGCTAGTCACATGTAGGACCGTCAATGAGCCAGGCCAAGGCCGAGCGAAAACAAATTTTAAGTCTGAAAATTTATTTCATAGCATGTTTGGATGAATGCATTTCTCGGTCATTTGTTTGTGGGAACGTTGTTTGGAGCATTAATTCAGTTTACATAAGAGGATCTACTTTTTATAGATATGTATTAAGAGAAAAATGTAGGTAGAATAAATTTCTCGATTTAAAAGAAATGACAAAATTTAGGGTGAGGTTATAGCTACGGTTGGAAAATTTATCTCTTTCTTCTTCATTTCTTTCTTTAATCATATAACAAGAATATCTTCTAAACTAAAATTAGTTACTTGACATATCATATATGATTTGATGGTTGAAAGTTGGGTGGGATCAACCCCACCAACATGTGATCGACCCGACATTAGGTTGGGCTTGGACATGATATTATGGGAGTTGGTCTTGCGGTTGGGCCATACAAACACCAACTCGATAAAACTTGGGTTGGGCTTGGGTTGAGGTCTCGGGTTGCCAGACCCAACACGAACCCGACTAATAAACTTAAGTTACCAACTTAGACTAGCACGTGCGGACAACGAATTTGAGGACGAAAATACCCCTCCTTTCACGGAAACGGATTGGACACTCCCCCTGCCACCCGCCAATGGCGGATGGTCGGTGGTGTGTGGGCCCCACCATGATGTATGCTTTTCATCCATGCCGTCCATATATTTTTCCACATCATTTTATGATATGAGACCAAAAATGAGGTATATCCAAATCTCAATTGTACCACATTACAGGAAACAGTGTTGAATGAGTGTCAACCATTAAAAACTTTTTGGGGGCCCACTATGATGTTTGTTTCGAAATCCTCCCCATCTAAGTTCACTCATAGGGTCACAAAGACCTGGTTGAAGAAGAAAAATAAATTTCTTAATGATCCAAAACCTCTATATCCGATAAAAGGGATTCAATGGTAGATGTTCAATTCCCCATTTCCTTTTACAGTGTGGTCTATTGATAGTTAGATCTATCTTATTTTCTGTCTCAAGCCTTAATATGAGCTCGTTAAATAGATGGACCGTTTGGATATAACACAGACCTCATGATGGGACCCACAAAAGGCGGTGGGGATTACAACAGAAAAAAAAACCTATGGCTACGGATAATAACTGTAGCCACAGTTCTAGCTCGGCGATCAATCGCAGCTCCCGCAATTCCACCACAAGTCGCTGTCTCAATCAGCGATTAATCGTGGATTCCACGATTCCACCCCCGATCTATCGCTACGGATTAAAACCGTAGCTATAACCGTATCCTTATTCCTTTTTTTAAAAAAAAAAAATTTTTACATGGAGAATTTTATTCTACTTACATTTTTCTCTAACACATATTTATATAAATATGTATATTTAGCCAAAAAAAGGCTAAATCAATGACTAAGTGTTGGCAAGTAATCACAATTCTCCTCACTAATCCAAGTCTTCACCCAAGAATAAACAAAACCCGACCTGCAATTAAGCTAATTCTCATCATTAATCACCAGACTTCTACATAAGAATCAACAGTAAATTAATAAATCAGCAAAATATAAACAAATGCCAATCCAAATTATATCACTGCTTCTGCACCACACTCAAGACATCAATTTTGCAAATGCACCAAATATCCACCTTCAAAGCTTCAAGGAACCTAAATGGTGGGGACCACCTATAAACACCATTAAACTACTAGCTTCTATATATAGTCCTCTTTTTTCATGTAAATCACAAATTGTGCTAGCCACATTTTAGGGGTCATTGGGCAACATAGAATATAGAAATTACTAAAGAATTTATTTTCAGGAAACAAATAATCTAAGAAATTGAATCTGTTGGTTGGGTCTGGAAATTGGGAATAAAATTCGGCAGATTTTAGAAATGTGATTGCCAACTTGGAATTCATTACCTTGGAATGTCTACTTATATGAAAAATTCAGCGAGGCAACCTAAGAATTGAGTGAGGGAAGCTGGGAATTGAGTGAGAGAACCTAGAAATTCAGCAAGGCATTTTCACAAATTCAGTGAGGCAACCAACGGATTGAGCGCTAGTTAAATCATCAACAAAGATGAGAACAACTTTGTTTGAGAGACTATCTTACGTGATTGGACCCCACGTTGCCTACGGGTATAGTTGGTATACACAAAATGCACTGAGGGTGGCGGCCAGGATGTTAACACAATTTCAAAAGTACTTCTGAAAGTTTGCATTTTGAAATGGCTTGCTAGTTCTACCAGGAGATAGATACATGTATAGCCAACTCCCAGATTCCCCGCTGACAGGGCACGTCTTCTGTGGGCCCACCCAGGTCAATACGTCAAGTTGATTTCTCCGACTTAGGTAGCGCCCCTCTAGAGCTAGCTTGATGTTGGTCGCTGCTGGAAAGAAAAAAAAAAAAAGTTTACAAGGCTACCATCGGAATTGCGGGCGGGAAAATGTAACACTGATTTCATAGATTTACATCCAACTTTTAGAAAACCTATTTCATAGATTTTAGTCACACCATGATGTGTGTGTTTTATCAACGCTACTCTTATTTTCTCATATCATTTTAGGGCATGAGACTAAAAAGAGACATGTCCAAATTATAAGAAACAATGGTAATCAAAAGCCTACTATTAAAAATTTATTGGGCCCACAAAAGTTTTGGATGAAGCTGATATTTGTGTTCTCTGTCCAAGCTATATGACTTACACACCTATGTCAGTACACACACTCCACTGTATGACCTAATCAATAGGTTAAATGTCTAATAAACTTTACAACAAACTCTAAGAAGTTTTAATGGTGGGCATTCAATCACCACTGCTTCCTACAATGAGGTCCATATAAGATTTGGATCTACTTTATTTTTGGTCTAATGCCCTAAAATCAGCTCGCAAAATGGATGGACGATGTGATAAAATACATGCATCATGGTAGGGCCTACGGTACTTTTTTTTTTTTTTATAGTGCTAGTGAATTAGGAGAGGGAGCAGATTAGGTGAGACCCCAACTCACCCAAGATGGTGCTACCGTGACCAAGGGCCCATCTTGATGTATGTATTTTGTATCCACATTGTATGTCCGTTTTTATGGGTATTATACCAAAAATGAAGCCGATCCAATTATCAGGTAGACCATACCATAGGAAATAGTATTGATTGACCATTAAAGGGTTACAAAAGTTTTGGATTAAGCTTATATTTGTTCTTTCCTTTCATGGAGGCTTACGTCACCCTATTAACTGATTAGATGGTAAATAAGCACTAGGGAAACACTAAGGTGTGCCCTAAGAAGTTTTCAATGGAAGGCGTCTAATCACCATTGTTTCCTATGGTACATTTTACTTGATAATTGGATCTGCTTCATTTTTGGGATAATACCTTAAAATGATCTGAAAAGGCCAAGGACAGTATGGCTACTGGATACATATATCGAGGTGCGCCCTGCGGTTGGGCCACACTGTTTTGGGTAAAGTTGAGATCTCACCTAAGCCGCTCCCATTAGAAGATACTGTGTCTGACATCGTTGGAAAAAATTGGAAGCAACTTGGCTGCGACCCGGAACCAGCTATGTGGGAGGTACCCTGGCCATGGGGCTCAACTCTTAGGTTGACTGCACTACAGGAAACTGTGGTCATTGGGCCATCAAAACTTTTATGGGCTACAAAAGTTTTAGATCAAGCTAATATTTGTACTGTTTTCCCTTCATTTAGATATGTGTGACCTTATCAACAGTGCAAATAAATATTATCGTGGACCCTAAAGAAGTTTTTAATGGTTGCCATTCAATGACTACCGTTTCCTATGGTGTGGTCTACCTGAGAATTTAATTTGCTTCATTTTTTGGAAGATGCCCTAAAATAAGTTGTAAAATTGGATGGAATGTGTACATATACATTGCATACATCACTGGTTCAGTTGCAGAAAAATGGTGTTAGAAAAAATTACTAATCCAAACATGCCCAAATCCAAAAGCTCATTTAGAAAACAACGAAATTCTAGGTGAAGAAACAGAGTGGATATCTCATATAGCCTGCCTACCTATACAGCATATCACCATAAATAGTTGAAATATGTAACAAGTCCACTAAACAAAGGACGAAAAAAGGACACGTACAAAATTCATTGATTTCTTCTTCAATAATGAATCATTTTCAAGATTTGACAAGTTTATGGATTTTCCAAATTCCCATTTTCATTTCCTTAATTCCAAATAAGCCCTAAATTGACAGTACACATTCCAATTAACTGTACTTGACTCTTTTATAGAACCAACCACCCAAGTAACATTTAATATCTTGTTGAAAATTTTGATAAAAAAAAATTCACAGTAAACAAGCAGATGGTCATGGTCAACGTAGCAGATTTCTCACGTGCATGTCATGCTAACATGTGCAATAGACACTGAGATACGAGCAGGAGTGCCACCACATATATCCATATTAAGAAACTGATGAATGCAATGGAGAATTACATGGGGTGTGATTGAAGAGGTGAATCACGTCACACATGCCAATGTGGGACATTTGCAAGATCCAGTGCAATTACTTGTTGGGGCCAACCAGTTAATCAATGCGCTGGCCCATATACATCAGGTTAGTTTATTCACCAGATGGGTAAAACTCATGTGAATAGTTAGAAAGAAAATCTCCAACAGCCAAGGTAGATGTGTGGCCCACCAGATGAGTATACAAGTCACGTTCTCATAGATGCATGGCTCGATCTCACATATGTCACCGGGTGTACAGCTCAGATCTTGCATACACATGCTATGCTTCGGTTCTTAAATATCGCACTTGACGTATTGACCTGAGTGGGCCCCAGAGCAGACAAACTGGGAATTGAGCGGGACAAACTTGGAAATTAAGCGGGCCATAGTGGATAAACTGGGAATTGAGCGGGATAAACTGGAAATTGAGCGGGACAACATGAAAATTGAGCGGGACAAACTGGAATTGAGCAGGCCAAACTGGGAATTGAGCGGGCCAAACTGGGAATTGAGCGGACCAAACTGAAAATTGTGAGCGGGACAAACTGGAATTGAGCGGGCCAAACTGGGAATTGATGGGCCAAACTGAAAATTGAGCGGGCCAAACTGGAAATTGAGCGGGCCAGAGCGGACAAACTGGGAATTGAGCGGGACAAACTGGAAATTGAGCGAGCCAAACTGAAAATTGAGCGGGACAAACTGGGAATTGAGCGGACCAAACTGGAAATTGGGGGGGACAAACTGGAAATTGAGCTTTGCAAACTGGACATTGAGGGGGCCAAACTAGAAATTGAGCGGACAAAACCGGAAATTGAGCGGGACCAAATGAAAATCGAGCTTTGCAAACAGGAAATTGAGCGGGACGAACTGAAAATTGAGCTGGACAAACTGGAAATTGAGCGTTAAACCGAAATTGAAAAGCCAAACTGGGAATTGAGCGGGATAAACTAGAAATTGAGCGGGATAACATGAAAATTGAGCGGGACAAGCGAATTGAGCAAAGCCAAAAATCAAAATTGAGCGGGCCAAACTGGGAATTGAAAGACCAAATCGAAATTGAGCGAGACAAATCGAAATTGAGTGGGCCAAACTGGAAATTGAGCGGGCCAGAGCGGACAAACTGGGAATTGAGCGGGACCAACTGGAAATTGAGCGAGCCAAACTGGAAATTGAGCGGGACAAACTGGGAATTGAGCGGACCAAACTTGAAATTGGGGGGGATAAACTGGAAATTGAGCTTTGCAAACTGGACATTGAGGGGGCCAAACTGGAAATTGAGCGAGCCAAATCGGAAATTGAGCGGGACAAACTGAAAATCGAGCTTTGCAAACTGGAAATTGAGCGGACGAAACTGGAAATTGAGCGGGACGAACTGGAAATTGAGCTTTGTGGCAAAATCGATTGAGGCTAAATCGAAATTGAGCTTTGCAAACTGAAAATTGATCGAGCGAAACTGGATATTGAGCGGGCCAAATTGGAAATTGAGCGAGGGAACCTAGAAATTCAGCAAGGCAACCTATAAATTGTGCGAGGCAACCTAGGAATTGAGCGAAGCAACATGGAAATTCAGCGAGGAAACCTAGGAATTGAGCGAAGCAACATGGAAATTCAGCGAGGAAACCTAGGAATTGAGCTAGGGAAGCTAGAAATTGAGAGAGGGAACCTAGAAATTCAGCGAGGCAACCTATAAATTGAACGAGACAACTGTCACGCCCCGAACTCGGAAACCGGGCTCACAAAATTCCCGATCGCCGAATCCGGCGCTGACAGCCTCCGTAGTACCCCATTCTCGGCTCCCAGCGCCCATACGCCAGATTCGATCCTGGGATCCTACAAGGAGGATTTTCAGTATAAATTTTTTTTTGTAATGAAGCATAACCACAAGTATACCCAAATCATAAAGGCAACATCATCATCACATATCCACTAATATAATCGTTTGAATACACTGCTGAAAGGAAAATACACATATCGAAATCAAAGCTCCAAAAGCTCCAGAGGACATTGCATGCTCCAAGCTCAACGTCACGCTGAATCTAACGCCACCTGCACGCATCTATCGTGCATAAGCTTACAAAAGCTTAGAGGGTGGTGGAAGTGTGTGTAAGGTAAGTGCTAAGTATCAATAAAGCACATAATTCATACATCATCGGGATAAGCAGAAATACTAACAAGATCATGAATCATATGACATCAGAGTAAGCGGAAGTATACTGGTAAGTCCATGAATGTTATCAGTCGTACCAAGGCAATGCGATGCAAAACATAATAAGACAATAACAGATGCTGAGAATGCAATGCAATATACCAATCCTGACGAGCCACGAATACCGTCAACCCCATCTAGGTCATATAAGTGCAAAAACATATTAACCCAAAAATGCTGGCATCTGCGGATGCAATGTAATATGCAAGTGCGAATGAAATGACCATGCAGAACGTGAAGTCGGGATGATTTATGAAGTATCACAGAGCTATGGGGTCCATCATAAGGGACTTCTATCCAAACCAGTCCCATACCTAAATTTGGATAGTCAGACACAATGTGGTAAACTCCTGATCTCAGGTTAGTCGCGCGCCTAACCGAAATCGTGGCCATGCGAAGGTACACGTAACAAATAGTTACGCACCACCAGCCCGAGTGGATAGTGAATGAATGAATGAATGGATATGCGATTCCTTTTCAATAAGTCCACATCTCAGTACGGTTGCTCTCTGGGGAAATCACCGGGGTCTATTACACTCTACGCCAGCTTGCCGTCCCTATCCGGACGCACAACTGGAAGAGCGAAAGAGACCTCACTATCCGCCTGCCAATATCGGGCCCGGCTCGTCAATAGCGGACCGATTCCTCAAGCTGGTCAAACTCAACCTAGAAATTGCCCCCTCACTCAGGCGGGTAAGGTCACACCCCTTCCCAACCGACCACGACACAGTGGAAGACGCGGCCTCCTGGTATTCGGCCCTCGTGTGCTCATATATCCACCCGGTCTCGACGTTGGAGTCATCTCCTGGCCACGGAGATTCAGGAATTTTCACCCAGGGACATCTATGGCGCCCGTATGCTAGAACCAAACATTTCCGGTGTCCCGTCTGGCCATCCACGATATGCCTGTGGAGGCCACGGCCCTGATGTCGCTAGGGCGTATAATGATCAAGTAACATGTATGCGAGATGCATGAATCATACCGTACAAACATGCAGCAATCTCGCGCGTACCATGCGCTCATGTCGGGCACTCCATCTCATATGGAGTCCCGTAAATATCTCAGCCCAACGGCTCATGTTATAACCAAACATTCCTCATATCAAGCATACATATGATGCGTATGGGTATGAATCATGGAGCTACACTAAGCAGGTTATAAGGTGATGAACTATCCTTACAATGCAGATGGGCCTAGACGGCCTACACACAATAAGTATGGGCCTACTAATGGCCCTAGGGAGAGTCGTAATGCGGACATTTAACCAACATTATACTTACAATGTGGACGTCAAACCAACATTGCTCCCAAGGCATAACCCGCCATATAGGTCAACACATAAAACACGGTGGAATCACATTCAATGGGCCTTATGTATACCCTATTGGGCTTCGACCCATGGGCCTCCAATACATTGAATGAGCCTAAACACATGGGCCATATATATATATCAAGGTGGGCCTCAACAATGGCCACAAATACACATCCAGGTGGGCCTCAACAACGGCCATAAATACACATCCAAGTGGGCCTCAACAACGGCCACAAGTACTCATCCAGGTAGGCCTCAACAACGGCCATAAATACACATCAAGGTGGGCCTCAATAACGGCCACAATTACACATCAAGGTGGGCCTCAAACACTTGGGCCAAAAATATGATAAGGTGGGCCTAAAACACTTGGGCCTTATATAAACCAAGGTGGGCCTAATCACATGGATCAAATGGGCCAAACCACCACTAAAATTCCCAAGGCCCGCCATAATGTATATATTACATAATATAATATATTAATGATATATATATATATAATATACAATATAATATAAATAATATATACATATACATGTACATATTCATATACATATACATATACATATACCCATACATATACATATATATACACAAATATATATGGAAAAAGGCACAATGAGCTCGAGCTGACGTTCAGCTCCCATGAGGTCGAGCTAAGTGGGCCCTACTGTGATACGTTTTCGAACATCTACCCCCATCAGCCAAATGCTCCATTCCGTCGTGAGCCTAGGTCTCAAAAATCAAGTCAATCCGTGACTTGTGCAGGCCACACCACATGCAAAAGTGGAGAGGGCTGTGCACCATTTAAAACATTCATAACCATTTTGAGGGCCCACCGCGATGTGGTTTGCAAATCCAGCCCATCCATAAGTCGTGTCCCACTAGCATGAGAGCTCAGACCAAGTTTCAGGTGCGTGAGAAACTCAGGTGGGGTCCACCGTCCACAACAGTGGACGGTGTGCGTGAAACACATACATCACAGTGGGCTCCACCGTCCGCTGGACGGTGGAAGTAAAACACATACATTACAGTGGATACCACCGTCCGCCTGGACGGTGGTACAACAACACATGCATAACTGTGGACTCCACGTGGGGCCCAGCATAACATTTATTTTTCATCCAAACCGTTGAAAGGGGTCACACAGACCTGGGTGAATGGGAAGAACAAATATCAGATTGATTCAAAACTTCCGTGGGCCCAAAAGAGTTTCAATGGTAGAGTTCAATCACTGCTGTTTCTTATGGTGTGGGCCACCCGAGATCTTGATTGGCTTGAAATTTGGAGGGAACCTACCTCAGAGGGTGGTCCACCTCATGGACGGATTGGATTTCAAATAAACATCAAGGTGGGGCCCACGGCTGGAGCCGTGGGTTCCTGCCCACCGTCCGCCCGGCTGCCAGCCAGACGCAGGCGCCGCCTGCACTCTGACAACAGCAGCAGCAGCTGCTGTTGTATAATTTATTTTATTATTATTATTTTTTTGTTTTTCCGCGGTTTTTCCGGTGTAGGGCCCGCATCTGATGAATCAGACCCACCCAATAGATTCCATAGCTCATACTCCATCCATCAAGCCCAATGTTGGATATTTTTCAATGTACAGAAATATCAGGAAAGTTTTCAACGGTGAAAATTTCTCTTTCCAAAGGTATGGTCCGCCTGAGAGTCAGATTGACCTCATTTTTCGGCTCAACGCCTAAAATGAGGTAGGAAAGGGGATGGACGGCTTGGATTGAATCCAATCATCAAGGTGGGGTCTAAATGAACCACCCTCTCCAAGGCTTGAGAACCAAGCTTATATTTGTGTTTTTCCCCAGCGAGGTCCAGTGTCCCTGGACGCTGGACGGCTCAGGGTGGGCCCTGCTCTGGTGGACCACCAAGGGTGAATGGTGTGGGTTCAATGCAAAGGAAGTGGGCCCTCTTACCGATGGCTTGGATAAACCACATACTTCATGGTGGGGTCCATCCAATTGGACCACATGACCACATCATCATCATAAAAATGAAAAAGAGAGTGAGAGGGAGAGGGAGAAAAAGAGAGAGAAGGTAGGACACACGTGTGATGGAGGGACCCCGACACTATGGGCCCTCCCTTGCATCCAATCATACATACATAAAAAAAATTAATCAAAATGGGCCATCGGCCACATCTTAGGGTCCAAAGTGAGATCCACACCATTGATCGATAGGCCCCACTTGGTCCATCATGAAAACATAGAAAACTACCCTATCAAAGCACCCACCTCATGATCTTTTTGGTCCGTTGGGAAGCCACTCTCCTTGTGCTCCTCTTTGATGGTGGAGATGGGAAATGGGTGGCTAGGATGAGAGATCTTGGGATGGAAAGTGGGCCACCAAAAATCACTTTTCTCTCTCACATGGAGAAGCTTGGACGTGGGTTTCTTGCTTGGGTTTGGGATGGTTGGGAAATGTGAAGGAAAGAGAGGGAGAGAGAGAGATTGTAAGGAGAGGGAGTGATGGGTGTGATGGGTGTGAGTGATGGGTGAGGTGATAGATTGGTGGACTTTTGTGGTTGCTTTGCTTGTGGAAAAAGGAAGCATGGGTTACTTTGTACTTGACATTGAAGTGATTGATTGATTGATGTGATTGATTGATTGATGGGATTGATTTGACATTGTGTAGAGATTCTCTCGGGATCGTAAAAGCGCGGCGTTTCTTCGAAATAAACGCCGGCCCCATCTTCTGATCAGGGTATCGGATCAGTGCGTGAGTCGCGGCGTTGGAACCGCGGCGACGGTGCGGTCGCAATGATACAGGTCTCGGATTAAACCGACTCGAATCTAAAGGAGATGACTTACGATCGATCGCAACGTCGATTATCAGTCGCGGATTGCCGGACTTTGACAGAAATGATCGCAGGATTCATCGGAACAGTACGAACTAGGATACGGGTCTTACAACAACCTAGGAATTGATCGAGGCAACGTAGAAATTCAGCGAGGCAACCTAAGAATTGGGTGAGGGAAGCTAAGAATTGAGCGAGAGAACCTAGAAATTCAGCAAGGCAACGTACAAATTCAGCGAGGCAACCAACGGATTGAGCGCTAGTTAAATCATCAACAAAGATGAGAACTACTTTGTTTGAGAGACTATCTATCCTCTCATAGATAGAAGAATAGATAAAACAGAGAAGATCTCTATATCTTTTCTCATAGATATAATATAGAGGAGAGATCCCTCTCATTTTTTATCTGGAGAGATCTCTCTTTACCGAGGATTTAGGATTCAACTATTTTTAAGAGTAAGACAGAGATAAGAAGCGTTGAGATAATATCTTCTCATCCTAATCTCATCTACTAGAAAAGGGGGTCCTCTTGATCACCTGAAGAGATTTGTAGGCAGAATTAACATAATTATGACCGCGAGAATTGAGCTGCCAAATGAGATTATCTTCATTCCTCGGCTGGGGTTTTAGAAGATAACGTTTATGCAGTAAAAAAAAGTCTTCTGAATTGAGCGAGAGAACCTAGGAATTGAGCAAGGCAATGTAAAAATTTAACGAGGCAACCGAGAAATTGAGCAAGGGAAACATGAATTTGAGCGAGGCAAGCTTGAAATTGGGTGAGGCTAACATGAATTGGAATGAACTTTAAATGTAATTGACCTAGCCTAACAATTTGCTCTTTGGTGAATAATTAATGAAATTGAATAAGATTTACATGAAATTCTCTTCAGTGAATTTGACCTCTCGCAATTTGGATTTATAATTTGCTCGGTACGCACTTATAGTACTGAGTTAACTGAGTTGAGAACACCCAGATCCATAGCTCAATTGGCAGACTGAGTGGAGATACTGCGTGTCAACACTTGAGGTCTTGGTATCGATCCCTAGCGGGGGTGGCTAACATGGAGTGTGTGTACTGACATGGGTGTGTACTAACAAGCTAACCCCAAAAAAAATTTTAAAAAAATAAATAATAATAAAATAAAAAATTACAAAAATTGAGTTGGGCCCGCCTTGAATGTATGTGGACTATCCACGACGTTCATCCGTTTTTCCATCTAAAGTAAGGGTTTTAGCCCAAAATGGTGGCATATCGAAATATCAAGTCGATCACACCACATGAAACAGTGGTTCCACCATAGAAACCTTGTTATGCCCCCACAATGATGTTTTATTTGTAATCTATCATGTTCATAGGATGATATTTGCATGGATGAACTGAAAACCAAGATGCAAGCTTCATCCCACAGTTCAATGGCAACAGTGAAAAGGAGGGGTAGTTTCGTCCTGAAAGTTGCTGTCCGCACGTGCTAGTCTAAGTTGGTAACCAAAGTTTGTATTCCTCCATAAAAACCGCTGGATAAAAGGTTTTGTCTACAGTGGTCATTTTCTCTTGTCAAATTGCCCTGGGTATACTTCTAAATTCAAATCAGCCATTTGAAACCAGTGAGGTACTAACAGCAACTAGGTTATAGTGCTGAGTTGTAGTCAATGAGTAATAAGCAGTGCAGTAATGTGATTGTTTTGATATGCTTCCCATATCCACCGATTCATCATTTTTCTTGTTACACTTTTCTTTTTTCTTATATAGGTGCAGATTCTACCAAAGAAAGCAGCTGCTGTACAAGCCATTTATATCTCAAATTATCATGCCTTCATCTTTTGTAACTTTTCCCTAGTTCTGTCACATGGTTTATTGGAATGTTCTTTTGCCATTTTCCCACATATATTGGATTCACTTAGTTGACTTTCTTAAACAAATATACATTTTCTTTTGTGTTTCTTTTCTTTTCTGCTCAATTTTTCTATTTTTTAACATTACTCTTAATTTCCTTTGTTCCATTGTCATCTCTGTATCATCATGTAATTGTCCAGCCTGAGTTTTATGCTCAGGTGCTCCTGACAACTTGGTTTTACACAGTTCATTTTAAACAGGGCTCCTTATGCTTGTCTCGAAGACTCAGACTATCATATCAATGCCAATATATTACAACATAAGAAATTAAGTGAAGCAGCATAAGAAATTGAGCGGGACAAACTGAAAATGAGCGAGACAATCTAAAGATTATTGCATGAGAGGAAATATATTACAACATATATCATATAAAACACTAAATAAATTACGAAGTATGCTACACATCAGATATGGGAAACTTGCACGTCCGGCGATTATGCCCGGTTTGTTTGCATCGACTGCACTTTAATATTTTTTATTCTTCTCCACGCGAGGGAATTCTTAACTTTTTTAGTCTTCCAGATGGCCTCTTCTATCCCAGGGGTTTAATTTTTGCACAATACTCCTTGAAGCTATTTGTAATCTCCCATTCGCTCATGTCACGTACTGGGTACACTGATTCCTTATATGTGCTCACGTAATTTTGCGCTCTGTAGAATGGGGAGCAGTACGAGTAATGAGCAAGATTGTAGTTTATACATGCGGACAGGACATACATACAAGGGTATCCCTTCATGTCAAACTCACGACATGTACATGAAAGCGAGCTGAGCTTGACTGTATCATTATAATCTCCCACGACGTAGTACTCATCTCGAGAAATCAGATGACAGCGAACATCTCGCGCCTTCTGTATAAGATCCTTCAACTGTTGCTCCGCCCATGGTGTCAACGGACCTACAAATGAGGCTGCAGATTCTCTTCTCTTGTAAAATAATTCTTGTATCTTACATCTTACGGCCTCTATCAATTTAGTAACAGGGTATTCTCGTGCTTCTTTGAAAAGGGCGTTAACACACTCAGATATGTTTGTGGTGACCAAGTTGAATCTTTTACCTGGAAAGTGTGAAGATGCCCATCTTTCGTAGCCGATTTCTATCAGCCATGCATGTACTGGGGGGTTGGCCATTTCAATATCATGCATTAATTTTTCAAATTCAGCCCTCCTGCAAGTCTTAACTGCCCGCCAATAGTATATCTCCAGCGACTTGTCTTTAAAGGTGTCCACCAAGTTTCTATAAATATGGTACGCACAGTACCCATGAATTGCATGTGGGAATACTTGGGGAACCTCTTTCATTAAACCTTTATGTCGATCGGAAATAATCACAAGACCCTCCAGATGCCCTAATGCATCGTTAAGGTAGGTAAGGAACTAATTCCAACTCATGCTGTTCTCCGATTCCCCGATGCTAAATGCAATTGGAAATATATGATTGTCCCCATCTAAGGCTGTGGCGATGAATAGAATACTCTTGTATTTACCCTTTAAGTATGTCCCGTCAATGGCTAATACCCTCCGCATAGAATTTTGAAAACTTCGAACGCATTGTCCGAGCGCTACAAAACACCTCTCAAACCTCAAAGTCTCTTGGTTAACAAGCACGACAGTCACCGAACCGTCCCCGGGTTGACCATCCTCAACTCATGCAAATACAAGGGGAGTTGATTGTAAGAGTCTTCATAAGACCCCATCACCTGATTAATTGCAAGCTCCTTAGCTTTCCATGCCTTTCTATAGCTGATAAGAACATTATATTTCTCTTGCATAGCGAAGATAATATCACGTGGCCTCAAACCTAGCCGTTGCTTAATGCGGCTAACAACCAGATCACACGCTAACTTACTGCTTGCTTGCCGGTGATCACTCTTCATCCACGACATGCCGCACGTGTGTTCTGACGTATAATTCCGTATCTTAAATATCCCGGTATCATTCACCCGAGTTGTGTGAACCCTCCAGTCGCATTTTTCTTCAAAGCACACCACACTAAATCTGCTAGAATTTGAGTACAGTACCTTATACTGGAATTTATTGCGAATTGCAAATTGGCTTAGAACATACTGACATCGACTCTTGTCCTTAAATGTTTGTTCAACAGCTATATCGATTGGTTCACCCAACGAATCTGTATATTCTAGCAGTGCTGCATTAGTGAATCCAGCATCATCAAATGGCACGGGAACTTGACAAGTGATGAAGTTTCCACTTTCAGCAAGGTCTGGAAGCGGAATGTCGCTTACACGAACAGCTCGGGTGGTGGATGATGATGGCAGATCTGCTGTTGTTGCTAAAGGCGGTGCCATGTACTCATAAGTGACCTTAAGGTCACGTGCCCAGCTGACTTGGTTACTCACAAAATTTGACGTTTGAGGCGGCTCGGGCACTTGATCGTTGCTTAATACCACTTGTAATGGAGATGCCCTGTATGCAAATTCCACGCCATGCTCCTCAGGCAAACTGTCTATGTATGTTGTCCTATTAATGTGTTGCATTGTCTTGATGACTAAGGGAATGAATTTATTCGAATGCTCCAACTGTGTTGCCCGGAACTCTCGCACGTCATCGTCATCTGCGATTACAGTTGGAGGGATTGATTCATTTGTGCAAGATACATTACTTTCATTCTAATATCACAATCTGTTGGTTGACTCTTAATAATCCTGTAAATTCTCGATAGAAGCTCCTCATACATAGTCTCGACACGTAGCAAAAAAGTTTTCGAATCCCCACCAGTGTACGAGTATCACTTGTTCTCATATTCAATCTCCCCGCCATAACAACAGATGATTCTCGTAGACATTATCTGAAAACCAATACAATGACATTATATTAGTGAATCATTAAGCAAGGGAAGCTTGCCATAAGACAAAACTCGATTAAACAATAGAGGAGTGAGTACTCACGTTCCATAATAGATGACGATGATACATAGCTTAAGGAAATAAAATGTAAGCAATGCGTTAAATTTTTTTAAATAAACAAGAAGAGCTTATATGGATTACAAATTCAGAGATATGAATGATTTCATGTGGTGCTTGTTAAATTCAGCGACGCTATCTATCATGGAATATCCATATAGTCGTCTATTTTAACAAGGGACAATTCTATGATGGCCTAGTACACTTACAAAAAAAAATATACGAACCTAACATTTCTACATGAGGATTTAAGTTTAAAATATGTTAAACTTACATAGATTTTCAAAGCTACTCTCAATAAGCAGAGTCTAGGGTTGAAATTTCACCTAAATTTTCACTATTAATTAGTTCTAATTGTTGGAACATACGAGAGATGTTGTTTCTGATCAACGAGATGTATTTGTGGATTCGAAATACAAAATCCTAGTCTCAATATGCTCCATTTAAAGCTGGAATTTTTTTCTCAAACTTTTATACATTCTCTTCTAGTTAGTGCTAATTGCTAAAAGAAAAAAATATCATCTCTAACTAATGAGATTTCTTAGTGAATTTTCATTTTTAACTTCTAGTTCGGGTTTTAAGTGTAGGGAGTGCTTAAATTTGATCTAATGTACAATGTAATGGGTAAGGAACTGCTTACAATGCCTAAACTCGTTTCACCTATTGTCTACTGAGTGTCTTCGCAATGTCATTTCAACTAAGGAAAATTATGGTAAAATTCAAATCTTAAGTTGCTATAGATATGATTGGAGGTCAAGTTCAAGGAATGTTCTTGTTTAGTCTAGTATACATCATAGCAGTTTGTTTGTTCTCCCATAATTCCTAAGTTTAGTTCTAAGTTCAAACGATCATTCTAAAAGTTTTTAATGGGGACCTAGGTTTTGTTCCTAGGTTTCATGGTTATGCAGGCAATCTCCTAGAGAATTTAAAATATTGAGTCTCTATCTTCTTAAATGTCATAATTCCAAAGTGATTCCAGCTAAGTTTGAATGGCTATTATAATGATTTCAAGGGAACCTAAGTTTCATTTTTACGTTCAAACAACTAAATCTGAAATTTCCTAAGGGTCCTAAACTTTTACGTCTCCAGGTTCGTAATTTTCCTTCTTCTGAGGGAATTCTATATAGGTTCAATTAGTTATTCTAGTAACTGGAGATGCACGTGGCTTACATTGAGCACCCGGTAAAGCTCATATGTCATGGGTGGATGTTATGCATCATGGCATCATGGTACCCACGTACATCCCTTAAATTTTGGTTTAATTAGATCTTTAAATTGTACATATTATCAAATCATGATATTAAACATCAACACACGAATTTAACATGGATTCTTATAATTCCTCTAAGCTCAAATGATGGCCCACAAACGTATCATATCAATCTCAAGTATGGTTAAGCAATTTGGAATGTTTAAAAGTTCATTCAACATTCAACAAATATTCCACATTGTATGGTTTATAGGACAAAATAAAATGTAATTTGACAGTTCATGTCATATCTACTACAAATATACCTATATTTAAGCAATCACAAATGTACCGTAAGGGAATCCCTCGCTAAATTCTCTACACATGGTTAATTAGAATTACAGTAATAAGAATTTAAGCATTACATCATATACGTTAATACTAAATATCAAGCACTTGATAAATTTGAGCAAGCTTCGGATAAAATGGAATAAACCTCAACTAAAATTAAGCGTGGAAAATATGAAAATGATTAAGGCAAACATGAAAATTCAGCGATGCAACCTATAAATTGAACGAGGCAAACTAGATATTCAACGAGGGAAAAGCGAAAGTTCAGCGAGACATGCTAGAAATTGGGTGAGGCAAACTAGAAATTGAACGAGGGAAAAATGAAATTGTTGGAGAGAAGTTCGAATTTGAGCGACGCAAAAGAAATAATTGAGCAAGGGAAGCCTTAAAATTTAGCGACGCAACCTAGATTTTGAACGAGACAAACTAGAAATTCAGCGAGGGAAGAGGAAAAATTGAGCGAGGCAAAGTATATATTGAGCGAGGCAAACTGACATTTGAGCGAGGAAAGCTGAAATTGAGCATGCCAAACTGAAAATTGAGCATGGTAAACTAGATATTGAGCAACGCAAACATGAAATTGAGTGAGACAAGAATGAAATTCATCGAGGCAAACATGAAATTTATCAATGCAAACATTAAATTGAGCAAGCCTAGCATGAGATTGAGTTGGGCAAACATTAAATTGAGCAATTCTACCATGAAATTGAGTTGGGCGAACATTGAATTGAGCGAGCCTAGCATGGAATTGAGTTGGGCAAACATTGAATTGAACGAGCCTACCATGAAATTGAGCTGGGCAAACATTAAATTGACCAGGCCTAGCATTAAATTGAGCTAGGCAAACATGAAATTGAGCGACCCTAAAATGAAATTGAGTGAGCCCTAAAATGAAATTGAGTGAGCTTCAAATGGAATTAAGTGCGTTTCACGTGAATTTGAACGATCAACGCATAAAATTGACTAAGCCTAACAAATGAAATCGTAAGAGCCTGACATGAAATTCACCAAACTACACATAAAATTCGACGAGTAGTCGATCAATTGTCGTTGACTTCCGCTCGTCTCAATTTTCGTGAGTTCTTTCTTTAAATTAAAGTGTGCAATGGCTAAGTTTGACCAAGCACCTTTGCTAAATTACAAGCTGAATTTCCACATGTACTTAGTTAATCATTGTTCAATATTACAAAGGAAAGTATCTATAAACCACACTAGGTTTTTTTTTTTTTTTATTTAATATCTGTACCTCTAGGAACCGTAGCCTCACTCAATGCAAGTTGAGGACGGATGCTTTCAAGTGAGGGATTAATTTGAACCTTTTTGATGATTGGAGGTGCAACCACTTTGGAGGATTCCACGTAACCTTCACCAAGATGAAAAATGCCAAATGTAGAATGATAATATAGAGATGATAAAGTACAAATTTTAGTAAGAAAAATGATAAGAAAAATGAGCCGTGCGTCGGTTTTTCGTTGCAATGGAACGTAGAGATGTGTTCCAGAAAAAGCGCATGTGTTTTCGGTCAAAGGCAGAGGAAAAGGAACGGAAGTAAAATGGAGGGGTAGTTTCGTCCTCGAAGTCGCTGTCCGCACGTGGTAGTCTAAGTTGGTAACTAAAGTTTGTATTCCTTCGTAAAAACCGCTGGGTAAAAGGTTTTGTCTACAGTGGTCATTTTCCCTTTTTACGGAAACGGTAACAAAAAACTCACACTAAAGGGTGCCTCGTTCTCCTTCTATTGGATTCCATTACCTGAAAGCAACGGGCGAATGAGAAGAAATCAAAGCTGCCCTCTCTCTGAGGATATAAGAAAACGGCAGTAGCAGAGAGAGAGAGAGAGAGAGAGAGAGTGATGGCTAGTGCTTTTCCCAGTCCCATGACTTCTTTCTCTCTACAGCTCTCATCATTCCGCCCTCTTTCAATCTCCTCTTTCGCATTCTCAGCATCCTCTCGATTCGGTGTCTCTCTCACAGCCTCAAACCCTTCTCGATGTCTCTCTCTCTTCCATCTCGGCAGCGGTTAGTTCATCTCTCCTTTTCTCCATCTCTATCTCTGCCCCAAAACTCTATCTACAAAACCTCAGATTTCCCCTCCTTTATGGAGAATTTGACAATAGAAATCCACACACACAGCCCCATCCACTCATCCGAAAGCAATGCTAAACGATTGACGAATAACAAAGTACAAGTGTGGTCCACGTGTTGAGCAGATGCGGCTGATTTTTGCACAAGGTGATTCTTGTGATGGGCCAACCTATTGGACGGGTTGGATATTGTATGCATATAAAAGGATGGGTGGTATTTACTGGGTGACGATTACTTACTGTCTGTTAGGATCCCAACGGTTTAAAGAGCCTAGCTTGATGCTTTCCATCAGTCGTGGGGCTTTTGGTGTATCGGTTTAGTTCTTAACAATTGTGTTCGAGTCATGGAAGGGGTGACCTGTGTAAAGGGCAACCTGGACCAGAGTGAAAGCCACCACGGTGTAGAAAGGGCTACCTGGACAACCAGAGTGCAGCCGCCAAGTGGAAAGGGCTACCTGGATTACTAGAGTGCAGCCACCATGTCCTGAAAAAGAGGCCATAGTGAGTGCCGCCACAGAGTGGGTCGCTGCGGTGTGGACCGTGGTGGACTGTTACGATCCCAACGGTTTTGAAGAGCCTAGCTTAATGCTTTCCATCAGTCGTGGGGCTTTTGGTGTATTGGTTCAGTTCTTAACAATTGTGTTCGAGTCATGGAAGGGGTGACCCATGTAAAGGGCAACCTGGACCAGAGTGAAAGCCACCACGGCGTAGACAGGGCTACTTGGACAACCAGAGTGCAGCCACCAAGTGGAAAGGGCTACCTGGATAACTAGAGTGCAGCCACCATGCCCTAGAAAAGAGGCTAGAGTGAGTGCCGCCACAGAATGGGTCGCTGCGGACGTCGGCTATGGACCGTCGTGGACTGTTACGATCCCAATGGTTTAAAGAGCCTAGCTTGATGCGTTCCATCAGTCATGGGGCTTTTGGTTAGGTTCTTAACATGATTTCCTCCGGATTATGGCAATAGGAAAGATTGCATGAAAGTCACCTCCTTTATACAAAAGGTGCGGAATTTTGGTCCTGTCGAGGTACTCATACACGTCAACTTGAATCCAAGTTTTCATACAGTCAATTGCGACTGTCTAATGTGACATCAAGCCCTTCCGATAGCTTGGCCCCACCATGAGGATCATCTACTGCAAAAATCAGCCCTATTTGTTTGTTAGGATGGGGCCAACCTATTGGACAGATTGGACGTCGCACACGCATGAAAGATTGGAAATTATCCACCGGGTGGACCATAACTTATACTCCACCTTCATGGGGATGTTAGTGATGTTCCCAGAGCTTCTAAATGACACATGGGATGCCTAATCATCAATTTGAACCATCCACTCTTTCATACAACTAGGGACAAGAATCACACTAATTGGTTGATCTTAAACATCATATTGGACAATCAAGATTGAATGGAGAAACAAAATAGGTTCAATTGTCGTTTTGAAACATCCATCTGAGTATTGCTTATGATTACAAAGAGCACTTTGGTTTGATGATTCTGACCATGTGATCTATGACTCTTAAACAACGGGCGGTTCTAACAAATCAGCCTCATTTGAAGGGTTAGAGTCATCCAATTGAGCTTGCTCCCAATGGTACTATTGAATGAACCATCCTAATTGATGATTGAGTGTCCCTGTCCCATGTGGCATTCAAAAGGTTAGGAGATGTTTTTAATATCTCCACAAAGGTGGGGACATTAGCAAAACCCTACATATATGTATGTCAGTATGTGTGTGTGCGCGTAGAGGGATGGAGGGAGGGATTCATTAGCAAAACCCTATATATGTGCATGTGACGGATCAAATCAATCCTCTATGGTGTGGACCCACTTGATGAGCAGAAATGGCTGATTTTTGCACTAGCTGGCCTTCATTTTGTGGCCAATCTATTGGGAAGGTTGGATACTTGGATTTCAAATGCACTTAATCTATTGCATATGATAACACTGGCTTTGACCCATTGATTACCTATATGGATGGGCAGGTCGCCTTGGGTGGGGTTCAACTGGAACTGACCCATTTAATTAAACGGTTCACGTTTCTAGCTCAATCCCAATCCCAATCCATTTTCTTAAATGGGTCAAACTTCTAGCATGATCCCAACCGACCACCTATTTAGCTTGGCCCGAACCCACCTCAAAAGTGGGTTGGGCCAGTTAATCTGCAGGCTGGCCTGACCCATTGCCATCCCTAATTAGCAACTGCGTTTAAGGTAGGTAGTAACTGCATGTCTTGCTTTGACATTTTTTTGGTTTCCATTCAGCTATTCCACAGGCACAGTTATTTGGGGCAAAAGCTTCTAAGTTGATAAGAACAGTAGGAAACTGTATAGAGGCTGGTGCAACCTGGAATACGGCACAGGCAAGCACAACCATCAGTGAAGAAGATGGCCTAGAGTGGGTGAAAAAGGATAGAAGGAGACTGCTTCATGTCGTTTATCGTGTTGGGGATTTGGACAAGACTATAAAGCATGTCTTCAGTATATAACGTGCTACTAAAGTGATCTGGTCTTAGATTTATGATTTTTGTTTTACTTGAAGCTCATTTATGTATCTGGTAATTGCAGATTCTATACAGAGTGCTTAGGAATGAAGTTGTTAAGGAAGCGTGATATTCCTGAGGAGAGATACACAAATGCTTTTCTTGGATATGGGCCTGAAGATTCCCATTTTGTAGTTGAGCTCACTTACAGTAAGCCATCTTGTTAAACCCTGCAACTTGACCTTATCTCACAACTCGAACCTTCTTTTGAAGATTCCCCCCCTCCCCCTCTTAAGTTCTGTTGCTAAAGCTTTGAATGAATGCTTGAAGGTTCACTCTACCTCATCGTTTTGTAAACCAGATAATGCAATTTAATATATTGCTATCTCATTTGGCTTTGTTATGTATAAACTTTGGCAGATTATGGAGTAGACAAGTATGATATTGGGACTGGTTTTGGTCACTTTGGCATCGCAGTTGAGGATGTAAGGTTCTGTTACCTGAACAGGATATACTTTGGCATCAGGTTCTTCATTACATAATTGCAGTCATAAAAGATGTTGTATGGGCATGGCATTGTATTTTTGAAGAAGTATTTGAAAACTATCACATGTTATCGTCTGCAAGTTTCAAGTCAAGTGTAATGCATGGCATGCTAATTGACTAGGGTACTTGGTAAATTTGTTATGCTTCCCACATGTTTCTGAAATCATGAATGTTTGCTTTACCAATGGAAAAATGGTCTTTTGATATTGTTGATGAATTGAGTTATACTTTTGTTAAATTTGTTAATTGCATTAATAGGAACATAAGCTCATCTTGGAAAGGACTTTCGATAACCATCATAATGAAATTGATTGAGGTATTTCCATAGGACTTGTTTTCATTCTTTATTTCCAACATAAGCTCATCTATGGTTCCTATTTGTTGTTGTTGTTGTTTCTGTCATTACCTTGGATTTGTCTCCTGTATAGTTATTCTTGTAGCTGTTTTTCCTTCTTAATAAATTTTGACTACCTTTAAAAACAAATCAACCATCCCCATCGCTCATAAATGGCACATCTTTTAAGGAAAAAGATAATCATTCTGATCCTATATCAAGCGACTTGGATTTGTCTCCTGTATAGTTATTCTTGTAGCTGTTTTTCCTTCTTAATAAATTTTGACTACCTTTAAAAACAAATCAACCATCCCCATCGCTCATAAATGGCACATCTTTTAAGGAAAAAGATAATCATTCTGATCCTATATCAAGCGACTTGTGTAATCCACTCTACAAAAGGGAGAGAAAATGAGTTGAGCAATAAAGATATCATTGTCTTTGTTTTGATACTTCCTTCAAATGGTGTCTAAACAACCAGGATCTCCAGTTCTGGGGCATGTCAGTGTTTAGAGTCTTCAGACTATTAAAAAAGTGCAATGTGTGTTTTGTAATACAAGCCTTTGGAATTAGTCCCATTGGAAAAATAGACTTTAAAACTTTTGGCCCAATGTATTATTGACCCATCCATGCATATGGACTTCTCAATATGCTTATGATGCACAGTTGCAATTGAAGGTGTGACACCAAAGATACCCTTCTCCAAGCCAAAGGTATGAGTGAAGTTTTAAATATATGTGAGGAAGTTTCCCCAAACAGCATGGTTATGTCTATGGAAAACCTATGGTTAGCCAGACAGTCAAAACTTCATGCATAAATGCAAATTCTAGTGCAAGCATGGTTCTACTTGGACACGATTATGGAAGTCAGATAGTGATGTAACAGGAAAGAGTAAATATTGACTACATCTGGTCACAATGGCATTGATTTAAGTACGCCACTTTATGCTTTCCTGAAGAAATTTTATTTTGTGGAAAATTTATCATGCAATGTACCATTAACCATGCACTTAACAAATTCCTGGATCTGTCTGGTTTGCATTTCTTTGCTTATTTGCAATCTTTTTATTGTAGATAGAATGGTTGAATCATCACAATACAATTTTGTGGATTTTTTTATTATTATATATAAATCAATTATTAACAATCTTTCCAAGGGGGTGGATTTTTACTTGATTCTCCATCATCATAGGTTTCAAAGACAGTGGATCTTATAAAAGCTAAAGGGGGGAAAGTAACCAGAGAACCTGGTCCTGTCAAAGGTGGCAAGAGTGTAATTGCTTTTATTGAAGATCCCGATGGTTATAAGTTTGAGCTTTTGGAAAGGGGGCCTACACCAGAGCCCTTGTGTCAAATAATGCTTCGTGTAGGAGATCTAGATCGTTCCATAAGGTTCTACGAGAAGGTGAATATTATTCTGCTAGGAATAATGGATTTTGTAGTTGGTACATAATAGTCATCCAATCTCACTTCACGGTTTGCTCTTCTACCACATCTACTTATTTATCATGCCTGACGGAATCTATACCTATTTGGAATCCGAAGGCTTTTGGTATGGAGCTTCTTCGCAAAAGGGATAATCCAGAGTACAAGGTAACTTGACATCTTCCAGTTATTAATAGAGCACATGGTTTTCATTAACTACTTCTGTATTTCTATCTGCCTCTCGGTCAATTCATATGCATGTCCGTATATGCATAGGCCCCTTCTACAACGGTAATGGTGCATAATTATTGCCTTGTTTTTCTGCTTATATGTTTGTCAGCTCCAGAAATTATGGTTTGATCCACTGAATTTGAAGTGCCCATTTATGCTTGCATGTAATGTGAAATCATGGAGGTTGTGTATATAAACACTATCTCTGCATTAGAATGTTGCCTGCTTGTATATGTTTGTGCCTCATCTTTATGTATAGAACTTGTAGGTGTATATCTAAAATTTATTAAGCACAATTCCTCAAGGGAGAAATCTGGGTCGTTGGTCTCAAGACATTTGCAAATTCTACAAACCAGTAGTAAAAGCCAACTAAATCAATGAATGTGAAGGAGATTTGTTTATCACCAAAATCCATCTTCTTTTGGGTTTTCCTCCATGGAGACTTCTTGATCAACAAGCTCTATTATCTTTTCTTTGTCAACTATTTTTCTTTACTTTTTCCATATTATTTTCTTGAATTTATTCCTATGGAGTAGGATGGACTATTTTTCTTGGTCGCCTTTCCTTCTAATGCTTAATCATGTCAGTCATCCTTAATATTGCTTGGCTATTTTTGTAGTTGATGTTAATCGTGTTGATTGCAGTATACAATAGCCATGATGGGTTATGGCCCTGAAGATAAAAATGCTGTGCTGGAGTTGACTTACAACTATGGAGTTAAAGAATATGACAAAGGAAATGCTTATGCGCAGGTAAAGACTTCATTTAGTTTTGCAACCTTCCTTCAAATGATTTTGAGCAGAAACGCATTAGGACTAAATTCCATCAAGCACATTAACATTCTAAACTTCATGATACCTATTTCCATTTATTTGGCTGGATTATTATTATCATTCCTCATTAAATTGTTTTTACAGCACTCACTCATTTTATTGGGTCCTGTTAAAATGATTGTTTTTTTTTTTTTTAAATTTTTTAATCAGATTGCAATAGGCACAGATGATGTTTATAAAACTGCAGAAGCGATTAAGCTCAATGGGGGGAAGATTACTCGTGAACCTGGACCTTTACCTGGTATTAACACCAAGATTACTGCCTGCTTGGATCCTGATGGTTGGAAATCGGTATGGTGACTTTTGAGCCTTCCCGATACATTTTTCTTGAAGAGTTAAAAGAGAAAGGCCCCAATATAATTATCACTAAAAAAATCATTATGATGACTATATATATTATTTATGTTTATGCCTTATGCTTGTCTAGTTCTGCACTTTCTATATTGTCAACCATGAGACCCTCCTAGACATGTTCTTTGATGACTTGATTTGTTCATGATTTGTCTGTCATAACTTGATAATACATTTACTTGATCTTATGGACATTGATGAAAGACACTGAAACTCACTGCTAGTTCCTTGCCACAGGTTATTCGTACATATGGGCAATTTTTTGGGCAATAACATATTCGATTAGTTGTGAACATGTAGTTTGAAAACCAAGAAATTCAAGTTGCTTATGCTCATGCATTCGGGATATGAAACAACACAGACACTAGTTGATTTTGTAGATTTGTGTGCACCCTAGGCTAAGCCTTTTAGTAAGCCTTTTAGTAAGCCTTGCCATCAAGGCAGACCAAGATTGGCCAAGAGGTGCCATTGGGGGTATTTTGGCCTAGGGCATAGTTGTGTCAGAAAAAATTGTGGGGTCAACTTAATCAACTGAGTTGAGATAGGCCTGGCAACAGACGCCCCTGGGACGCCTGGATTTTGAAATAGCTAGGTAGGGCCTGTTCAAAAATAAAAATAAAAATTGCCTGGTTGAGGCCCGACCCATTGCCAACCCTAGTCATAAATAATAAAGGCATTTATTGCACCAAGTCGTCAAGCCTTAAATTCTTAGGTTCAAATGGCCTTTAAATGAATCATTTGATTTGGGCAGTGTAAAACCTTAAAAATGAAGAACAAAGAAGAGAAAGAAGAGAAAGGAGAGTGTAGTGGCAGAAGGGCTTCTTAATATGCTCATAGGACCACCACTCTCCTCTCTCTTATTGTATTATGTCTTTCATTATTAAAAAGAAAATTTCAAAACTGCCCCTCACTTAAATGTTACATGAACTAAGCCCATGGTCCTAAATTCTCCCTAGTATATATTTTAGCCCAATAACTATGAGAGACGACAGGTGAGACCAAGCTGGTCCACTTGAGTGTCATAACGTTCCATTTAACACTCCTCCGGCTGGAGCATAAATGTTGTACATGTCTAGCTTGGAAAAAAGCTTTTCAAACTGAGACTTCCTAAGAGCTTTAGTGAACAGATCTGCAATCTGATCATGAGACCGGATATATGGAGTAGAAATTTCTTTTTGAGAAACCTTATCACGAATGAAGTGGTAGTCGAGCTCTATAAATTTTGTTCTTTCATGAAACACTGGATTGTCAGCTATATGCATAGCATTGCAGCTTGATCATCACGGTATAAAAACTTTGGAAGTTGGCCAGCAGATCCTAACTCTTTGAAAAGTGATTGTAACAAAATGAGTAACAAGATGAGTTCACGAGTTGCATGTGCCATAGATCTTATTCCGCTTCAACACTAGACCTGACAATAATATTCTGCCTTTTGCTTTTCTAGGTAAACTACATTACCATAAAAAAAAAGAAGAAAAAAGAAGTATAGTAACCTGTAGTCGACCTTCCATCAAATCTTGACCTTGCATAATTTGCATAAGAGTACCTTGCTATTTTAAGATGGCCATGAGATCTATATATAAGATACCTTTCCCAGATGCACACAAGTATCTAAGAATCCTCATTACTGCGGCTAAATGTGAAACTCCAGGATTTTGTGTAAAATGGTTAACCACACTTACAAAGAAGGCAATATTAGGCCTAATAATGGTTAAATAGATGAGTTTCCCGACAAATCTTCTGTACATACCAGGGTCTCTCAATAACTCTCCTTCCTCAGGTCAATTCTAAGATGAGGATCCATAGGTGTATTTGTGGGTTTGGCACCCAACATTCCTATCTCTTTCAACAAAACACCAGCATATTTCCTTGGGTACAAATTGATCCAAACTTCAAATCTCACCACTTTCATATCTAGAAAATAGCAAAGCTAAGGTCTTTAATCTAGAGCTGGGAGTGAAGATACAATTTCAGTTTTTCAATATCCTCCAAGTCATCACCTGCACCTACCATGTCATCCACATATACAACAAGCACAATACAACCTAATGTAGTATGCTATGAGAAAACTGAGTGATCTACTTCTCTTCAAGACGTGTGATGTTACAACATTGCTGAATTTCAAGCCAGGCTCTGAGCGGCTGTTTGAGCCCAAATTACAACCTAATGTAGGTCTATTTGTGGGTTTGGCACCCAACATTCCTATCTCTTTCAACAAAACACCAACATATTTCCTCGGGTACAAATTGATCCAAACTTCAAATTTCGCCACTTTCATATCTAGAAAATAGCAAAGCTAAGGTCTTTAATCTAGAGCTGGGAGTGAAGATACAATTTCAGTTTTTGAATATCCTCCAAGTCATCACCTGCACCTACAGTGTCATCTGCATATACAACAAGCACAATACAACCTAATGTAGTATGCTACGAGAAAACTGAGTGATCTACTTTACTCCTCTTCAAGTCGTGTGATGTTACGACATTGGATGCAAACCAGTGGTGTAAAGTTGATCTAAAGGATCAGGTCCATGGCTAACACAACAATTTGTGGGAAAAAAGAAAAAAATCTTTTTCAACTATTTTGTTATGAAATTTCCGAAAGAGCAAACGCAGCATCAGCATATCAGGTCTAAGTCTTGTTGGTTCAATTAAGACTGAAGAGAGGCAAGTTAGAACTTACAAGATAATGCATCCTCTCCAAATTTGTATTGTTTTAATTCTTTTCTTGAAACCTGTTCTTCCATCATGAGATTGAATTGGGTGATTGTTGCTGCATTTCTTCCACGAATTATGATTTTGGGCTGATTTCACTTCATCTGATTCTTTTTTCTCCCACAGGTCTTTGTCGATAACATAGACTTTGCGAAGGAATTGGAGTGAGTAGAGACAGGGACTATATGCCCAAGCTTCTCATGGACATATCTGCAGAGCTTTCAAACTGTTTTTTCACTTAACCAGGCCCTTTTGCAAATTGATTCCACCAAAAGTCTCATAAGAGAATTCACCGGTCCCAGCTTGTAGATAGGTTATTTCCCTTACCACAGTGACAGTAGTAGCAAGCATCTTTCCTTTGTTTCCACAACAATTTGGGCATACGAGATTTTCCTCACCTGTTATTTGATTTAAATCTTGTCTGTGCTCCATAATCCTGATTTCTTTATCATGTTAAGTACAAATAGGATTTCAGATGTGCAATCTAATGGGTGGAGGCATATCAGGAATAAATGGTATATAAACCTTCGATCTATTTGCTTGGGGCACTCTATGAATAAATAAACAGGGTAAATCTGCAATCTAATTTGGTTAATTTTGGGAGTAAACGCTGTGATTACTTGAACAGGTTTGGTGGGCCCATTCTGAGGATGAATGCTGTAAATACTTGAACAGGGCTGGAAGCCCGGGAACTGTTTACAGGTGTGGGAGCATTTTAAGAACAAATGGCATCAATAAAGTAGAGAACTTGCCATGTGACTGGTGTGGCATTTTGGTTATGCATGTTAAATATGCGAATTTGTAACCTAATGGGTGGGGACATTAACATATGAATCAATGAGAAATTGCTTAATAGGGATGGGGAAATTGTAATCTACTGTGGCACGGAAGCATTCCAGATTAGATTGCATTAATGCTAAGATAGGGTTGTCATGTGCAATGAGTCGTTCTGCGCTTCATCAGGGATGAATATGCAATCTACTTTATGTGGGCATTTCTGGAATAACGGTATGAATAGGGCAGTAATATCTACAAATGAACAGTTGGGGTGCTCCGGGAATGATAAATTTGGTTGCAAATTTGGAATGTTGTAGGAGGTCAGTGTGGGAACAAATGGTGTAAATAGTCTTGTTGGATTGCAGTCCAATGGGCCTTGAATTTATTTTATTTTTTAATTTTTTGAAAGGTCAATGGTCCTTGAATTTATAGTGTATTTTCTATATGGCATTGGTTACTTAGATTTTTTAACTTTAGGTTGCTAAGTTTAGGTTTTGACTTTTGAGGATGAATCCAGTGTCAATGGTTCCATCCCTCTTTACTCAAAAGTCATCCAATCTATAGATCAATCTGGAGTGCGATCAGCGACCTGATAGGCCACTACTCAAAATTTTGAGAAATTGGACATCATTAACATGAGAATTCTTGTTTTGAATGTTGTGATTGGCGAAACAGGATTCATAAAGCTGACACCAAATAGTTGGGATTAGGCTGTGGTGATGATGTCTGTAACTTAGTTGCACAATCCTTGTAACCAGGTGCCTCTCCTGTTTTGGGTCACTTTAGACTCGTGCTCCCACTTCCTAGCCGTTTATGCTTGTTTAGAATTTGAAACAGACACTTCCCTGCTCCTTCACCCAAGTCTATTGCTGCTTCAATTCATGTTTGGTGAAGCTATATTCTGTAACCATTTCAGTAGACTTCTTTTGCACTGTTTTTCTAGACCTTTTCTGGCTGTCCAAAACTGGGAGAATTTTTTTCCCCATAAGATGTCCAAAATTTCTTCTGGATGTTCAAAACCGGGAGATGGTTCAGGTATTTATGAATGTTCAATCAGCATGGTTTCCGGGTTATGGCGTATCCAAGATAGGGTTGCTAGCATTTACCCAAGGGTACGGATGGACACTTTCTCTTAAATCTTAGGTTTATTTGGATAGAGAAATTGAAATTTTAGTAATTATAATATACTAAGAGTGACGAGGAACTTTTCCCTCTTATCTTAGTATCATGAATTGACCGAAGAGCTTAACATGCAAGAAAATGAAGCGTCTATTAACAAATGGCTTGTAGTCTCTATATATGCATATAGTAAAGAACCTCTTATTTACAGTGAAAACATATTATTTGTGTGGGCACGGTAATGCAGCATCTGCAGAATGCCTTCGGTCCACATCTTTTTCTCGTGCTCATTTCTGCATTCAAATTCAATTAACCTGTCGGCTGTTTTGATTGCAAAGTAGGCTCTGTGCTCACTGCCCTCTTCTCCATCTCTACCAGCCCATGCTGGGATATCACAAATAACATCGAAGACAACACCTGAAAATGCAGCATGGTTCATCTTTCAGATGGTGGGCAGTGCAAGACACTGCAAGGTATGAGGTGTTCTGATACACTTACTCCTTTTCTTTTTCACAAAAGTCCCAACCATGTGCTTGCTTTTCATTTTAATGACCACCTGCAAATTTCCTTGAGATTTCATTTGAGTAGAAGTAAAAGGCATATGAAATTAGACAAAGATCATGTTGATCTTTTGTTAGGCTGATGTGACACGGAAAACTAACAAGGATTTTTATGGAAAATAGAAAACTGAGGATTCCAACAGTAATCTGTGGTTCGTTTTAGAGTTTTTTTTTTTTTTTTTTTTTTTTTTTTTTTTTTTTTTTTTTTTTAATGGAAAACCCTTCGAAAAGTAAAAATGAGGGAGTAATAGGCCTGCTGCAAGGAAATCCTGATTAAACACTTCCCTGCTTCTTCCCTTTCTTCTTCATCCTCTTTTTTTGGCCCCCCAAAAGACATGGATTCTTGTGATATTGAGTAATATCTTGGAAAGGGAAACCCAATTCCATTACCACATTTTTTTCACTAACGAGGAATAACTAGAATTCCTTGGAAAGCCAATTCATTTTCAAGGTATTCAATGTTCCCAAACACCCTCTAAATGTACAGAAACACCCTTAAAGCCTAAATCTGTAAATATCAACATATTGTGTTGATTGATTAGAATTCCCTTCTCTTAAATGCATGCAAATTCATTTTGACTACTCAAAGCTAACACACTGTAGTTTTACCTGCCAATTGGAGTTGATGCAGAGAGAAACTTGCTTCCAATGAAGAGCGCCTGTTAGAAAACAACCAATGATTAATAACATGAGCATCTTCATTATGCTGGTAGTTTGAAAGCTTTGGTTAATTACTCAGAAAGACCTCTGAGCCAAGTCAACTAGATCAAGACTTGGGTTGAGTTATGGTTTGAGTAATCAAAACTTGAGACAGACTCAATTGGGTTTCTATGACTAGGTTGACTGTTTGGCAAAACTCGGTTGCGTAGAATACAATTCCTTGAATTTTGTGACCTGATTAGATATTACTTCTTGAAAGAACTGAATGATTACTTAGGAAGCTATGCTCAATCCTGAGTCCACTCATTCTCCATGTGCTCGTTGAGTTGAATCGAATTAAAAAAAATTAAACCGTCATTGGTTAAAACCTATCATCTTGTAGCACAGATCCTGGCTCACTTCAGCTTTAATGATTTAATTTTTGGTATACGAGCATTTTGAAATGGATGGAGGTTAAGGAGAGCATTTTGAAAGGCATGGAGGTTAAGGAAAACGAGGTTTGTGATATGGAGTTTGTTTTCAGCTGAGTTGATTAGTTTACATGACTAAATTGCCCCTTTGTTATGAGTGAAAGTCTCAGCTAGATGCTTTGCTACCTTTCCTTGTGCGTTTGAGAAGCTCTCCCCCTTTGGTGACAAATTTCAAGGCTGTGCAGATCTCAGATTGTCTTTCTTCACCAGTTGATTCCTCACTCGGACCCACGACTGCTGTCTGTAGCCCCTTCTGAAGTCGTGCTCGTAGAGCTGCGGCACCTCGCAAGGCTGTGCAAATGACATATATAAGCACTGGACAATTTCAAAATGAAGGTCCAAAATACTAATAGCATGACTGTTTCATCACTTCAAAATAGGTGAATTATCAGGCTATCTGAAAACTGAACTTAGCCTCGCCTTCGAGAAAATTCCAACTTTAACTAATCTACTTGTTCTCAGTACATATTATCATTTTGGGGGGACATTTTAATCAATTGCAGGACATAGTATAGTTTTAACCTTTCCATCAAGTTCCCCTTATGCCTTCATAGGTTTGTTATTCAACCAATCTCACCTTCCTGAATCCTTTAGAATGACCAAAACAACCCTGCTAATTACTCCAATGCTCTCCTCTTTTGCGAGTGCAAAAGGGATTCCTGGTCATTTTGGAAGCATTCCAATCACAGCAGTTATCGGCCATTTGATTAAATATAAGGGCTTCTTGGTATTTTCTGTTAAATAGAAATTACCAGTTGCTGCCCCAGCAGTTAGGGTCATGATGTCTCCTGATGTCTTCACATTCACTGCGGAGTTGATGGCTGTCAAGATCTGATCACGATCTGCACCCATTTCCTCAGCTATCTCAACACAATGTGTTGCTACCAATGCTGCAGCTGTTGCGATGGCTGCTGATGTTTTGGAAGGCCCATCTTCTGGGGCTATTGATGTGTCTGATAATGTGGCAGTGGCTGCAATAATGGCAGCAACTGCAGCTGCAACCCCTGCCACTGATGTGGCTGCATGTAGTTGGGCGTTGTGGGTTCTAATCTCCTCCTTTTTCTTCTCTTTTTGATCTTTCATCCATCTACCCATCGTCTTACCTCCTGTGACACTTTTGTACAGCTGAGAAAAGAAAACTGCAATTAGAAAGGGAGGTAAAGATAAACATTTCGATTTTAATCTGGTGGTTGTCATGTGGGGAGGAACTTCTGCTGGGTTGAAGCATACCTTCAAAACCTGAAAATTGACTTGACTCAATGTTCATCTGGGTCAGGTCAACTCAAAGACTTGACTCGACTCAATATTGATGTTAAAAATATTAGAAATACTAATATATATGCGATATAGTTAGAATTAATATGAGTAATATAAGATTGTATCTTTTGTCATCAAGCCCCTTGTTGATTTGCTGGTTATGTCTCACCTTGCAGAGGTTTTAGGTTTGATTCCTACCTTTTCTTCATTTCTTTTCATTAATAATGACATGTGACTCACTGATTGACTCGGTTCGAGTTATGGCAAGTCAATGGAATGGTTGATTTGACTCAACAGGTCTTCTCAAGTCTCAATCAAGTCAGGCTTAGGACTGAGTTCCAAGAAACTCGGCTCAAAGTCTCACCTAGGTGAGTTGACCCGGCAGAGTTTTAGAATTATGGGTTGAGGAGCCACACATTAGGTAGATTTAGGCGATGGTTCCCTTCAACTGCAAGAAGGATTTCTTAAAATGACAATCCTGCACATACATGTTGGAAGAAAAATGCATCGGCTGCATAGGCAGTTGACCTGTGTGGGAAAGGGGCTCCATGTTTTCACGAGCTGGCTCTACCCCCTAGGTAGACCAATCAAAGAGCATGCTCTGCACTCTTTTCCTACATTCTTGCAAGATTAACCTTTATGGTTGTAAAATGCTGCAATCAGTGACCATTTAGCTAAGGAATGCCCCCAGGTAGGGATCAACATGTCACTGTAATGCATCTGCTGTTATAGCCATGTAGCATTCCTCTTAGCATACTAATGCTGAAGTTCCAGGTGGAGTAGATAAGGGGATTTTGTTTGTGGGAGTTTGGAGGACTTGGGGATCTTTGTTCTTCTCCAGGAGCATGACATTGTCATTATAGAATGTTGTTGGGTAGGCAGCTGATCCTGAATCCAAGTCATAAAAACATAGTTTTATTGTTAATGATATTTGCAATCTCTCCTCTGGTTTAAAAAGCTTGTTTCATCAATGTATGTAGGAAGACTGAAATCTTGGTTACTTTTTTATGGAGGGCGTTTCAAAAGCAGATCTTTGTAGTAAGGATCCATCGACACCCGAGCCCTAAGTCTTGGGGCTGGGGTGACTCACTGAGGTTTGCCCTGGTTCTTGTAGCCCTGAGGTATTCCCCTAGCAAGTGCAGTTGTATAAATGAACTAAAAACGACTGAAGTTTATGAAAGGAGTCCCTAAAGCTGACTGCAGTCCACAGAAGTGTTCTAAGGAAAGCAGTTGTAGGAGTAATTAAAGCCGTGTCATGCTGAGCAAGTCAGGTAGTTTCTGCGCTTAGTATAACACTGGTGAGATATTCCTCATGTGGGTTTGTGCTTGCTTAGATTTTTCTTTGGAATAGAAAATCTGTCATTTATTAAAATGAAAGGCAGGAAGTGTAGGAATTTGCATTTTGAAGGGATAGGGAAGGTATTAAGGAAGCAGATTCACAATATATAGTTGCATGTGGTGGAAGCCTACCCCATTTCCAATCAAGCGTTGCTTCAACAGAAATTCTGGATCCAGTGCTTGATGCGGTAAAAGCAATTCCTGCATGATACTAATAGTCAGTAGATATTCATTTGGTTAGCAAACGTTTCCAATGCTCAATGGGCTTGTTAATAACAACCACCAATACCACCAGAGACGAGAAATGCAGTTCATGATGATAATCCAAACACAACCATCAAGATACCAAATCCTAATCTCAGTGCGTGTGCCTATATGCCATGTATGTGGCATCCTTGAGTGGGCCATGCTTGTCTTCTCATGTTCCCGTGTGCACGAGATCATTAAGCAAGTCTGTCCATGTCTGCACTGTGGCCCAAAAATCCCAAAAATCAGGCCGGTCCATCAGGTGGGCCATGTGTGAAAAATGGACTGTTGGGAAGGATCAATCAACAGCTTGCAAATCTCGCAAATTGTAGAAATTTCCCCGAGGGATATTGTTTGCATAAGGGCATTCTTGCAACTTTCGGACGAGTCGAGACGGCAATTTTTTCATAAAAGCAAGCATTATATTTTATATGTGAGGGATTCCAACACCGAATTGTTTTTCTCTCTAACCATGAATTGCCTGAATAGCCTGTGTACATGGCAATTCATCTGCATCAAAATCAACAACAATCATGAAATGTTTAAGGAGGACCTTTTAGCCATGATGAAAAAGATATAATAAAACACACTACTTAATGTTATAGGAACTGTATTGGTTTGGACATCTAAAGCTGTGATATATTCAAGTTAACCTGCCTTTATGTCTTCAGTCTCTTTTGTACTAAGGGGAGGGATGCCTCCGTATGATTCCGCAGCTGCTGGTGATTGAATTACATGTCCATCCTGCAATATTGTTAGAAAGAAGCAATAATGTTAGATAATGCTGCCGTGGGTTTGTGCACCTGTTGACTAGCAGGCATGTCAGACATGTTGGTCCATGTTTCAATATGGTCGAATGGGAGCCCACATGCCAGTGATGGGAGCTTGCAAGTGCTGTCAGTGGCACTCTCTGCAGCGTGCACTTCCCACCTCGGTCGAGGCAACCATATCTCCACTAGGGGAGCCCGGCTTTAAGCTGCTACCCTGACCCACAACAGTCTGCACTCCTTGCCGAGTGGCTGACCCGCTCATATCCATTCCACGTCGGAATGAGACGTGCTGGACCCCAACAGCTTTTCTCTATACAATTTCAACCACTTATTGATTCTGAATCCTTTTCATTGTTCTCTTGTGGTGCTTTTTCTCAATCGGTTTCTTGTCAGTATTTAGCCTTGGATAAAATTTATCGTCCAATTAGAACTGCATTTCAAATAAGCCTACTTTGTTGAACAATGAAAATTGCTGATAATTGTTTTTTTCTTTTTCTTATTTTATCTAATTAGGAAATAGGTAAGAGTAAGACTTACAGATCCTACCGGAACTTTCTCAGCTACAATTGATGCGGTCGAACTTGTGTCCCTCTTCTTCAAATTCATAGAACAGGAAGTACCACTGGTGCCATGAGATTGAGGAAAGGAGTCACCAAGAGCTCTTGATAGCTCCAAGGCAGATAGGCTCCATGAACGGGCAAGAAACTCCATGGGTTCTGTGGGAGTCTCTGGAGGAGGCAATGAAGAAGACGTCGGGAGCCAACTAGCAGGCTCCTCTTCTTCTATGTTCTCCAATCGATGCAACAAGAATTTACGGTGATAAGCACAACGGTCCATCTCCTAATGTCACACTTGAACACCTAAAAATCACATATCACGAATTACAATCTTTACTAGAAATCACTTACGCATTGAAGCACATACCGAATATTGACGGTTCACAACTTTGTTCACCAACATGTGTCGCCCTATATCGCCCACATCCAGAGATGATAGGACTATTGGAACCATCCATCTTCAGGGCGCTACCATGGATGGGCTACGTTCCATTAATCACACTTAAAGGCTGATACATCCCTTTGATTTGTGATGTTGAATTCTAATCTCAACTATCTACATTTGGCCTATCCACAGTAGTGCATGAAAGATGGACACTTCCGATCATTTGATCATCTGAGCATGTGGAACCAATGAACGTGAATAACGACCTGAGTAAAATGAACTCAACTTAGATTAACAAACTAACAAATGAGATAAGCATATAATCCTACTAAAAAAAAATTATATAAAAATCCAAACGAAAGAGAAATAAAAACCAAAATGAAAGAGAAAATATGAAGTCCTTTATAAACATTAGAAAAAATAAATGAAGAAGAATCATACTATTTGGAGCCCTGTCTTCATCCAATTCAAGCTGTTGTGTAGAACACAAATGCAGTCTTTAAAGTTACATCTTTAACGTTGAAAGCATGTGATGAAAAAACATCCTGACAAACCAAAGTGCAACTTTTCTTTTGTAAGCGTGAAAACCGAAAGAAAGAAAGTGGTGTTATGTTTATTCTACTTAAAGCGACTCATTAAAGTTCGAGCGCTATCTTTGTCTCACAATTTATGTGCTTTTCTTCCTCCAACTCTTCCTTTTTCCAAATCAAGTGCTCCCACCATTTTTTTGAGCGGTGGGGATTTCATCATTCGTGGGCCCATTGCTTACCCACTATCAATATGGACTATCATGTCTGGCGGCCCACCAATATATAGGACAAGTGGAATAGTAAGCCCACTTAGCCTTTAGTCGTTTGATGGAATGCTGGGCCTCACATCATATCTACCATTCTGGGCTCATTCCCACCGTTGGATTGCATGCATGCAAGAGGTTTGAACCATCGTTAAGTGGTATACACCATGAACATGTCCATGACCACAAAATAATATTATAGGCCCAACGATCAGACATCACACTTCTATCAAGACCCTTAGATCAATCGTCTGCTAGGTTTTTTTTTTTTTTTTTTCTACAGTTACTGTCAGCATCATGGTCGTTGGAGAACCCTACTGTAGTTGTGATGCATGCATACAGTATGCTAACGGTTCATGGTGTTGGTTTTCCGCCCAACATAATTCGCAAAACCCACGAATGATGGGCTGGGCTCGGGCTTACTTCGGCTCGGCCATCGATGGATCAATCTAATGTCACAATCACGTCATGTAGAAGGGTAGGATGAAGATTTACGTGTTTGACCGAGGAGGTACATGTAGTGGGTCCCCCTAAGATAGCACTAACTATGTAGATCTGATCTGCTCTTCTGGTGAAGCAATAACTTAGTTAGGTTATGCAATATCTAGTCTAGTGAACTATTAAATAGGGTAGGGGTATGGCACGTGTGGTACATATGAAAATAGGAGAGGAGAGAGGGAAAGAAGAAGAGAGCGATCGAGGAGAAAGTCATGATCGGGAAGAGAGAAAATTACCGCGCTTTGCTTTTGAAAAGTAGGAGTAATTGTTAAATTACGAAATTACCTTTTACTTTGGTTCAAAACCTTCGCATGTCTTGCAGTTGTAACTGCTCCCACTGGGTGGTTTGAATGGGAGCAATCCAGATGCTATTTTGTAGCTCTCTTGGAGAGTTACATGCGTAAAGAAATGAGCAACCATGCTCCAAAATAAATTAATTATCGACCACATCACTAAAATTACAATGGTAAAATTATCCAAACCGTCCAAACATGGCCACCTAAATGGACGGTTTAGAAAACATTGGCAAGTTGCTTCATTTTTTGCCAAAGTGGATATTCATATTAGCTTATTACAATTATTCCGCCAAATCTCACATATACACACTAATTTGGCATACCACTTACGTTCTAGTGAATATGTTGAATTATTTCAATGTATTCTAATTTCTCCTATTTACTCCATATAAACGGAATATTTGAATTTTAATACATTTCGTTTATAAGCTACTAAACAAAACTGAGGATTTCATTTACACTTGATTAAGGGCTTGTTTTGTTTTCTAATTTTCGATGAAATGCAAAGTAAATAAGCCATCATTGTCATTTTCATATGTTTGTTTAAATTGAAATTATGTTTTATAAATTGAGAGTCAAATGCACTTGTAAAGAAAATAGATAAATAAATTGTAATTATTACATTTTCACACTATAAAAGTATTATTTTTGCAATAATCATTGGGTGAAATAAACCATGTAACAAAATCATCATTATAGTCAAATTTAAATTAGGTCACCACATAGTTGCAAGAGTAAATAATTATTACCCATTTACAAGCATTTACTATTGTAATTGAAAATTCTTAATCATTTACCAAAGTAAATCTAGTAAATGGATAATAATTATTTACCTTTTTAAAGTCGTGTAGCATGGCACATGATGTTGACAAGTGCACTAAAATCGATGAGGAGAAAAATGAGACAAATTTGTTTTGGAGCCTACTTTAATGTATGTGTTTATCCACACCATCCATTTATTTTATTAGCTCATTTTTATGGCATGAGCCTAAAAACAAGGCAAATCCAAAGTTTTATCGGGACCACACCACATACTACAGTAGGAATCGAACATCTAATATTGTAAACTTTATGGGGGCATAAAAGTTTTGGATCAAGCTAATATTTGTGTTTTCATCTCATCAATGACTTTCTGAACTTTATGAACAAGGTTGGATGATAGATACACATCACCGTGGTTCATGCACTAATTTCAATTTTTAATGCTGGATGTTACTATCTCCCTTGTTTCTTGTGTGTGGTCCACTTGAGCATACAATATCTCTCATTTTTGGGCTCATGCCTTAAAACAAGCTAATAAAATGGATGGACGGTATGGATAAAAAAAATATACATCACAATGGGGCCATGGATTTTACAAAGGCAATCTTGTCTAATACAGCTCTGGTTAATTTTCGAGGTAGAATTACCTCCTTATTTTCTTTAGATGCAAATGGATTTTAAAAGTAATTGTTACAATATTTTCATAATTTATAAATAGTTACTTGGAACAAAACAGGACCTAAGTGTAATTGTGAAATGGATTTCATTTGCCTCCATCCATTGAAAGGCTCCCAAACTAGCCCTAAAACTAGTTGCATGAGTAAATTTATCTTTTTAGAGGTAAAGTCTAAGTTGCTAAAAGGCTTTTTGCAAGTAAAATCTAAATCATATGGTTGGATTGACCTCATTTTTGGAGCTTCCCATTTTCTCAATAGGGCAACCTTGCTGGACCGCAGAGATGTCATCCAAACTCCATAGTGGGTCCCACACCCAACTTGTCGGACGTACAACTAATTGTTTTGGGAGGATTTTGCACATGCACACACAAAATACTCACACACCAATTACATATCCAATTAGTTAGTGTGTGGGGCCCTGATGTAGAGAAGGACGTGAGGTCGAGCACCGTCTTCCTCAAGAGGATAACTATTCCGAATTCATGGAACTTCTCTGGACTCCTCACAGAGACTTCTCGAATCCACGAGGAAAGAAAGCTAGAAAATAGAAATAAATTTTAATAAATTCGAAATTGATTGATGAATGAAAAAAATGAGTGCACAACCCTTTAAATAGGGATACCAAGCAATGAGAAAGAAATCAGAATTAAACTACGATTAAAACTCCTAGAATTCGCGACTTACTATAAATAGTAAACTTACTATTTATAGACGGTCGTGATGTCTACTAGTGCACAAGGTTTTCGGCAAAAAATAGTAAGTGCCTTAGTTGGCCTCACCAAGCTGTTCTCTTAATTTTTCTAAGCTCTTTTCGCGTTGGGTGCAACTCCTAAAGCCCAACAGATGAGGAGTTATAATCAAACTAAAACTTACTATTTATAATAAAAATGGAATTAAAATAGGGAAACGACTGTTGATCTGACGGTATTTCATAAATCTGTCTTGGGCAACCTGACATAGCAGGGTTGGTTGGCTAAAGTAGCTCGTTCTACCCCAAAATCATATATTTTACGTCCGATAACTCATTTCGGATTGCGAGATACGCCTGATTTAAGGTCCGATGGTTCGGATCACTCCTGTCGTCGACCGGGCCTTTTCTGATCCATCTTGGCCATGCAACTATCCATGACCCACTCTACATTAGCCTCCTCCACTTTAAAAGAACTCGTCCTCGAGTTCTCATCTTGCTCTAGTTCATAATACTTGGTCAGGTTCGCGACGTTGAAAGTCTGTGAGATTGCTATGTCATTTGGAAGAGCAATAACATAAGCGTTGTCATTGATCTTTCAGATGATTGGTACCGGTTCAATCTTTTTATTCTTCAACTTGTTGTACGTTCCGGTCGGAAATCTTTCTTTGAGCAGATGGACCATTACTTGGTTGCCCACTTCGAATACTTTTTGTCACCGATGTTTGTCCACTTACTCCTTATACTTTTCGTTTGAGGCATGTAGCTTGGTTTATACCTCTGCATGAATGCCCATGATCCTGTTTGCCATATGTTCTGCTGGAATGCTCATGCCTGGGAGCTTGGGTAGAGGGACCAAGTCGAGTGTGTAGCAAGGTACTCGTCCATAAATAACCTAGAATGAGGATTTCCCTATCGAGCGGTTCACCAGGTTGTTAAATGCAAACTCCACTTGAGATAAGGCCAAATCCCACTGCTTCGGTTTTTCTTCTGAAATACATAGAAGGAGGTTGCTCAACGTGCTATTCACAACCTTGGTTTGCCTGTCAGTCTGTGGGTGGTAGGCACTGCTGAACTGAAGTTGTGTATCGAATTAAGTCCACAAAGTTCGAAAAAAGTGGCTAATGAACTTCGTGTCACGATCAGAAGTAATAGTCTTGGGAACCCCATGTAGCCGCATGACTTCTCTGAAGAATAGATTCGTCACATGTGTTGCATCAAGAGTCTTCTTGAATGGAATAAGCCATCTTAGAGAAACGATCCACTACCACGAACACCGAATCCATGCTGCGTTGTGTTCATGGGAGACCAAGCACGAAGTCCATAGATAAATCCTCCCAAGATCCATCAGGCATGGGTAACGAGGTATAGAGGCTCGTATTATGAGATTGCCCCTTGGAGATTTGATAAATATAATAACGTCGGACTGCCTTTCTCACATCACGTACCAATTGCGGCCAGTAATACTGCTCTTCCAAAAGAGCTCGCGTCTTGTCTCGCCTAAGGTGTCCACTAAGGTCACCTTCATGTAGCTCTTGCATTATCTGTTCCCTTAACGAACTTTTAGGGATGCACAGTTGATTCCCCTTGAAAAGGAACCCATCTTGCATATGTAAGTCGCTGGGGTGACCTTCTTGGCATCTAACCCATGCGTTCTTGAAGTGGTCATCGTCGACATATGTCCTTAAGACGCTTGAACCCGACAACGTCATTGCTCATAGTAACTAACAAAGTTGCACGGCGACTCAGCACATCGTCTACTTTGTTCTGTTGCCCAAACTTGTATTTTAGCACGAACGTGAATTCCTGCAAAAATGAGATCTATCTAATATGCACACGGTTAATGTTAGCTTGGCTATTAATGAATTTGAGAACCTAATGGTCCGTGTAAAGTATGAATTCCCTTTTAATCAAATAAAGTCGCTAGTGTTGCAATGCCTGGACCACTACGTACAACTCGATCTCATATGTAGACCACTTCTTTCGTGCATCGCTAAGTTTCTTATCGTAGAAGGCTACCGGCCTACCTTCTTGAGACAAAACTCCTCAAATCCTGACATATGTGGCATCACATTCGGTTTCAAACAGTTTGTCGAAGTTGGAAAGTACAAGAACCGGGGTCGTGGATAACCTTCGCTTAATTTTGACAAAGCTCCTGTCGGCATCGTCAGTCCACTAAAACTGTCATTTTTTCATGCAATCTGTGATTGGTGACATAATGGTACTGAAAATTTTCACGAACTGACGATAAAATGTCGCCAGTTCATGAAAACTTCTCACTTCGTGAATATTTGTGGGAACCGGCCATTCTCTTATTGCCTTCACCTTCTCTTCAACCACTCGAATGCCCGTGGATGTTACGATAAAACCTAAAAACAACAGGCTATCAGTCATGAAGCTGCACTTTTTAAAATTGAGATATAGTTTATTTTCAGTGAACACTTGAAGGACCTTCTTGAGGTGTTCCATATGGGTGGTTTCGTCTTGACTGTATATCAAAATACCATCGAAATAAACCACAACGAACCACCCAATGAAATGTTTCAGAACTTAGATCATCAATCTCATGAATGTGCTAGACGCTTTCGAAAGACCGAAGGGCATGACCATCCATTCGTACAATCCTTCCTTGGTCTTAAAGGCCGTTTTCCACTCATCACCCGGTCGTATTCGAATCTAATGGTAGCCGCTCCTTAGGTCCAATTTAGAGAATATTTTTTCACCCTCCAGCATGTCCAGTATATCGTTTAACTGTGGTATAGGAAACCTGTATTTGATGGTGATTTTGTTGATGGCCTGATTATCGACACACATGCGCCAACTCCCATTTTTCTTTGGAGTTAATAGAGCTAGTACGACACATGAGCTCATGCTTTCTCGAATAAGACCCTTCAGATCAGTTCATCCACTTGCCCCTGCAGAATCTCGCACTCATTCGGACTCATCCAATAGTGAGGACAATTGGGTAAACTGGACCCAGGGACAAAGTAGATATGGTGTTGGATATCCAACATAGGGGGTAACCCATCGGAAAGGTTATTAGGCCAAATTTCTTTGAATTCATGTAACAAGGGCCTTAGTCTTTCAAGGATGATGGTAGACTCGATTTCTTCTCCTTTTACAATTAATGCATAAGCCTGTACTGTTTCTTTGGATTCTTCCACGAAGTCCTATATAGTTAAGAGAAAACGGCCATCCACTTTAGAAATATCAGGTGGTCCCTCTAGATCTATAGGGGCCAATATGGTCTTCTGGCCGTCCTTGACGAAGATATATATGTTATCTCGCCCTTTATAAGTGGTGTCGCGATCAGATTGCCAGAGTCGATCGAGTAGTATGTGACATGCTTCCATGTCAACCACATCACATACTACTTCATCCTTATAATGTTCGCCAATTGAAAATGATATGGTGCACCGTTTAGTTATCTTTGTTTCGCTGACCTTTTTGATCCAACAGATTGTATATGGGGAGGGATGACGATTCATTTTCAATTGCAATTTTTTCACCATGACCTTGGAGACGATTTCTCGCTGCTCCCACTATCAAAGATCATGTCACAAACCTTTCGATTTACCTTACACCTAATTTTTAGAAGATGTTATGCCACTGTAGATGCACTTCTTTTCTTGGCCCATATAATAGCCGCCTCATGACGAGCGACTCGCCGCGATCTTACTGAACCCAACCTGACTCATCTGCCTCGTTCTCGGTGGTGCGCTCCTGTTCTTCAACATCTAGATCTTTATAAGTGTTATCAGTACTACCATCATTGATGGTGAGTTTCGCCACTTTTTGCTGGGGACAAGTATTTGATAGGTGGCCCGGTTGGCCACAACGATAGCAGTTGTTGGGCCCTGGCTGAGCATAGGGGTTCGGAATTCTACTTAGACCAGTGACAGTCGATACGCCCTTTTGGGGTTTAGCTTGCTCGCTTCCCTGATCTCGGCTCTCAGACGTAGGAGGTTGAATACGTGCTCCTACGAGCTCCTTCCCCTTGGGTTGTGGAGCTCCCTAGGGCGGACCTGCCGCAGCGACCATTGCGGTAGGATAGGTCCATGTGTTAGGACGTTAAAGTTGCGCTTCCGCCCGGGTAGCCAACTTGATTACACCATTCATCGTCTAGCTGGACTGCATCTGGACCTGGTCCTAGATCGTCATATACAATTCACCGTTGAATCGGACGACTTGTTGCAATTCGGTATCGACTAAATCGTTACACGCAGCTAGGCGGTAAAATTCTTCTGCGTATTCTCCTACCGACCGACTACCCTGGTATTGTTAGAATAATACCTGATTGTAGTCGTTAGGGAGGAATCAGGCACGTAGTAGTTGCTTCATCCGCTGCCATGTGCGGATTGGTGATTTCATCTGTTTGGTTCGTGCGAGTTGCGGTTGTTCCCACCAAGCTGAAGTTTCTCCCTTAAACTTGTAAGCCACAACTTGACCTTCTTTGCTTCAGGGATGTCCATATAGTCGAAGAATCAATCAACTTTAGAAAGCCAATCAAGAAAATTCTCAATGTGTAGTTGGCCATTGAAGCTAGGAATATCAACCCGTATCTTGAATTCCCGATCTGTTTGATTTACTCGATCGCCGCCTTGTCTGGGATGTTGAAAGATTATGTTATCGATCTCCTCCTCGCTGGATCCCCCTTTCTCAGGAATGACCCTTGTATGCACTACCGATATTATCTTGCGATTAGGGTGATTACGAGTTGTCCTAGGGTTTTCGCCAAGAAATCTGTCATGCAATCGATGGAAGCCTGTAGCCCTTGCATGACTTGCCAATTCCAAGGTCCGATGGTCCGGATCACTTCTGTTGTCGACCAGGCCTTTTCTAATCCATTTTGGCCATGTAACTGTCCACAACCCGCTCTACATCAGGCCCACCATTGTGTTTATATGACATTTCACCCGTCAACAACGTTATCCCACCATAAAAATGGGACACTCCAAGGATCCTACTATCCGGTGGGCATGCAATAGAAAATGGTGAACAACCATCCAAAAAAACTCCACTTTCACCTAGGGCGCATTTAATGGTTAAATTAACTTAATTTTTGGGTATCCTATCATTATGGTGGGATAATGTTGTTAAACGACCAATTGTCATACAAACACCACGGTGGACCCATATGCCAACTAGTTGGATATACAACACCCAAGGGGACCATCCAGCAGAAGGGTGGTAGCTTGGGTAGGCCCCACCATGATGTGTATATGAATATCCACTCCACTAACAGATGCCACGCTAAAATTTAGGCATGGGGCTCAAAATTAGACCCATCTATTATTTTATTAGACCACATAATTGGAAGCTATATACATGGCCACGTTTCACCCTCTAAACTATTTCCCTTGGTGCGGCTTACCTAAATCATCGATGGGCGTAATTTTGGGCGCTAGGCCTAAATGTTGGTGTGGCATGTAATGGTTGGAGTGGATTAATTTCACATACTCGTCATGAAAGGCCCTAAAAAAAATTAATAATAATAATAATAATAATAATAATAATAATCAAGCATAGACTTCTCTTTCTCAACTGTTTCCTTTGGCGTGGCTTACTTGAATTATGGGTCAGATTGATTTTATTTTATTTTTATTTTTTTTATTTTTGGCCTGGGGCCTAATGTAGGATGACACATCTAACTGTTAAAGTAATTTTCACATACATATCATATTAAGCTCTATAAAAAATCAAGGATAGATGCCCCCTCCTAATTGTTTCCCTTACTATAACCCACTTGAATCACAAATTCTCTAGTTTATATATATATATATATATATATATATATATATATATATATATATATATATATATATATATATATATATATATATATATATATATATATATCCCCGGACCCAACGCAAGTCACACACCTAATGATTGGAGTGGATTTTTGATATAGAACGGGTCGCGGACAGTTTCATGGCCAAGATGGATCAGAAGAGGCCTGATCGCAAGCAGAAGTGATCTAGACCGTCGGGACCTTAAATCGGGCGTATCTTGCAATACGAAATGAGTTATTCGGCATACCATATATGATTTTGGGGTAGGACGAGCTACTTTACCCATCCTGCCGGGTTGCACAAGCCGAATTTATGAAATACTATCAAATCGACAGTCGAATTCTCATTTTATTTTCGTTTTTATTATTTATAGTAAGTTTTAGTTTGAGTATAACTCTTCATTCGTTGGGCTTTAGGAATTGTGCCCAACATGAAAGGTGCTTAGAATAATTAGGAGAACCTCATGATTGGGCCAAATAAGATACTTACTATTTTTGGCCGAAAACCATGCATACTAGTAGACATCACGATCATCTATAAATAGTAAGTTTACCATTTATTGTAAGTTACGATTTCTAGGAGTTTTAGTTGTATTTTGATTCCAAAACTTTGTCCATAGCTTAATATCCCTATATAAAGTGTTGTGAACTCGTTTATTTCATTCATTAATCAAATTACGAATTTTATAGGATTTATTTTCGATTTTCCTTGCTTTTTTCCTTCTAAATTCGAGAAGTCTTTGTGAGGAGTCCAGGAAAGTTCTGTGAATTCGGAGTAGTTATCCCCTTGAGGAAGACGGTGATCGACCTCATCACGTTCATCCCTGCATCAATTTTAGAAACACATTATGGCGTGGGAGCCACTTGAATTCCCCGATTGCTCACACTAATGGTCTCGCCTCACTGCTCGATGAGACCATTTATATTGGAGGGGATTTTACCACAAAATTCATCACAAACTAAGATTTTACTAAATAATGCCTTCATGAAAAGAAATGTTACCTAAGTGCTTTTTGAGTGCTGAAATTACCATATATAATGCACAATTATATACTTTTTCTTTAGAAAGTGATAAAGTGGAGAATTATGAGAGCCCACGCGATTTGATTTTTTTTTTTTTTTTAAATGATATCCAGTATGCCCAATGGATGTAATCCACATAAAAACATCATCAACAATTTTGGTCTCTGTAATTATCATGGCTGGGTCCGAATGTTTGCATTATGGATGTTATACACATATCATGTGAACCTCAAAATTTTCTAATTTTATTACTAAAAACAACTCACGAAGGTGGTTGGTATGAAAAACGATATATATATATATATATATATATGCAACCAAATGTTCATACCATATTAGTTCCGGAAGACCTTTTTTTTTTTTTTTTTTTAGCTTGTTAGTACACACCCACTGTGGGTACACACTGCACTGTTAGCTACCACCACTAGGGATAGATACCAAGACCTCATGTGTTGAAACGAGGTATCTCCATTCAGTCTGCCAGTTGAGCTATCCGTCCAATCCTTTAATTGATGGCTACTGGATGCATATTCACGTCATTTCTGTTATTATCACATCCTTTTCCCTCCTTATTATCACTTTCTTTACCCTTTTAGATCAAGTAAAATGCTTTTCAGTTTTAACATAAATCTTGAATCTGCTTCTTGATATGTAAACGTACGACAACTAATCACCCACAGGCAAGGTATCAGAACTTGCGGTATTATTCCTCCAACATCCCACTCGTACAGGCACCTGCTTTCAGGACATCCGCTCCATGAAAGCAGCAAGTCCCTCCATGAAGATAACTGGCACGAAAAAATCAGACCAGTCAGTTCATCACGTAGGCCACAACGTTGGAAATAATGGACAACCAGCAACCTAACTCAACATACAAGTGTGGCCAATCTAGCCAGTGGATCATCAGCCTGATTTCTAAGAAGGGTCATCACATGATGGGGTCCATGTTTTCATGGTACCGATTTCCTGCACAAGTGGGGACGTTGACAAGGTAAGATGGCATGGTACCACAAGTTGTGGTACGGTTACCTTATAGGCGATCAGTTATCGATTTTAAAAATAGGGTAGACCAGTTGCTAGTAATATAGCAATCATGGCAAGCATTTAGAAATCACAGGCTGATAGGTTTTTGTAACTCGGATGCAAATGAAGTCAGCAAAGGTCTTCTCCACTCGTTTTGGCCCCTCTCACTATAATTGCAGTGTCTGGTGACGTCAAAAGTAAAGTTTGTGGACAGCTTTTTTCAAGGGCCACAATACAGTTTCATTATAAATCGACATCACACCCATCTTATTGATTTGCACACACTCATTTTCCAATTTCCGGAATTGAAATGGTACAATACAAACTCAAATGCATCAATCAATCCCCAAAAGGTATAATGGATCTAATTAGCTTAGAAAGTTGGGGTTTCATTCATCAGTAGTGATTTCATTTTATTATTATTTTTTATTTTTATTATTCATCATGGTCAATTCAAATCTTGATAGGCAAGACTCTAGTGTTTGGCACCATTTGAAAAACGGTGGTGTCTTATCCTCATCACATGTGGCGTTGATGTATAGCTATCTGAACCATCGAAATTGTAGTCCCATTTAGATGGAGCATTTCTTTAAAATCACATCAATCAAGCAATCCTAGCCATCCAATTATGATTATCAAATGGATGGTGAAAAGTAAAATAGTGGGGTGGTCCAAATTCAAAGGGAAAATCATATGGTTAATATTATCTCCTTGGTGTACCTTTCAGTTACGCTCCATCCAAAGTTGGGTCAGCCATTTGGGTGGTTTGGATTGCTTTACAATTATGTCATGTGTAAGTTTCGAGAGTCACTATTAATTTGTAAATGGTGCAAAACTAACATACGAGTGTCGTGAAAGACCTATGGAAGTAGGTGATCGATGGTGGGATCTCACTGTATGTCAACCGGCCGGGTTAGGGCCGAGCAAGCGCAGTCCAAGCCTAGCCTGCATCGTTCAACATAGGTCCTAGCCTAGCTTGAGCCATGACTAGACAAAATAATTCAGTTCGAGCCCGGCCAGAGACCGAGCCCAAGTCATTGTTAGTTGGATCACAGGCTACAAAATAAACATGAGCTGAGTGACAGAGTAAATAAGGATTTTTATATTCTATACATTACAAAATTACCTTTTGCACTTTGCAAATCCTAATGGGCCTGACTGAACTAGATTTGAGCTGGGCTGACGGGCTAGTGTACAACGTCCGAACCTGACCCAATTGAAAAAGAAGCCTCAATTTTAAGCCCAAGCCTGATAATCCAACCCAAGCCCAGCACAAAAGTCCAAGGGCTAGCCTGGCCTGTTAACAGTCCCAGATCTCATTGTTGGATTCATGCTGCAATGGGAAGCAGGTTAAAAAACAAAATCACTTTGGATGTAAGCCGGCAAATACTCCTAATCTTACCATAAGTGGGTCTCTGTACATAGGTGGTAGCTGCACAATCTTAAGAGCTTGCATCTTCGATGTGTTCGGATCCTTAGTTTGTTCTTTGAGTGGAATCAAACTTTTTCTGATTTGTCCTTTTGATCTAAAAATATGAAGTTTTTGTAGGGTTTATCATCATGCCGATATTCTTTGAGTTTATCCCTAGCATGTATAATGTAAATAGGTCTCAGTTTCGTTAAACACATGTATCAAGTAATGCCAAATGGCATTGATCAAACATGACCAATCTTACAAACTGCCGTGATATTGACTAGCATGGAGCGAATCCCCTAAGATGTTGGTGAAATATGGTTGTGATTGAATTAATAATCAAAGCTAAAGGTACGTTTCAACATGAACATTCATGCATCTATATGCTCTGATACCTCAACATTATGAGAGGGATGAACCAAACCTCGATGTTGAAACCCGCTGTCCAATGTTGAGCCATGGGCTCAAACATAAAACCCATGAACAATCTAACAATATTGATTCACAAACATAACATGATAAAAAATAAAATCATCTGAAAGCGGCCACGATCCAACGTTTGGATTCTAATGTGGCTCGGGTTACTGGTTACTACATAAAGAATGTGTACTGCACATGATGGCATGACGTGGTCCATCGGTGTGCCGTTGCCGTTGCTTCTGAATCCATCACTGTCCTCACTATCATCACAAATATAGCCCCACTTTCAAGGATTTATGGGAACAAACCTGACCTCCTGGCTGCACTGATGACAAGATGTTGGAGCTCCTCTTCAGTCATTCCCATCTCTTTCTTTACCTTCAGAAGCCCATTTAAAAGAAAAAGATAATGAATTAGTCTTGCAAATGAACAATTTAAAGAAAATATAATTGCACTAATCCTTCCATATTTGGCGTTGAATTATCGAAAACTTATGATGATATTGCTAACTTGAATATCTCTAGAGATTAAGATAAAATGGTCTGATCTAATGGAGAAAACTGCTCGGGTGAGTTGTGGAGAGGTTTAAGAGGTGATTCCTGAGTAAGAGGCCAATGCACCTGGATGAGTTTGAGAGAAATAGACAGTAAGAGAAAAAAAGACCCATGGTCTATGTTCGATGAAAACATGTGGCTTTTGGTATAGGTTATGTTCATGATAGGCCTGATGAATGGCTAGGATATCTTACATATTTGTCCCACGATTACCACAATCATTGCACACATGGAATGCATGTACCCTATAGTTGATGGAGAACGACTCAGAAATACTATACAAGTTTAAGCCTGGAGGCCAAAAGACAGATTTCATCAATGTTCATAGGATAATACCTAAGGATTGGAGGAAACTTATGGGCCTATGTAATCAATAACCATTATCCAAAATTGATTTTCTTTAATGTGTATCCCTTCCATTGATTTATCTTTTCTTGTATACACATTCCTTGTATATACATTGTAAGTTTATAAAAACTCTGTTAAGGGTAAAGCTAATATACATAAAGTTGGAGAATTTTCCAAAATCCTATTGTGTTTATCCGGTTATCATCTTGTTTCTCATGAAAGGACAAAGCACATTGAAGTTGATTGTCACTTTATTCACAAAAAGTTTCAGTAAGACATTATTTCGCTCCCTCATGTAACATCTCAGGACCAGAATGCTGACATTTTTACAAAGACTGCCAATCGCTAGACATTATTTCCTTGTTGGCAAACTGTTACTAGTTGATCACCTACATCAGTTTGAGGGGGGTGATAATCATTATCCACAATTGATTTTCTTTCACGTATATCCATTGATTTATCTTTACTTCTATGCACATTCCTTGTATACACATTGTAAATATAAACCCTGTTGAGGGTAAAGCTAATATACAGAAATCTAGAGAATTCTCCAAAATCCTTTTGTGTTTATCAGGTTATCATAAATAAGTTTTCTTGAGTTACCTTCTATAATAACTGGTTTGGAGAACGTTGAAGAGAAGAGGACAGTTCCATAACCATGTTCAATGGAAAAGGAAAATGGTTTTCCTTTAGCGTGAAGATTTGTGTTGATCGAATAGCCAAAAATAAAAAAACGGATTCCATCCTACAACCATTATACTTCTGTTCATAGTGAATACTATGAGAGGAATATAAGACTGCGATTTGCAATCCAAACAAGAACTTAAAATTGAAATCCATGTTTTTCTGTTAGTCCTCATGGAAAGCATCATTTGATAATTCTGTTATTTCTTTCCTCTTTTTTTTTTTCCCCCCCTAGATTCCACATATCTAGACAATGCTTGAACCAGTTGGCCTTAAAGGCTTCACTGTTTGCAAGGAACAAAGAACAGGGACCAAGCTTGAGAGCAAATGGGAAGGGAGATAATGAGGTGAAGGATCCACGAGACATCCAATTCAAAATGCGCGAGTCTTTCTTGCAATGCATGAAGAAAACAGTATTCAACAAGCATTGCAAACCTGAGGTGTTTCTTTTCATCGTTGAGGCCTCTCTTGAATGTGATGTTCCATTAAATATTCTCACTCATGACTTGGTAACAATCTTTCTCAATGGCTCCTGATGATGATGCTATATATATATATATATATATATATATATATATATATATATATATATATATATATATATATATTTTATCGTCCCTTACCATTTTTACTTTGAAACATGTTCTTTCCCTATATATATATATATATATATATATATATATATATATATATATATATATATATATATTTTTTTTTTTTTTTTCTGCTTTCGATTCTGTTTTCGTGACAACATTCTTCCATTTGCCAGTAACCTTTTTTCCTATTATTGACTTTGGGACAGACCGCTGATCCTGGCCGCATTTGCTTGCAACAGCCCTTCTTCATAATGCTTCTTGCTCATTCCTGAATCTCCACGACCATTTAAGAAGACTTCAATTTCTTTCCTTAATATTTCCCACAACCAAGCCCTCTTCTTTTTCACTTCTTTGAACTGTCCCCCAACTTATCAAACGATATTTGTATTTTTCCTCATTTTCTTCTCAAGCAACCAAATGTGGAATTTCGAGAAGAAAAATGTAATCTTTGGGAAGATTGGCGAGGGAGAGAATTGAACGGGACGGAGGCCCGAAGGTGACCGTTGGCCTCCACCCCTATGCTACATCAATAGCTAGCTCTAGATAGTCAATTATGAGGATCCATTGTGAGATGTAAGGTGTCATTTGCAAATCGCAAATGGAAAATGTGGAATTGGGAGTTCCAACACTAAAGCCTTTCACCATGTCCCTTTTTTCTTAAGCCCGTAGCCACAACCATAAGAGGGGGAAATGGGATCTCCTTGGCGAAGACCTCTGGAGCTTCAAGAGTAACCTGTTGGCACACCATTAAGTAGATTAATCAAGTATGACAAAGTAGTGATGCATTCCTTTATCCACGACCTCCAGTTATCAAGTATACATCATAAACTCTCATCCAACATGGTTATAAGACTTCTCCATGTTAATTATCCAAAGGACGCCAAAAATGCTAGAAGATTCTCTAGAATGGATGCACCCATTTGTAACGAGGATCCCATCTATTATTTATCGGCCACTAACAAAAAGCACCTTGATTCTGAGAGATGAAAGAAGGAAGTGCCTGACTTAATTGCCATGCTTGGAAGATTTTGTTAGAATTTCATATATACTCCCAATGAGGCTTGTAGGACAAATTTTTTTAACCTCTAATGCCCCTGTTTTTTTTTGGAATAAGCATGATAGAGGTCGGGATCATGCTTTTGCGCTCATTCACCCTTCAGCGCAAATTCCTTTAATGTTTCAAGAACATCCTTTTCACTACATCCCAACAAGACTGAAAAAAATATTAAAAAATGCTGAAGAGAATCTGTTCAGGCCTGACTCCTTAGCTTTACCAAGAGATAACCACATCTCTTACATCTCATTGAACTCAGCTTCCAAAACCATCCGCGAATTCTTTAGGACTCCAATGAAGTGAAGATTGTCAAGGGAAAGCCTATTCAATTTTCATTCTCCTTATAGAGATTTTGAAAAAGTTAATTGCCCACATGAGGTGGGTTGGGTTTGAGTCCTTGGATATTGGTTTCAACGATGAGGCCTCGAGTAAAAACCCAGCTTCCATCCAAAAGAAAGATATTATATGGAATTAGCATTACTCAAGATGAGGAATAGGATGATCATTGACCGGAGGATATCCGCAATATACTCTTAATAAGTATCAGTTTATAAAAGTGGAACCAACTGTTTAGGGACCATGCCCTAAAAAGCTCCTTAATGTGATAATCCTAAAGTTTCAATAGTTGTTTTGCAAGTAGACACTAAGAAAAATACAAGGGTCCATATTCAACTGGTAGGAAACAAGGCCCCAGATTCACAGCTAGGATCTCTATACACTGGAGATCTCTTAGTCATAGTCAATACATGTTAAATGTCATCACCACCTCTCTTGAATGTTCCGGAGTCTTCCGGAAACTTCCAGACATTTTTGAAAATTTTAGAATTTTCTAGAACCTTCCGGAAACTTCTAGAGTTTGATAGAGTTTTCTTGACACTTCCGGAATGTTCTGGACTATGCTAGAACCTTCCGAATTCTCTTAGAATGTTCCGGAACATAATAGAAACTAATAGGATATTTGGAAGCTTCTAGAACTCTTTAGAGTTATATTGATTCTAGAATCTTCCATAGCTCTCTATAAATATGGGAAGAAGCCTCATTATAATATACAAAACAACAAACATTAGCAACAAAGAGTGAGTTCAAGAGTGAAAGCAAGGTGTCCAAGTATTAAGAGTTCAAAAAAGTTTTTTCTTGTGTGTGAGAGTTGTCATTTAAGAGTGATAGTTTGCTAGTGTTGTAAAGCATAAGTTTGTTGTGTATAAGTATTTGTAATAAATATAATTACATTTACTTGTCGTGTTCTACTCTTCAATTTGGTATCAGAGCGACGTTTGGTTGGGATCCGTTTTTTAAGGTGATCGTGCACAGTTTGGAGACTGTGAAGTTTGTTGGCTTGCTTGGTAAAGGGAGTGATATTCACACCAAGTCACGATGGCGGATCTTATAAACACAACGAGCGGAGTTACGAGTCTTAACAACTACAACTATCAAAGTTGGAGAAGTCGCATTATGTCTTACCTTGAAGGATATGACTTATGGGAGGTTATTAATGGGAATGAGATTATCCCACCTTTTAAGGAAAATGCTGAAGCACTCCGAAAGTGGAAGATTAAGGCTGGAAAGGCAATGTACGTACTCAAGTCAACAATTGAGGATGAGTTGCTCGGGTGAATCAAGGATGACGATACACCCAAGATGGCATGGGACACCTTTGCATCATTGTTTTCAAAAACAAATGATGCTCGACTTCAATATTTGGAGAATGAGTTAATGTCCACCACCCAAGAAGATAAGTCAATAAGCGAATACTTTACAAGAGTAAAGGATTTATGCCGAGAAATTTCAGAATCGAATCAGAAAGCAAATATTTATGAAGAAAGAATGAGAAGGATCATTATACACGGGTTGAAGCCTGAGTATAATGCTTTTATCACGGCAATACGATGTTGGCCTACTCAACCTACTCTCATAGAGTTGGAGAATTTGTTGGCCAATCAAGAAAGTTTATGCAAACAAATGGCTGAAGTGTCGATAAACAAGAAAGATGAAGTACTCTACTGCAATAATAAGAAAGGCGGACATCAATAGCAGAACAGAAAGGGTGAATAAAGTCAGCAGAACTTTGGAAAGCCCAAGAAGAGAAAAGAGCAAGGAAGAAGTCCTCGGATATGGGGAGTTCAATCAGACAACAACACAAATAAACGATGATCCTCCGTATCTCGAAGGTATGATATAGAGTGTTTCAATTGCGGCAAGAAATGTCACTTTACAAAAAATTGTTGGTTTAAGAAAAAATCAGCCGAAGGTAACTTGGTGACTTCTAGAAATTACCAAGAAGACAGTGAAGATGACTGAGACTTTCAGGCATCCTTAGCAGTGTCTGAATCCATCAAAGGAGATTGTTCAGAGAAGGAGATAGATTTTGATGAACCACTCAAGCAGTCTAACATAGTCACTGATGAAGTAGCTGCTTCCTCAATAGTGGCAGAGACTGGTGAAATAGCCCTTGCCGCAGTTTCTAATCAAGGAGCTATCAACTACAGTGATGATTGGATCATTGATTCAGGGTGCTCAAATCACATGATAGGTGATAAGAAGAAACTGTCAAGTTTATCTGCGTACAAAGGAGATCGGGTGGTGGTAACAGCTAATAATTTAAGGTTGTCGATAAGTCACGTAGGTACGACTACTATCACACCTCGATTTGGCCATAATCAAGTAAAGTTGCAAGATGTTTATCACGTGCCAGAAATGAAGAAAAACTTGTTGTCAGTATCACAACTGACATCTTCTGATAATTATGTGGTATTTGGACCAGAGGATGTTAAGGTGTACCGAAACCTTAAACCGTTAGGTACATCTATCATGGAAGGACGACGCTTGCAGTCAATCTACGTAATGTCAGCTGAATCAGCTTATGTAGATAAAACTCGAAAAAATGAGACTGTAGATCTCTGGCATGCACATTTAGGGCACGTGAGTTATCATAAGCTGAAGATAATGATGAAGAAGGCTATGCTCAAAGGTCTTCCCCAGCTGGATGTTCGAGAAGATATAATTTGTGTAGGGTGTCAATATGGCAAAGCACACCAATCACCATATGAAGGTCAAAGTTTAGAGCTAAAGAACCCTTGAAGCTTGTCCACTCAGACGTTCAGACGGGTAAAACAGGCATCGGTAAGCGGCATGCGTTACATAGTGACCTTCATTAACGACTTTTCAAGGTACGTTTGGGTTTACTTCATGAAAGAGAAGTCAGAAACTTTATTAAAATTTAAAGAATTTCGAGAGAAGGTCGAAAGTGAGTTCGATAGAAGGATCCGATGCTTGCGAACGGATAATGGTGGAGAGTATACGTCAAATGAGTTTTCAAATTATTTAAAGGAGTATAGAATATGACGACAATTGACTTATTTGGGCACTCCACAACAAAACAGCGTTGCTAAAAGAAAAAATTGTCACCTTATAGAGATATGTCGAAGCATGCTATATGCTAAGAATGTGCCCAGCTAATTCTGGGCAGAGTGCATACAAATGGTAGCTCATGTAATTAATAGGCTACCACAGGCAAAACTAGGCTTCGTCTCACCCTTCGAGAAGCTATGGAACATAAAGCCCAAGGTGACTCACTTCTGAGTCTTCGGATGTGTTGTGCTTGATCACTTGCCTAGCAAGTTCAATAAGAAGGTGATTCATTGCATCCTTTTGGGCTATAGTAGTGAAAAGAAAGGGTAGAAATGTTGCAAACCTGCAACTGGTCGGTGCTACACATCAAGGAATGTTGTCTTTGATGAAGCCTCATCATGGTGGTCGCCACTGAAGGAGGAGCTGCCAAACTCTCAAGACCTAAAAGATGAACTGCATAAGAAGATGGGGGAGACAAGGGAAGGAGAAGAATCTCCTAGTTCAACTAAGGATTTGATGCCTACAGCAAGAGATGGTGAGCAAGTGCCTAATCTGTTTGGAACACCAGAATCTATGAGTCCATGGCAAACTGGAGTACATCAAAGTAGTCCAAAAGAGCTTCGTCCGTGTCAACGGAGGTTGCGGTAGATAACCCAATACTTAGGAGGTCAATTAGACAGAGAAACTCTAACCCAAGATATGTGGATGCTGCCTTAGCAGAAGAAGAGACTATGAAAGAGCTAATGACTTTTGAAGAAGCATCCCGAGACATAAAATGACAGAAGGCGATGGAAGAAGAGATTAAGGCATTGAACCAAAATCAGACTTAGGAACTAGTTCCAAAATCTAAGGATGTGAAGACCGATAACCAAGTTGCAGACATACTCACGAAAGGACTTAGCAATGCTAAGTTCACCAATTTTTTTTTTTTTTTTTAAAAGCAACTTGGCATGATGACCAAGGTAGAATTGTGAGAGTTAGTACTGAGGGGGAGTGTTAAATGTCATCACCAACTCTCTTGAATGTTCCGGAGTCTTCCGGAAATTTTCAGACATTTTTAGAAAATTTTAGAATTTTCTAGAACCTTCCGGAAACTTCTAGAGTTTGATAGAGTTTTCTTGACTCTTCCGGAATGTTCCGGACTATGCTAGAACCTTCCGAATTATCTTAGAATGTTCCGGAACATAATAAAAAAAACTTATAGGATATTTGTAAGCTTCTAGAACTCTTTAGAGTTATCTTGATTCTAGAATCTTCCATGACTCTCCATAAATATGGGAAGAAGCCTCATTATAACACACAAAACAACAAACTTTAGCAACAAAGAGTGAGTTCAAGAGTGAAGGTAAGGTGTCCAAGTATTAAGAGTTCAAAAGAGTTTTTCCTTGTGTGTGAGAGTTGTCATTTAAGAGTGATAGTTTGTTAGGGTTGTGAAGCATATGCTTGTTATGTACAAGTATTTGTAATAAATATAATTACATTAATTTACTTTTCGTGTTCAACTCTTCAATACATGGAAGGTTGCATCACCCAATCGTCTGGGTAAATGAAATAGGGCTTCACTTGTATGAACCATAGTTGGTAAATTGCCATTTAAAACTGTGTTAAAGAAAAAAAATCTTATAATTGCTCAAATGTTTAAAACTCAATATATTTAAAAAGATAGGAAAAAACTCATTTCTTGAAATTGATTTTTTTTTTTTTTAAGTTTTATCAAAAGGAAAAAAAAAATAAAAATAAATCTAAAGCCAATTCATAAGGCAGAGAGTGGTGGTTGTCATCTATTGTTAGAACTAGCGATATTGATCTAGAGTGAAAATGGGAGCAAATGTAGCAGGGCCGACAGGACTTGTATTGCCATGGGTAGTGCGCCTGATTTGGAAGGAGTTGAGTTGTGGCGGTGATGACCAAGTGGATAACCATGAAGTGCATAAAAATTTTCATTTGTGATACAAGTGGGTCGATGGCGACACCAGTCATGGTTGTCTTTAGAAAGGTTTCTCCTTGGATCGTATGAATGACTCACATTGGATCGACTGTTCACAACGAGCAAAGTTGTGGCATCATCGGAAGGTTTGTGGGCAATAGAAACTTCTCGCTGTTTTTATTCTTGCAATAGTAAAGAGTACACTTTACTGATTGTAGGAAGATGATTCATAAGTAAGAGTTGTCCTTGAATTGCTGAATAAATTTCATTAAGCCCCATAAGAAATTGCATGAGATATTGTTATTATTGATGAGAAGTTCCTTAGTAGCCCCCTAAGTGCACAAAAAATAAAATAAAAAAGAGAAGGATAGTTCATTCCCATATGATTTCAACTTAGAAAAATATGTGGGAATGGTCGATTGGCCTAGTGTGTGAGAACTGATGAAGCGCTCGAGTTGAAATATTGGTGGAACATTGCTTTGAGAAAATCGATCAAGGAGACCAAACATCGTAAGTATTGTCCATGTAGACTACATTGCTTGATAACTTTTTAGCTAGGGCATTGAGATTCCAAGATAGGACCATATGGTTGTAATGGATACATAAGGAAAAGTAGACAAATCACTAGATGGTTGTGGGTATGACCATCAACAAAGCACAATTTATAAATTTATTTATTTATTATTATTATTATTATTTACACTAAGGGCAACAATGCCATGACTCCAAGCAGCATAATCATCACCTGTGAGCAGTTGAGGAACCTGGTTGATCAGAATGATGAAGATACAGGGGTTGTGATGAATAAATTGGAGTTTCCTGAACATTGCTTGAATCAGATCGACGTAAAAGGATCTAAAGAGGCCTAGTCATTAGAATGATGGGAGCGCGATGTTTTGATACTCTCTATCCGTACAATGCACCAGAACGTAGCGCTGAAAGTTGGGCGGGTTCAACCCGACCGACCCGACACTGGGTAGGGCTCGGGTAGAATGTATCAGGTCTGGTCGCAAGCTTGGGCTATATAAACACCAACCCGATAAAACTTGGGTCAGGCCCAAGTTGAGGTCTTGGGTTGCCCGACCCAACCCAACCCAACCCAACCCGAACCCGAACCCGATTATATATATATATATATATATATATATATATTTGTGTATGAATATATATAAATTTAATGTCAGTCGGATTTCATTGGTCCACGCCATTTGCCATGACTCAAGCTACTAAGATAGGATAGATTTCTCTCTCCCAAATAGATGGCGTGCTACATGACCCGACTTTTAAAGGAGTTGTCCAATATTTTAGCTTGTGTGTTTAGAAAAAATAAAGTTTTTTTTTTTCAGTAAATAACTATACATATAATTAATATATAAAATTATAGGTACGAAAAATAAGACTACTGAAATATAATAGACTACTGTAATAATAAAAATATTAGCATGTATCCACCCTATCAACCCAACTAACCCAGCTTGGGTTGGGCTTGGGTTGAGAATTCCCAGCCCCAAGGTTGCGTTGGGTTGGGTTGGGTTGGGTCGGGGTTGAGGTATTGGAACTTCGGGTTGAGAATTCCCAGCTGGGTTGGGTTGGGTTGGGGCTGAGGTATAGGAGCTTTGGGTTGGGCTAGGGTTGAGCACTAACCTGACCCAACCCCCTAACAGCCATGTGCACGCACACCGTCACTAAGACAGTGAGGAAGATTACCAAAGATAGGTTCGACGGACGCGATCTGCCGGAGAAGAAGTGTTCCAGAAGTGTGCAAAGGCAATGGGTTTCAGCCATTGTGCACGCGCGCACATCGTCGTTGCTTGAGTCTAGAAAGTGGAAGTAGAAATGCGGAGATGTCGGATAAATAAAACGGAAGAAATTGAAATCTATTTGCTCTTGTAATTTCTAAGTGTCTGCGTATCATCCGTGACACTCTGCCAGAGTATCAAAGTTTTTCTCCACAGACAAAAGGATGAATAATCATATAGAAAGAATTTACCAAAACATAAATAAAAGAAAAAGTAAGGTACTTGCTCGTGTTGCCAAGGTCATGAAATTCATCCTTGCCTGGCCTGATTCCAAAAGTCAGTTTGATTCAACACAAGGTGGCCCACCTCATAAATTTAAAACTAAAACTTTAAAATGCACGTGGTATGGTCCACCTGAGTCCTGGAATACTGAATATTTGGGTAATTCATTTGTGCTCAACGAAACACATCAGATGAATAGATTGGATGGCATATAAACACCAGGTGGGTCCTACACGTAATTATTGTGGGCATCCCATCCTAACCTTTTCTTATGGTGTGGCCTACCTGATTGTTGGATTATCATGATCCTTGGATTTCAAGGTAAACATGAGGCAGTACACCTGATGGACGGCATGGATCTTATGAAAGTTCCACCCACAAGGCTCTCAGTTAGCTAAAGTTACCTACGGGTAAATATGGCTCGTCTCGATAAATATGAAAGAGTCTGCCATTCCTCGCCGTTCAATTAAATCCAAAACGCGATTGTATAAGATGCACGACTGATATTTTTTTAACATGTTTGCTATCCATTAAGGACCTAACTATTGGACGGTCTTGATCGCCAGACAGTGGCCGCCTCTAGGGTACCATGAAAAAGAGAAAAAAAAAAAGAGTGAGAAGTGCGAGGGGATCCTCGCAAGGAGAGATTACGGCATGCTCGCAAACATGGAAAACGTGTGCGAGATCTTGACCAATCATAGGTGGGGTGTTTCTAAATCAGGCCAATCAAAGACAAGATAGTAGCGAAGAGTAAGGCTTTCAACGGGCCGGTCTAGGGGCAGGCTAGTCCATCCGAACCTGGCCTGAAAAGTAAAACATAGGCCCCAGCCCTGACTGGGCCTGACAGGCTGAAAGAACAATGCAGAGTTCTGGGGCTGTCAACGGGCCGGACGGTCGGGCCAGCCCTACTTAGGATTCTGATTTTTCCCGGGAACCCGGCCCATTGACACCCCTGATGAGCGCGAGCCAAGATTGCGTACCAACTCAGTATGCTTCTAGTCCTGATTAAGCTCTGTTAGATCCACCGTGAATGCATATGGTTTATCCATGCCGTTCATCCATTTTTCCAGATCATTTTAGAGGTTGAACCCAAAATTGAAGCATATCCAAATCTCAAGTGGGCCAGACCACAGTAATGATTTCCACCGTTAAAACCTTTTTAGGGCACACATGATGTTTATTTGTCATCCAACCTATTCATAAGATCAGAAAGACATGGATGAAGGGAAAACACAAATATCAGCTTGATACAAAACTTCCGTAGCCCCCAAGAAATTTTCAACGGCATAAGTTCAATTCACACTATTTACCGTGGTGTAGTCCAATTGAGCTTTGTAATGCTTGATTTTTGTTCTTAAGCCCTAAAATTATCTGGTAAAATGGAAAGACGGAATGGATAAAGTAAATAAATCACGGTGGGCCCCACTGCCTGCCTACCCAATTTTGTGCAAGATATGCATGGGCTGTCCATTAATTAAGTGTGCCCACCACGAATGATATAAACAGGTTGATGGACTCTTGGACATAGCCTGAGATGAGTCCATCATCTCGGTTCAATTAAAATGGCTTAAATTGTAGCCCTGGACCCAGACCAACGGCCATTTTAATCCAGGCCCGCCTGAAGCTGAATAGCCCTACTCGAACCACAGTATTGAAAGAAATCTCTGCACAGAACACGTAGCAATGTGATGTAGGGATCAAGACCGTCCATCTAGTGGGAAATGTCATGGAGGATCCATTTTCCAACAAGCACATATAAAGGAGGATCCTGGCCATATGATTAGTAGATTTAGTTGTGATAATTCAAAATGGCTACACGATGCACTGGATGGACGGTCTGATTGAAGGGAAGAAATTACTTCGACGTAGGCCGTGGTCAACATTTCATCAGGGATATTTTCGTGGACGAAGACCGAGGTGATCTTCACGTCCAAACCTTCAATCACGCGCTGCACGTGACCCACTCCTCTCGACCCTTTCCTCCAACTCATCTTTATTATAGATCTCCCCTCCGTCAGCTCCTCCGTTTCCACCTACCACACGTGATAAACGACCTCAACCACCCCATTTCAACCCCACATGCACGTGCGAGAGCCATGCCTGAACATGCATGCGTGACTCAAAAGAAAATGCAAAGATTATGAAATTTAGAAAACTGAAGAAGAATGGAAGAAAGAAATATATTATTGTACTCCCAATATTTGAGGTCCTTGACTTTCCGACGAGCTCGCATACTTCTCCGGCAATTCCCGCTCGATCTGCTCCGTCTCCTCGTGAATTCTTTGAAGATAATCTCGAGCACCTTCGAGGATTGATCTCTCGTCGGTCTGCCATTGTATACGAGATTTTTATTTTTGTAATTGCTATAATAATAATAATAATAATAATAAAAAAGAAAAAGTTCAACCTCTATCTGGTTTGGAACAAGAGAGTGTAGATCTTGCAGCTGTTGGGCTCTCTTCGTGCGTGCCCAACCACCATGACCACCATCGTTCTCTTCATCATTGTTTGAAGAGCTGTGATCATTGCTTGAGCTCATGTTTTCTGACGTGGCCAATTCAGAAATCGATGGCAATGATCGTTGGAAAGTGCTTCTTGGAGAAATGGTTGTAGAAGGTTGATATGGAACAGCTCTTGGTACATGCTTCTCATTGTTTGTTCTTATATACATTTTTTTCTTCTTATTATTATTATTATTATTTTCCCTTTTTACTTATTTATATTGGGTTTGTTGGGTTTTGCAAGAATAGGTACGGAAGCGAGGATTACACTTTTGGGAAAAGATGTTAGAGAAATGCTCTAGTACTATCTAGTTGATCGATCTTAAATATCTCTTAATTGTCGCATGGTATTTGAGTTTTGTACCGTTTAAGAATTGTATTTTTAAAAATGGCAAAACTGCTCTCTCATTGCATAAGATTCGACTGTAACGGCATTTTCTCCTCGTCTCGTTGTGATGTATCAGTAAACTATCTGTAACCCAAATACCAAAAAAATAATCTTGGATCAGTAAACCATCTATAACCCAAATACCCAAAAAATAATCTTGGATCAGTAAACCATCTATAACCCAAATACCCAAAAAAAAAAAAAAAAAAAAACAAATCTTAGTAGTTATAGAAACCTGGAAGTGATCGCGGACACGGAGATTGTTACTCGTGAAAAATCCGCTTCATCCATCTGTTTTGCATCAACACAGCACGTGAAACTAAAAATCAGATAATTTCAAGAAACTAAAAGTCAGAAAAATCCAAAACTCATATGGGCCAAAAATCCAAAACTCATATGGGCCATACCAGACAAAACAGTGTGGATTGAATGATTGGGTTGATAGAAGTTTCGTATCATGATGATATTTGTGACTACGGTTTATCTGAATGATAATAACTCTATGAACGGTTGGGATCGTATATAAACCAGTGTTTCAAATAGCGTCCGTAGCGTACGCTACGTAGCGTAGCGTAGCCGTAGCGCTATGTAGCGTTCCAAATAGCGTAAATCCCCCGTAGCATATGCTACAGCTACGTAGCGCATAGCGTCCGTAGCGTAAGGTATAACGTATTTTTTTTACTATTTTAGTTTTTTATTATTTTTTCAGGTTTTCTTTGTTTCTAATGTTGAGAAATATAACACTTGTATTGTACTTGATACTTTTTGACCTACATGATTTTTATTTCTTTTCATAATTGTGACTTGTGGTTTCAATTAGGTATTATTGATTAAAGTAGTTTGCTTAGAAAGTTGTTGTTGTGATAATTATTTGATTTGGCTTATATATGTGGATCGTCTTTTGATAAATGATAACTAAAAACTTTTTTGAACATGCTTATAATGGATAAAATGAATCATCTTTTAGGCATTTTATATATATATATATATATATATATATATATATATATATATATATATATTGTATTTATATATTCACTATTTATCACTATTTATATATTCACTATTTACATATATATTTATTTATATTATTCTATTTATATATTCACTATTTATTATATATATATTCACTATTTATTATATTCTATTTATATAGGTATTTATTTATATTCAATTTATTATATTCACTATTTATTATATTGTTATTTATATAATTATTTGATTTGGCTATTTATATTCACTATTTATATATTCACTCTTTTGATATTTATAATATTATATATATATATATATATTCACTATTTTTATATATATATATTATATATATATTTATATATATTCACTATTTATATATATATATATATATATATTATATATATATTCACTATTTATATATATATATATTTATTATATATATATATATTCACTATTTATTATATTTATTATATATATATATATATTCACTATTTATATATTTATTATATATATATATATTTACTATTTATTATATTTGTCCTATTTTTAAATTAAAAAATAGAAATATCGTATAACTTATGCTACACGCTACGTATTTACGCTACACGCTTATGCATCATGCTACCGCTATTTAAAACACTAATATAAACATCATTATCAGCTCCAGAAATATTTTAACGGTGGACGGACGTTTAATTTCGTTTCCACTATCTCGTTGGTGTAGCCCATCTAAGTTTTGAATTTTCCTGTCTATTTGTGGTCTTTCAAAACAGATGGATGGAATGGATTTGTCACGGACATCACTGTGGACCTTGCACAGCCACAGGGGCACAGATACATCTCTTAGGACCTTATACAGGAATTGTTTACTCGAAAATTACTGAGAAATTTACGACTGTGGACCCCACCTTTTATCTAGTGGTTTTTACGAAACAATACAAACTTAACATATGCACTAGACCTCCTCGTACGAACACTGAATTTGAGGACGAAAATACCCCAGCCTTCCTCATGCTGGTGTGTAGAGATGAGCACTGACGGACGGTCCGGCGATGGGAACTCAGGTGGGGCCCACTGTGATGTTTGTGAGAAATCCTCCCCGTCTAAGTTCATTCATAGGGTCACAAAGACCTAGATGAAGAGGAAAAATAAATTTCATAATGATCCAAAACTTCTGTAACCCCTGAAAGGGTTTCAATGGTAGACGTTTAATTCCCCACCGCCTTTTACAGTGTGGTCCACTTGATAGTTAGATCTATCTTATTTTTTGTCTCAAGCCTTAATATGAGCTCACTAAATAGATGGATGGTTTGGATATAACATAGACCTCATGATGGGACCCACGAAAGCAACCTAGCAAAAAAAAAAAAAAAAGCATTGATGCTGCGGCTGTCTGGCAGTTTAGTTTTTTTTTTTTTTTTTATTTTTTTATTTTTTTTATTTTTAACAGAGAGAACTTTTTCTCTCTTACATTTTTTTCTAATACATAATTGTGTAAATATGTATATATAAGTATATAAAAATATTTTTCTATCTTTTAATTCATTTCTTTGTCTTTATTTAACAAGCATATCTCTTAAATTAGAATGTTTTTTTTTTCTTTTTTTTATACACGCACACACGTCCCCAAGCACTCACACTATTGGAATTTCACCACGTATGGATACTCGAACGCTTGACCGGGTGTTGAAACTCCTAAGAGTCTACCACCCGAGCAAGAGTAAGAATCCTAAACTAGAATGACTTACTTGACGGGAAAATTTTGGGAAATTTTTGGTTCATGGTGCGACCCATTAGATGACTGGCCTGGATCACTAAACCATGCGTCACAGTTGAATAAACTCAAGACCCGAGAGTACTATTCATATTATCTTGTCAACAATCATATCATTCCTCTCCAAGTTTTACTGTTGGGTTTGATTTTCATGTTTATTTGAATAGGTAGGAAACCATTATGAACTCACAATCATACGGTTGATTAAAAATGTGAAAGCAATGAAGAAAATTAAAGAATATAATTATTTATGTAGTTTGTCATGAAAGTGATTATGAGATTATCAAGTAGAGTTAATCATGTGAAGATTACGAGTAAAAGCTGTGAATACGTCATTTTTTGTGTTCTCAAACCCTATTTCAATTGGAAACAGAAAGAAAGATTTAGACCCAAAAAACTCCAAAACAAAAGTTTCATCCAAACAAGGAAACTATGTGGTTTATATATGATGCAATCACCTATGAAAATTAGCGGGGCAAGCATAAAAATAAGCGGGGCAAACATGAAAATCAGCGGTGCAAGCATGAAAATGAGTAGGGCAAGCATGTAAATCAGCGGGGGTAAACTAGAAAAACAGCGGGGCAAACTAAAGTATGAGCGAGGCAAACTAGAAAAATAGTGGGGCAAACTGAAATATGAGCGAGGCAAACTAGAAAAACAGCGGGGCAAACTAGAAAATGAGCAGGGGAAACTAAAAAATCAATGGAGAAAATATGAAAATGAGCGGGGCAAACTAGAAAATCAGCGGGGCAAAATAGAAAATTAGTGGGGCGAGCATGAAAAATGAGCAGGGAAATCATGAAAATGAGCGAGACAAACTAGAAAATGAGTGGGGCAAGCATGAAAATGAGCGGGTCAAGTATATGAATCATCATTTTTGTAAACACAATTTTGCTATTTGCCCGTATCATATATAATTACTACACCTACATATGAATCGCCATGCTGACAGTGTTAACAATAAAGCCTATTTTCTCTTCTTTTGTAGTGTAACACTGACTAAAAAATGAAGGGAATTCTTCCATCGTACACGGCATAGCTGCACGACAATCCAAGCCATCTAAATTTGATTGAAATTGACTGTGAACTGATTAAAATTGACCGCGAAGTGAATGAAGCGATAGAAATCATCAACCAGCAAATGTTTCACATTCATCACCCCACCTTTGTAGCTTTCCTTCACACACGGATAAAAAAGACTGCTAAATGATGAAGATTTAATGCATATCTTGGCTACCCAAATCGTCCAATGACCTAACAACAATGATAGAAGCCCAAAGAGCATTAGTTCTGCTTGCAAAAAGAAAGGAAGAAAAAAAAATCCCTCAATTAAAGTCAGAATTAAAAAGAGGAGTATTGTAGATCATACTCAAAATACAAGTTCACCCTATATGTAGTGTATATGCACATAAATCCTGACTATCTGAATTGTGGGCCTCATTTTGGATGGGAATTGCCCAAGATTGCACTTCTTGGATGGTCCCTCCATTCGACGGGGAGCCACCAAATGGGTGGTTCTTATTTGTAGGAAAAGTAATGATTACATACAATCTATTGTTGCTTAACTTAAGATACAACTAATTGTTGAGATTTTTGGCCTGTGGAATCACACAGATCTAGATCTAGGATAGCAATCCAATGGCACCAAGCACACACACAAGAAAAGTGAACACACAGATTTAACGTGGAAAACCCTTGTGGGAAAAAACTACGGCACAAAGCGACAGATCACCACTATGAATGCATCAATTACAAAGAGAAAAGACTTACCCGATTCGAACAACCTCGAATCTCACCCTTGCTATACCCTTTGATAACCCTAGAACCCTTTAGAATACCTTTAGGAAGTCTTGGAATAATCTTAAAATAGCCTTAGGGACCCCAATTTATAGTTTTGGCCACTTCCCTTTTATATCCCGATTGGGCTATGCGAAAGGACTTGCGTCACAAAAGGACTCCTTTCGCATACTAGTTGCGAAAGGACTTGCAACACGCGAAACTCCTTTCGCATCCCGATTCTGCGAAAGGACTTGCGTCACAAAATCATGCGAAACTCCTTTCGCATCCCGGGCCATGAAAAGGACTTGCAACACAAAATCCGTGAAACTCCTTTTGCATCCCGGTTGCGAAAGGAAACATGAAAGGAAACATCGGTTGTGAAAGGACTCAGATTTAAGACATCTCGCAACAATCTCCACCATGTCTTCAATCTTTAACCGTGTAGCTTCTTGACCTCTTCTCTTATTTCTGCATCACATCATAACTCAAGATCACATTGGCCAACCAACGCCAATCACGGATCTGATAGATACCTGCTATACCGTCGGCGCGAATATCTCTAAGAAGCCGATCTCTTCTCTCTGAGAATAACCCCTCTCTACGAACCTCACCCTGTATCTATACTGTATCCTCCTGAAGGTCCACCTACATCCAACCGCTCACAGGCCCACTGGAAGCTCCACCCGCTCCCATATGTCGGTCTGGTACAACGAATCCATCACATCGCCCATAGTCACCTTCCACTTCTCAGCACCAGGCTCACCTAGAGCCATCAGAATAGAAGATGAGTCCTATGTGATATTAGAGTCATCCATGTACCACGCCGATATCCTGCGATCATGCCGTATGATTCTTCACACAGGTGGCTGCTCCACCTGCTCTGTATCCCTGTCTGCACGTCTCAGCCTCCCTGCCCTGCCCGCTCATGTGGTCATGCCTATCATGCCACACACGTGCAGAGGTGGAATCCGCTACATCCACTGTAGCTCCACCTTTTGAAGTGCTCCCGATCAACCTGTAAACATGATCGAGTCGTTACGCTTTCATGATTACCCGTGCCCCCTTAGATACTTTAAGAGCACCATCAATACATGTGTACTTGCATCCTTTTGCCTCAAGTACACCAAGAGAAATCAGATTCTGCTTCAAATCAGGAACGTGCCTCACATCTGTCAAGGTACGCTCCACCCCATCAAACATCCTGATGTGCACCGTACCAACAGCCACAACATTACAGGCAAAGCCATTGCCCATAAACACCTGTCCACCATCACACTCCCTATAGCTGGTGAACCAACTTCGATGAGGAGTCATGTGAAAAGATGTCCCTGTGTCTAGCATCCACTCATCCTTACGATTATCGTATGACCGTCTGAGCGAAGATACAGACAAAACATCACCATTACATCCACTCGATTCATCTGACGTGGCAGTGTTAGCCTCCCTGCATGAAGCCTCAGAATCTTCCCTCTTAGATTTAGGATTTTCACAATCCCTCTTCACATGTCCTTCCTTTCCATAATTCCAGCATTTTACCTTTCCTTTGCCCCTGCCCTTGGATTTGGATCTAGAACCTGAAGAACCTGTACCTTGTTCAGAATTCCTACCCACTGTAAACAGTGCATCAGAAGATGTCCCCATGTTGCTGTCTAGCTGTCTCATAGCCTTCCCTTGAAGGGCTGAGATAACAGTGTCGACACTCAGGGTTTTATTCATGCTGCACATAGTGTCCTTGAATGACTCATAGGACGCCGGAGAGAATTCAGCAACATACATGCTTGTTCTTCATCTTTCATCACTTCATCCATATCCAGTAATTTGCAAACCAATTTATTAAAGTTGCTGATGTGAGTCTCCAGATCTCCACCCTCTGTCATCTTGAAGTTATACCACTGCCGCTTCAAGTGTAGGCGATTTTCAGAGGATTTCTTCGCATAGACATCCTCTAACTTCGCCCATAACTTAGCCGCAGTTTTCTCCCTCATGACGTTGTAAAGAACCTCATCCGTAAGACATAAACGGATCGATGATAAAGCCTTCTTATCAAGAGTATTCCAATCACCATCAGTCATAGTGGACTTCCGCTCCTCAAGAGCACCATCTTCGCCTTGTTTGATTAAGGAACTCATCATCTTGATCTTCCATAACTCAAAATTATTTTTTCTCTGAGTACTTCTCGATCTCATACCTGGCGCTCACCATTATTACTAATCCCTCAGATTCAGATCTGTGTCCCAACCGATTGCTCTGATACCACTTGTTGGGATTTTTGGCCTGCGGAATCACACAGATCTAGATCTAGGATAGCAATCCAATGGCACCAAGCACACACACAAGAAAAGAGAACACACAGATTTAACGTGGAAAACCCTTGTGGGAAAAAACCACGGCACAAAGCGACAGATCGCCACTATGAAAGCATCAATTACAAAGAGAAAAGACTTACCCGATTCGAACAACCTCGAATCTCACCCTTGCTACACCCTTTGATAACCCTAGAACCCTTTAGAATACCTTTAGAAGTCTTAGAATAATCTTAGAATAGCCCTAGGGACCCCAATTTATAGTTTTGGCAACTTCCCTTTCGTATCCCAGTTGCGAAAGGACTTACGTCACAAAATCCACGAAACTCCTTTCGCATCCCAGTTGCGAAAGGACTTGCAACACAAAATCTGCGAAACTCCTTTCGCATCCTAGTTGCGAAAGGACTTGCGTCACAAAATCCGCGAAACTCCTTTCGCATCCCAGTTGCGAAAGGACTTGCAACACAAAATCCGCGAAACTCCTTTAGCATCCCAGTTGCGAAAGGACTTGCAACACGAAATTCGTAAAACTCCTTTCCGCATCCCAGTTGCGAAAGGACTCAGATTTAAGACATCTCGCAACACTAATCACATGTGCCAATATGTCACATATAGGATATTTGAACCATAAAGAAATGTGACCCACCATGTAGGTCAGTTGGCACAAAAATCAGGCCTACTCATTTATCAGGTGGGCTAAATGAGTACATGGAAGCACACCATCAACATTTCTAATTTAAACTCTCTGGTTTTTTTTTTTTCATGCACAATGACTTGGTTTTTTCACCAAATGATTCTTCAAGGTGAGTCCCTCCTTTAGCATGACCCTCATGTCCCAGGCAGATGATAAGTTTACAGGTTAGATGGACTGTATTGTAAGCTATCCAACTACTGGTTGTAAGAGATTATTACTCTCAAAGAAAAGATGTTCAAAGTTCCAAATTCATCAACAAAATCAGATAGTTTGTCCCGCTCATATTTCAATTTGCCCCGCTGTTTTTCTTGTTTGCCCCGCTCATATTTCAGTTTGCCTAGTTCATATTTCAGTTTGTCCCGCTGTATTTCTAGTTTGCCCCGTTCATATTTCAGTTTGCCCTACTGTTTTTTTTGTTTACCTCGCTCATATTTCAGTTTGCCTCGCTATTTTTCTAGTTTGCTCCGCTTATATTTCAGCTTGCCTTCTTGTTTTTCTAGTTTGCCCCGCTCATTTTCATGCTTGCCCCACTCATTTTCATGTTTGCCTCGCTCGGGTGGTAGACTATTAGGAGTTTCAACACCCGGTCAAGCGTTCGAGTATCCATAGGTGGTGAAATTCCACTAGTGTGAGTGTGTGGGGGTGTGTGTACGTGTGTAAAAAAATAAAATCATTCTAGTTTAGGAGATATGCTTGTTAAATATATAGATAAAAAATGAATTAAAAGATAAGAAAATATTTTTATATACTTGTATATACATATTTACATAATTATGTATTAGAGAAAAACGTAAGGGAGAAAAAGTTCTCCCTGTAAAAAAAAAAAAAAAAAAAAAAAAAAAAAAAAGATCATGGCAGGCTGCACAGAAGTGTCTTGTGCGGTAGTCTGTAGATTTTTTTTTCTATGTTGCTTTTGTGGGTCCCATCATGAGGTCTGTGTTATATCTAAACCGTCCATTTATTTGGCGAGCTCATATTAAGCTTGAGACGAAAAATAAGATAAATCTAACTATCAAGTGGACCACACTGTAAAAGGCACTGGGGAATTGAACGTCTACCATTGAAACCCTTTTAGTGGTTACAGAAGTTTTGGATCATTATGAAATTTATTTTTCCTATTCATCCAGGTCTTTGTGACCCTATGAATGAACTTAGACAGGGAGTATTTCTCACAACATCACAGTGGGCTTCACCTGAGTTTCTAATGGTTGACGCTCATTCAACACTGTTTCCTGTAATGTGGTACACTTGAGATTTGGATATACCTCATTTTTGGTCTCATGCCATAAAATGATCTGGAAAAATATATGGACGACATGGATGAAAAGAATACATCATGGTGTGGCCCACAGACCACTGACAATCCGCCAATGGCGGGTGGTAGGAGGAGTACCCAATCCGTTTCCTTGAAAATGAGGGGTATTTTCATCCTGGAATTTGTCATCCTTATGAGGAGGTCCAAGTGCGTATGTAAAGTTTGTATTGTTTCAAAAATATCCAACGGATAAAAGATGGGGTCCACAGTCGTAAATTTCTCAAAATTACTCGCCCTTCTTCCCTCTTTTTTTTTTTTTTTTTTTTTTTTTAAAAAAAAAAAATTTATCCGCACACGCACACACCCCCACACACTCACACCATAGTGGGATTTCACGTTGCTCGATCCCTTGACTCGATGTTGAAACTCCTAAGGGGGTGTTTTCCGCATGGTATTGGGAAGGATGGGATGGGATTAAAAAAAATGAGATAAAAAAAAACGTAATTATTACATATGACGGTTATTGGGAAACAGATTGGCTACTCCCCTGACACCAGCCAATGGCTGGTGTTCGGTTCTCTGTGGGCCCCACCATGATGTATGTGTTTCATCCATGTTGTCCATATATTTTTATAGATCATTTTATGGGATTACATAAAAAAACTAAGTATATCCCAATCTCAAGGGGACTACAGTAAAGGAAACAATGTTGAATGAACATTGACCATTAAAAACTTTTTGGGGGCCATAAAAGTATTGGATCAAGCTGATCTTTGTTTTTTACCTTCATCTGGGTCTTTATGACCTAATCAACAGATTGGATGTCAGATAAACAATACAATGGGCCTTAGGACGATTTAAATGATGGTTATCCAATCACTATTGTTTTCCTGTGGTGGCATCCACCTAAGATTTATATCCCTCTTATTTTTATTTTAAAACCCTAAAATGATCTTTAAAAATGGATGAACGAAATGGATGAAACACATACATCATGCTGAGGCCCACAGAGCATGACCACCAGCTACGGGATGGTGTTAGGGGGAGTAGCCAATCCGTTTCCCGTTGCCTTGGGATAAGCTTAATTGCATGATACATTTGTAATATGGTGGTACATGGAATGGATATACCTACCATCATTTAAAACTATTGAAAATAACAATATGTGTTATATCCAAACTGTTCACCTATTTTGTAACCTCATTTTATGGCATGGGCCTAAAAACGAGGTAGATCCAAAACTTATGTGGCCCCAAAAAAGTTTTCAACAGTAGATATTCAATCTCTACTGCTTTCTATGGTGGGGTCCACTTGAGCTTTAGATCTACCTGATTTTTTAGCCCATGCTCTAAAATGATCTCAAAAAATGGGTGGACGGTAGGGGTGCACATTTAACCGGTAGAACCGTGAAACCGGACCGGAATCGACCAAACGGCCCAGTTTGGTCCGGTTCTAGAGTGCACCGGTTCCGGTTCCGATTCCAAAAATCAAAGAACCGGTGACATCGGTTCGGTTCTCGGTTTGGGGGTATGTAGAACCGAACCGAACCGTGAACCGATTCGAGAACCAAACCGTGGATCCGATCCGTAGAACCAAACCGTGGAACCGAACCTCGAACCGACTCTCGCTGCTACCATTTTATTTAATAATAATAATAAACCTTTGCTACTCTGGCAGTGAGTGATGGATGATAAGCAGGCACATAAAAATTACTTAGAAATTCTATACGTGTTGTACAACTATGACAAATTAAAATGTCCAAATTATGGTTTTCAAGTTTAGATGTATCATGAACAACTAATTACACTTATTTAATTATTTGATTGTCAGGCTGGTGGACATTTATTAGACGATTAAAAATAAAAACATTTAGTGGTCCTATTTCAACAAACAAATGTCCGATAATCAGAGGTTAGGATTGCTCAAAGATTTCCATTTTAACATTTTGACTTTACAACGGTGGGCTCCACAATTTGGTCAGTTTAATTTTAATTAACGTATTCTACAAGTGTAGTTTTTAAGTGCCTGCTTATCAAGTGTTGTACACTACCTGACTATCCTATAAACGTACATGTGAAATCCATTAAACTACAAGCAAGCAAACAGACAAATATTTCCCACGAGTGAGAGATCCGAGCTTTCCATTAGGTGGGCCACGCGGTTTAGATCCTCTTATCCAATAATCAGGCTCAGTTCAGTTCGCAAGTGAGCTACAGTGTAGAAAACAGATGGACGACATGAAACGATTCCTTTATCAAAACGGCCAAACCACCAGATCTTTTATCAAGATCTAAATAGCACGGCTTGCCTGATTGAGGACTAGATCTCTTGTGCGTGCCTCTCAGTCCACACATGTGGGCCTCACCTTCTAAAAGTTGCCTTTTCACCTATATTTGTAAAGGTGTGCCAGCTGGTCTTTTAGTGAGCCAAGTGATTTATTTTTCATCATTAAGTACTTGAGGGCAAGTAATGTAATTCATACCGGGCTTGCAATTGGGCTGGATTATAAAAAGCCCGGGACCGTGGAACCGATCCGGAACTGAACCGGTTTTAACGGTTCGGTTCCGGTTCGGTTCTTCTGTGCCAACGGTCCGGCTCTGGTTCCGAATTTCCTAGAACCATTAGGAACGGTTTGATTCCGATTTCACCCCAGAACCGGACCAAACCGAACCGTGTGCACCCCCAGTGGACAATGTGGATATAACCTACGTATCATGGTGGGACCTACACAACTTGCTAACATTGAGTGGAATTGGCATGCCATACAATTCCATCTAATCTACTTCCAAGCTTTTCCATTCTTCCCCAACATTGAGTGGAATGCATGGAACCAAATGCAATTCCCTCCCACCTAATCCCATGTAATACCATACGCCAGACGCCCGAGCAAGAGTAAGCATCCACTCGTGGTATTTACAAAGCATGCATCCAAAGCCTAGTAATAAGAGTAGAAAGATCAAATTTTCCCATATTTTAAGAATGGTGAGTGAATTCGGTGCCCTGTGGCTAGGTCAGACAAAACTCCATACCAGTTTCTTCTTCTTCTTCTTCTTCTTCTTCCTTTTTTATTTTTATTTTTATTTTTATTTATTTTATTTATTATTATTATTTTTTATGTACATTTGTTTTGCAAATTGTAGCCATTTGACGGGCTGATCAACCTCGATCTTGGGCTAGGGCATCCATATAGTGGTGCCTTATCTGATGGATGGACTGGATCTCAGACCTATCATGCCAAGTTGGCACATGTGTGGCATGTAAATGAGTGGTCCGGGCCTATCTGCGTCAACATGCGTACAGCTGTGGTCAAACTAAGAGCGGATTAGAAGCAGTCATAACAGTGGGTCCAAGTTGATGTATTTATTCTGTATCCACGCCTTTCATCCATTTTATCTGATCATTTTTAATGCATGATCCGAAAAATGAAGCAGATCCAATTCTAAGGGGCCAAAAAGTTTTTAATGGTGGGCGTTAAATCATCACTGCTTCCTGTGGTGTGATCAACCTGAGATTTGAATCTAACACATTTTTGGAATCATCCTCTAAACTGATCTCTCAAAGTGAATGGACGCAGTTGATAAAACACATGCGTCATGGTGGGACACGTAGCTTTTGCAGCACCAAAAGGACATCCACAGAACAGGATAGATTTGCGTGACAGCAGAGCAATCCGCTCGCTTGCGCTCCGAGATAGGCGCGGGCAGGCGCCGATTGCCTTTGCACCACCACTGGAAGTTACTGTGGTCGTCGGAAGGTAGGTGGGGCCACGGATATTATTGCGATAAATCTACTCCGTCCACTGAAAACCGTTGAAACCTTCCTGAAGCCGAGCAAGATGTTTACATGCCTTCCAAACCGTTTATAGATTATTACCATCACGAAGGTGCAAAGACAGCTATCCTGATACAAAACTCCTGTGGTCCCGTAAAGTTTCCTATGGCGGGCGTTGAATCCTCGTTGTTTGGTTTGGTGTGGCCCGGCTATGTTATGGATCGGCCTGTTTTTTGGATTGTTGTTTTTATTGTGATGTTTAGAAACTGATGGACGGAGTGGATTCATCACACGAATATCTGTGGGCCCAACATAGTTCTGATCACAGGAACTTGCCAGCCGGGTCCACAGGCAATCGGCGACGGGTGGGATACGGCCTCACTCAACAATACAATGCGGCCTCGACCGTAGGGCCATCTTGATGCATATACTGTATATCCACGCAGGTGTACCGGACCAAAGGAAACAGTGGGAATATTGAGAGTGGATTGCATGTGGGACCGGATTAGATACTGAACACTGACGGGGTGAAATACAATTGGTTGAATATCAAGAGCCTTTTCCCTTACAATTTTGCGTGTATTTCGGTTGGACGTCTCTCTCACTCGATGTCACGTCATTTTCAAGTCATTTCTTTCCTAATCTGGCCATGCCAAAGTGACTCACCACTTTCCGTGGGCGCCAACCACGATGTATGTATTTTATCGACGCTGTCCATTCGATCCGTGATATCATTTTAGGGAATAATCCAAAGATCGAGAAAGATTCAAATTTCAAATGCACCCCACCGTGGGGATTGAATACCTACCATTAAAACCTCTCTAGGCCATAAAAGCTTTCTATCATGCTAATATTTATGCTTTACCTTAATCCTTGTCTTTTTTAACTTATAAAAAGGTTGGATCTCAAATAAATGTGAAGGTTTCAACGGTGGCTGTCACCTCCAACTCTTTTCTATGGTGGGTCCGCTTGAACTTTGGATCTGCCTAATTCTTTTGTTCACGCCCTAAAATGATCTCTCTAAATGGATGAATGGTGTGGATACAACACCTACATCATAGTAGGCCCAAAGAACGTGGTTACGTAACATCGGCAGCGAGCCTGGCTACCGTCTGGTACAGAAGCCAACCCGCTTCCGTTTCCAATTGCGGCCAAAGCCATCCGCATGAACTTCCTTCGACGGCAAGCTGGGTGGGCCATACCATGATATTTGTGAGAAATCCATTTCGTTCATCAACGTAGCCTCAAAAATGAGGCAGATCTAGAACTCATGTGACTGTACGGCTGTAAAACATTACGGTGGGTGCGGGCGCGGATTAGATACTGACAGGTTGAGTAGAGACTCACTACTGAAGTGACGTCACCAACTTATATGGGCATACCATGCTGTATGTTTTGTATACACACGGATTCATTCATTTTGATGTAGAGCGGGTCGCGGACAATTACATGGCAAAGATGGATTAGAAAAGGCCTGGTCGGCGAAAGAAGTGATCCGACCATCAGACCTTAAATCAGGCGTATCTCACAATCCGGGATGAGTTAGCCGACGAAAAATATATGATTTTGGGGTAGAACGAGCTACTTTAGCCAACCAACCCCGCTATGCCGGGTTGCGACGCTCGGAATTGCGAGAAACCCCTGATTTGACGGTCGTTTCCCTGTTTCAATTTCGTTTTTACTATAAATAGTAAGTTTTAGTTTGCTTATAACTCTTCATCCGTCGGGCTTTAGGAGTTGCGCCCAACGTGAAAAGAGCTTAGAATAATTAGGGGAACGGTTTAGTGAAGCCAAATAGGACACTTACTATTTTTGGCCGAAAACCTTGCGCACTAGTAGACATCACGACCGTCTATAAATAGTAAGTTTACTATTTATAGTAAGTCACGAATTCTAGGAGTTTTAGTTGTAGTTTGATTCTGATTTCTTTCCCATTGCTTAGTACCCTTATTTAAAGGGTTGTGAACTCGTTTTTATGGATTCATTAATCTATTTCGAATTTATTTAGAATTTATTTCTATTTTCTGCTCTCTTTTCTCGTGGATTCGAGAAAGTCTCTGTGAGGAGTCCAGAGAAGTTCCGTGGATTCGGAATAATTATCCTCTTGAGGAAGACGGTGCTCGACCTCACGTCCTCCCCTGCGTCACATTTGGAGAGATCATATTATGGCATAATCCAAAGAACAAGTTAAATCCAAAGCTTGAGTGGACCCCACCACAAAAATCGGTGGGGAGAGTAATGCCCACCATTAAAAAGTTCTAAGGGCCATAAAAGTTTTCGACCAAGCTGATATTTGTGTTTTCCCTTCTTTTATGTCTTCTTTAACACATGAACAAGTTGGATCTCAAATAAACATCATGATGGACCTTCAAAAGGTTTAAACAGTGGGCATCACTCTCTCCACTGTTTTTTTGTGATGGGGTCCACTCCAGCCTTAGACCTACCTCATTGTTTGTATCATGTCCTAAAATGATCCCTCAAAATGTATGGATGGTGTGGTTACAAAACATACATCATAGTGAGCCCACATAACTTGGTGACATCACTTCAGTAGCCAGCCTGGCTTCTCCACCTGTCAGCAGCTAATCCGCGTCCGGTGGGTGCCACTTAGACATGTTACTACTTTTAATACTCATGTGACCGCATTTTAGTAATTTCGTAGGGGATGGGATTTTTAATTCTTCAAATTTAATAGAGTTGGACGCGGGTTGGCTACTGAACTAGACGGTAGCGAGTATCACTGCCGATGTCACGTCACCACGTTTCTTTGTGCCCCACCATGTATGTGCTGTATCCACATCATCCTTTCACTTGGGGAGATCATTTTCCTTCACAGAAAACATTGAAACCTCCCACGGATCGGCTGGGAAGCAGGGGCACAAAGAAAATGTTGTATCCACACCATTTTCCTTCGTAGAAAACATTGAAACCTCATTTCCACCAGCCGATCCGCTTGAAGGAAAAAAGGAGGGAGTGAGCCACAGAATAGGCAGATCCAAAGTTCAAATGGACCCATCATAGAAAACATTGGGAGGGTGACGGCCACTGTTGAAACCTTCCTGAGGCTGACAATGATATTTATAACCTTTCTATAAGTTTAAAAAGACATGGAATAAGGTAATGGTAGGCATTCTATCTCTATTGTTTTACAGTGGGGGTGCACTTGAAATTTGGATCTTTCTCACTCTTTGTATTATGCCCTAAAATGATATCACGAAATGGATGGACGGTGTGGATACAATACATACATCATGGTGGCGCCCATAAAAGTAGTGACGTCACTTCGGTGGGGGAGCGAATAAAAGAAATGACTTGAAAATGAAGTTTACCCTTGAGAAAATTCCGACTGGACGACCCATTAACGGCCCATTTCTGAGACGAAGCCCACCTCATTTTACGTTCCAAGAATAAGCCCCAGCTGTACGGACGCCTTCCCAAAGGTCGAAAATGCCCCTGCTTTTTCCTTTAAGCAGATCGGCTGGTGCTCGAAGACGAGCGCTGACGCTCTTCGAACTCCGAGTTGTATGAACGGTTCAAAAGATATCAAAGTTACATTGGCCCCACAATTACGTATTTATTACATCCACAACGTTCATCCATATTTCGAGATCATTTCGAAGCATTATATATAAAAAAAAAAAAATCATATCCAAAGATCAATTGGACCACAAAAAGCAGAGGGAAAATTGATTTTCACCATTAAATATTTTGTAGGGCCCACCATAACATTTATTTTTCATCCAATCTATTCATAAGGTCACAAAGACCAGGATGAAGAGGAAAAACAAGTTTCATAAAGATCCAAAACTTATGTGACCCCTAAAGGGGTTTCAATGGTAGACGTTCAATCCTCCACAACCTTTAACAGTGTGGTCCACTTGATAGCTAGATCTGTCTTATTTTTCATCTAAAGCCTTAATAAGAGTTCGCCAAAAACATGGACGGTTTGGATATAACACATACCTTGTAATAGGACTCACAAAAAGTAGTGGGGATTACAACAAAATAATAATAATAATAATAATAATAATAATAATAATAATAATAAATAAATAAATAAATAAATAAATAAATAAATAAATAAATCAGGAACTTATAGCTACGGGGCTTTCTATAGCTACGGATAATAATATAGCCATAGACTAATATGTCCTTTTATATGTGTCAAAGGTCTTTCGACATGTACTTCAATATATCGAAGGTCTATCGATTAATCAAAAAAGGTCTAGAACTATCCAGCGAGTTTGCCTCAAAAATCCTGTAATTTTCAATTAATCGAAGGTCTTTCAATTAATCAAGAAAGGTATTTTTACCATTAGCTACGGATTATAACCGTAGCCACAACTGTAGTCTTTGCCAATTTATAAAAAAAAAAAAAAAAAAAAAATAATAATAATTATTTTTTTTTTTTACATGGATAACCTCATTCTACCTACAATTTTCTCAAATAGATATTTATATAAATATGTATATATAAGTATATAAATTTTTTCTCTCTCTCTCTCTCTCTCTTTTTTTTTTTTCATTTATTTCTTTATTCATTTAACAACAATATCTTCTAAACCAAAATTAGTTACTTAACGTACCTTATATGATTTTGGGGTAGGAGAAGCTACTTTAGCCAACCAACCTAGTTATTTTTCAAGATTCCATCAGGTCGATGGTCGAAAATCCATTTCATTCACTTCACGGTTAATTTCAATCAGTTCGCAGTCAATTTCGCTCATGTCATTTGCTTCACGGTCAATTTGCTTCACTTCACGGTCATTTCCATGCATTTCAAGGTCATTTCCGGTAATTTCGTATTGATTCACGGTCATTTCCATACACTTCACGGTCATTTCCACACATTTCACGGTCATTTCCACACATTTCACGGTCAATTCGCTTCACTTCACGGTCATTTCCATGCATTTCATGGTCATTCCCGACGATTCTGTGTTGATTCACTATCATTTCAATGCATTTCACGGTCAATTCCTTTCACTTCACGGTCATTTCCATGCATTTCACGATCAATTTGCTTCACTTCACGGTCATTTCCATGCATTTCATGGTCATTTCCACACATTTCATGGTCAATTCCCTTCACTTCACGGTCATTTCCACGCATTTCACCATCAATTCGCTTCACTTCACGCCCATTTCCATGCATTTCACAGTCATTTCCGGCGATTCTGTGTTCATTCATGGTCAATTCAACGTACTTCACGGTCAATTCACTTCACTTCACCGTCATTTTCATGCATTTCACGACTATTCCTGGCGATTCCGTGTTCATTCACGGTCAATTCGACGCACTTCATAGTCAATTCACTTCACTTCACTTCACGGCCATTTCCACGCACTTCGCGGTCAATTAACTTAACTTCACCGTCATTTCCATGCATTTCACGATCGTTCCCGGCAATTCCGTGTTCATTCACAATCAATACGACGCACTTCACGGTCAATTCACTTCACTTCACGGACATTTCCACGCACTTCGCGGTCAATTCACTTCACTTCATCGTCATTTCCATGCATTTCACGGCCATTCCCGGCGATTCCATGTTCATTCACGGTCAATTCACTTCACTTCACAGCCATTTCCACGCAATTCGCGGTCAATTCACTTAACTTCACCGTCATTTCCATGCAATTCACGATCATTCTCAACAATTCCATGTTGATTCACAGTCATTTCCACATATTTCACGGTTAATTTCCTTCACTTCACGGTCATTTTCACGCATTTCACGGTCAATTCACTTCACTTCACGCCCATTTTCATGCATTTTACGGTCATTCTTGGCGATTCCGTGTTCATTCATGGTCAATTCCACACACTTCACAGTCAATTCACTTCACTTCACTTCACTTCACGGCCATTTCCACGCACTTCGCGGTCAATTCAATTCACTTCACCGTCATTTTCATGCATTTCAGGGTCATTCCCGACAATTCTGTGTTTATTCACGGTCAATTCACTTCACTTCACCGTCATTTCCACGCATTTCACGACCATTTTCGGTGATTCCATGTTCATTCACGGTCAATTCGATACACTTCATGGTCAATTCACTTCACTTTACAATAAAGGCCGCATGGTCTTGGGTGAGTAGGGGCTACACCTAGTTATTCTACTCTTTGTGCTGGTTAGATTTGGACTTGATAAGAGCTGGTGGTGAGGCCCCTCGCCAGAAGACTCTTTTTTTTTTTTTTCGTCGCCAGAAGACCTACCATGTCATCTAAACCCCTTTTTTTAAGCTCATTTTAAGGTAAAACAAGTATGAAGTGGACCACACCATAAGAAACAGTGGTGATTGATCATTAAAAGCTTTTCATGGGCCACAAAAGTTTGGATCAAGATGATATATATGTTTTCCTTCATCCAAGTTTGTATGACCTCATTAACAGGTTAGACGACACGTAAACATTACAGTGGTCGTAAGAAGTTTTTAATGCTGGGTGATCAATAACCACTGTTTCCCATATATGGTTCACCATGCATATTTGGATCCACTTCTTTTCTGGGCGTCCAACCACCGCTGTTTTCCATATATGGTTCGCCATATTTGGATCCACTTCATTTTTGGGCTCGCGAGCCCAAAAATGAGCTAAAAAACAGATGAATGGCGTGGATACACGAAACATACATCAAGGTGGGCCCATGGTGAGGGCCTCACCCACTAACCAGCTACAGTTCTACCTCATGTAACCTGCGCCTGACAAATATATATCCGTTAACGCTACAGTAACTATTTATTTTAATAATGGTATCCATGAAGCTCGTTAAAGAAGAAATTCAAAGGAGAGAGACACTTGTCACTTTCTATAGCCTAGGAACAACTACTTCACGTACATCATGAAATCCACGTCGTCCGTCTGATATATCACCCTCTGTTTTTGTAAAGGTCCAAAAAATGAGGATGATTAAACATTGATGGTGATGTCTTGTCTCAGGGCCTATTTGGCCGGGCAGGGTGGATGGGATTAGGTTGTATTAGGATGGATTGGAAGGAGCAATCCTGGGATTTGGCCGAGCGTGCCAAACAGGGAGAAGATGGATATAGCAATCCCCGGCAATCCACTGACATCACCATCATTACCTTGAAATCCACCCAATCCCTCATAATCCCATCTATTTTGCTTGGGACATGTTTGGTTAGACGGAGCAATCCCGGGATTGGCTGACGTAATCCCAGGATTGGCTACGCGAGCCAAACATACTCAGTGGTGAATTCTTTGGATATAGCAATCCCATGGGATTGCCAGCAATCCACTGACACAGCCATCATTACTTGCATCCACCCTAATATAATCCAATCCCATGGGATGGGCCCGTCCAAACACGCCCTTAAGATCCATGGGATTGCTCATATCCTGGGACAAGTTCACCGGATCTGTTTGGCTCGTCATGCCTATCCCAGGATATTGCCTATCCCATCCCTCCTAATACCATGGGATCTGCCTGGCCAAACACGCCCTGAGTTAGGCCATCGCATTAAGGGTGTGTTTGGCCAGACCGATCCCATTGGATTAGGAGGGATGGAATGGAATTTAATGTAATGATGGTGTTGTTAGTGTTTGTCCCCTGATCCCATGGGTTTGGGATAGCCCATGGGATACACCGCAGAGTGTTTGGACTGTCACTAATGGATGGGTTTGCATCTCCATTGTTTCTCGTGGTGTGCCCCACTCACTGATGGATATCGGCTTTAAAATAGGTTTATGTCTAAATGTAGGCTCGTAAAAATGATGGACGGAGTGGATATCTCATTGATATCTTGGTAGGCCCCACATAGCGATGAAAACATGCATCCCGGGATTGGCAGGATTTGGGCAGCGTTTACGAGAGCGCGGTGGATGAAATACATCCCTGCCATCTCAAATAGCAGACGGGATAGGATGGCACAGGATAACCCTCCTAATCCCACCTAATTCTATCCCTCTTGACTGTCCAAACACGCCTTAAATGATACCCAAAACCCTTTAAATTCAATTGGTACGGCCACTTGAGTTTTGGAAATGTTTTTTTTTTTTTTTTTTTTAATACTTCTTTCATGCTTGAATCAAATGAATGATTTGGATTATAAACACATGGGCGGCCCCAACAATAAAATGAAAATCAACTGTGAGAGTCCCATGCCAACTTTTCCCCTCTGGTGGGTCTACCTAACTTTTGAATTGTTATGATTTTTAAACGAGTGGATCTCTCAAAGTATCATCCATTGGACTCTAGGTGGGCTAGGCACCCGGTGCCAGTAACCTAGCACGACTGAAATTGAAAAGTACCTTAACAAGTGGACAACCAAATCAATAATAATAATTAAAAAAAGAAGAAGAGGTATAGAGACAATACACTGCCTGTTTGGCCGGGCAGATTGGATGGGATTGGAAGGGATTGGAAGATAGTTCCTGATTGGCCAGGCATGCCAAAGAGACACAGGATCCTGGGATATAACAATCCCATGAATCTTAAGACAATCCACTGACATCACCATCATTAACTTTGGGTGTGGGTTTAGAAGGGATTACGTAGGACCGGATTCATCCGGTCGTGCGCCAATTCCACTCCATGTTTGGGAAGAATGGAAAAGCTTGGAATTACATTGAAAGGAATTGCATTGGGTCCATGCCAATTTCACTCAATGTTAGCAAGTCGTGTAGGTCCCATCATGATGTGTGGGCTATATCCACACCGTTCACTCATTTATCGAGTTTATTTTAGAGCATGGGCAAAAAAATCAGGTAAATCTAAAGCTCAAGTGGACCCCCCCATAGAAAACAATGGGGATTGAATACTTACGGTTGAAAACTTCTTTGGGGACACATAGGTTTGGGATCTACCTCATTTTTAGGCCTATGTCATTAGAATATGGTTACAAAACAAATGAACGGTCCACATATAACACATGTGTGTTATTCTTAGTAATTTCAAATGATGGTGGGTATATCCATTCAATGTACCACTGTATTATCAACAAAGCATGGCATTAATATTATCCCATGGCAACAGGAGATCTGCCATGCGTAATAATTATGTTTTTTAAATCCCATCCCACCTAATCCCTTCTAATCCCACCGCCCAAACAGGACCTAAATCCCATCCAATCCACTCCAATCCCTTCAAAATTGCCTTGGGGCGTGTTTGGTTTGAGGGATTGAAAGGAATTGAAAGGTTTAATCCCAAGATTGGCCTGCCAAACAGACGGGATATCCCAGTCCTGGGATATAGCAATCCCATTGATCTTGCACTAATCCACTGACGCAGCTATCATTACCTTGAAATTCATGCAATCCACTCTAATACCATCCAATCTGCTCGGCCAAACAGACCCTAATAGAAGGGCTGGACCTGTCTCACACGAGACCTGCGTGGGAATCGAGAAACGGCCAAAAAGTATTTTAATTTTCGGTCGTGATTCAGAAGCCCGTGATGTGGGGGAGCAGAACATGTGATCCACGTTGGCGGCACGCTTTCCAAACATTCCAAGATATAACATGGTAGGCGCGGCTTCTGTGGATCCCCGGATCCACTGAGGTGGGTGGATCCCTGGCTGTGGGGCCCATCTTGATGTCTGTGACTTACATCCACGCTGTGCATCCTTTTATAAAACTCATTTTAGGTCGTGAATCCAAAAAATGAAACAAATCTAAATCTGAGGTGGAACACACAAGATGAAAAGATTGTGATTGAATATCCACCATTAAAAACATCTTAGGGGCCACTGGATGTAAGGTCAAAATGACCTGGATGAAGGGACCGGACAGATATCAGCATGATCCAGAACTTTTGTGAACCACAAAAAGTTTTTAAGGGTCAATCACCACTGTTTCCTATGATTTAGTTCACCTGAGATTTGGATCTTCATTTTTTAGATTATTAAGGGAAATGAGTTGCGGAAATGGATGGACAGCCTGATGAAGATACATCATGGCGGCCCAACGGTCAGGGTTCCACCCACCTAGATGGATCCACTTAAGCCATGCTTTGAAATGGTAGACCCTGAGCATGGTTCTTCATTAACCAAAATTAGTTATGAGTCAAACTTGAATGGAAAAACCCCATGGTCAAGGAAAAAATAAAGGTCCAGTGGTCCAACTACATGGTGACTGTTGGGGATGCATGGAAGTAATCCTGAAATATAATTACATAATAAGAGATTAGTCAAATCATGTACAAATGGAAAATAAGATTTTATGTGAAAAAAAAAAAAAAAAAATCTTCATTGGAAAAAAATATAGTACAAAGCGACAACAAATCTGCCGTGAAATCAATATTTATAAGAAATGAAAGAGTTTACTAATCAAGAATAAAGCTGGGACATCATTAAAAAAAACCTAGCTTTGAACTTCATTTGCTCCCTAAAAGCCCTAGACACGTTTTTCATGCCCTAATCCCATATTACAAATTCTTTAATAAAGTAAAAATTGAAATAGGAAACAAAATCCCAATTTTGTAAAACTGCCTAGTGAGGCGGAAGAATTTTATTTAACACCATCGAGATGGACCATGCACCTACAAGTAGCCAATAAAACAGACATGGTATGCATGCACCTAATCAAAACCATAAAAAATTGTGGCCCCACTCATAGACAAGAAATCACACTGATAGGGCACTCCAAGGTCCAAATTCAAAAGGGAAAGTCTATTAACTGGACGGTTAGGAGTATCCGATCCATGCCATATGTGGTACATGCCCTATTCACAAGATGGCCAACAATTTGAATGGTTCAGATTGTAAGCTTGTCACCACATGTACATACAAATGTGACAACTGGCCAAATAACAGTTGAGATCCTTAGGAGCCAAAACAAAAATTCTAGACATTTACAAGTATGGATGGCAATTGGCCCAGCGGCCGCCAGGGCTTAGGCCCTTAAACTTGGCCCAAGGTCTGTGAGACTGGGCTTGAAATCTAGGCCTAGTTTTCGGGCAGGCCCAAGGCAGGGCCAATAATAAATGGCCTAGCCTAGCCTATTAGTGTAGTCCAATTGTCATGCCCCAAACTCGGAAATTGGGCTCCCAAAATTTCTGATCGCCGAATCTGGCGCCGACAACCTCCGTAGTACTCCATTCCCGGTTCCTAGCGCTCATTCGCCAGGTTCCAATCCTGGAATGCTACGAGGAGGATTTTCAACATCAGTTTAATTTGTAATAAGCATAACCAAAGCTATAACTCACAAACAACAACCAAAAACTCTATTACATTTTCACTATGATAAAAAACTTTATAAGTACAATGAGCATAAAGGAAAATACAATGATAATGGACAAAAAACTCCAAAATGATCTGCTATGCTCTCCTGCCTCAGCACTGTTGTGGTCCAACGTCACCTACACGCAACAGTCGTGCATAAGCTTATGGAAAGCTTAGAAGGTGGTGAAAGTGTGTGTGCGCAAGGTGGTAATATAATTATGTAGTATCAGAGTAATGCGGAACATGCTGATGAATCCATGAATACCATTAGTCGTACAAGGCTATGCGATGCATGGTATGAATAATGTCGGTCACACCAAGGCCATGCGATGCGGGATGCAACTCAAGCATACAAATCCTCATCTAAGTCCATATGTCAATACAATTTAACTCTGGAATATCGCCGGGGTCTAGTACACTCCAACCAGATTACCGCCCCATCGTGCGTAATAAAGTGAGTAGAAAAGACCTCACTATTCACTTGACAATATCGGACTCAGCTCGTCGATAGCGGACCCATTCCTCGACTTGGTCAAACTCAGCCTAACTTTGCCCCCTCCTCTCGAGCAGGTAAGGCCGCACCCCCTTCTAACCAACCACGACATAGTGGAAAGCGCGACCTTCTGGTAATCGGCACTCGGTGCTCATGCACCCACTTGGTCTAGACGTTGGAGCAACCTCCTGGTACCATAAGGGTTTAGGGACTTTTACCGAGGGATATTTATAGCACCCCATGTAAAACAAGATTTTCGGTATCTAATCCGGCCAACCACGATATGCCTGTGGAGGCTACGACCCTCATGTCACTAGGGCGTACAGTATACATGACACATAAATGCGAGATGCATGAATCACGTAATCCATTTATACAACAATCATGCGCGTACTGCGCACTCATGTGGGCATCTCCCTTTTCCAGGGAGTCCCATAACAATCTACCCAATGGCATGTGTTATGATCAATCACTCACCTCATTACAAGCATGCAGATGATGCATATGAGCATGTATTATGATGTTATGTTGTCACATACTCATAATCGGTATCGATAACCTGTGTCGGCTCGATAATCAGCATCGATAATTAACAGATAAATAAAGCGGGGTCCATAGATGATCAACTGATCAACCATAGAATAATGATCAACACTCGGCCGTGATTATATCAAATCTAATAGCACGAAATCATCCGTCTACTGCGAATGGGGCCCACTTATTTGGGTTGACCCACTAAGGGAATGATGAGAATGAGCTTAACAAGGCCTAAGGGAAGGTCACAATGTGGACATCCAACTATCATTGCCCATCAATGTGGACATCTAACCAACATTGCTCCCAAGGGGTGGCCTACATAAGGCCAAACATATAGTGGGCCCATGGCCTCACGTACAATCATGATGGGCCTCATTTACGTTATATAGGCCTCGTCATATGGGCCAACATACATCACATCAGGCCTCGAATACATACGATTGGTGGGCCTCGCACTAGGGCCTCGAATACATCTCAATGGGCCTCACTACGCCAAAATAGCGAAAAAAGGACGGTCCAAAACCATCTCAAATGACCAAAAAGGACAGTCATGGACTGTCGCATAGGCTGTCAAATTTTGACGTGTCTTATTTTTTGAAGGACGGTTGAAAACCGTCATTCTTATTGACGAAAAAAAGACGGTCATGGATCTGTCCTTAAAAAGGACGGTCATGGACCGTCTTTAAAATGGACTGTCATGGACAGTCTCTTATGAGCCTAAAAAGGACGGACATGGACCGCCCTTTAAAAGGATCATATGGACCGTCCTTAAAAGGATCACATGGACCGTCTCTTATGAGCCTTTAAAGGACGTTGCCATGGACCGTCCTTTAAACGGACGATCATAGATCGTCCTTAAAAGGATCATGTATGGATCTCTTATGAGCCTTCAAAGGACAGCCATGGACCGTCCTTTAAAAGGACGGTCATAGACCGTCCTTTAAAAGGACTGCTATGGGCCATTTCTTATGACCCTTAAAGGACATTTTCAAATTTGACCTGTTACAGTATTCTTCCTGATATACACCTGTTATACAATATATTTCATCACATTCACATTCACATTCACATCCATCTAAACCCAAACTATATAAATCCATCCAAACATAAACTACATCCATCCAAACGCAAACAATCTTATCCACAATACATTATTCGTCTACGCATAATACATATAAAGTTTAACTTCATAAGTAAAAAAAAGGAAAAAAATCAGCAACAATTTTCTTTTTGGGTCTTTCATCTAATAAAAAAATATTCAACCAACAAAACATTATAATTCAGAATCATGAAGAATTGCAGAAACTTCATCTAAAAAAGTGGGCACTTTTTTAAAATAAAACTGATCATTAAAATAAACCTAATATGAGCAAATAATGCAAAAAAATGTTTCAATTAATAGAAACAATAACAAAAATTAAAGCTTTGTAAAAAGGGGCATGTGTTAAAAGGGATACATTCTTGTTTGTTGCCTTATGATTGGGCTACATTATTACAGCAATCGGGTTCGGGTTCTGTATTGGGTTTTGGGTTTGGGTTTTCAAGTTTAGGTTTAGGATTAGGTGTAGGTCTAAGTTTAAGGATTTGAGAATATATTCAGGTTTTAGGTTTAGGTTTAGGTTAAGGTTTAGGTTTAGGGAATTGAGAATAGGTTAAGGTATAGGTTTAGGAAATCGGGTTCTGGATTGGGTTTAGGTTTGGGTTTTCAAGTTTAGGTTTAGGTTTAGGTTAGGAGTTGAGATTAGGATTAGGTATAGGTTTAGGTTTAGGTATTTGAGAATACATTTAGGTTTTAGGTTTATTTTTAGGTTTTAGGTTATTGGTTAAGGTTTAAGTTTTAGGTTTAGGTTAAGGTTAGGTTAGGTTATAGGTTATAAGTTTAGGTTTTAGGACATAGGTTTAGGTTTTAGGTATAGGTTAAGGTTAGGTTATAGGTTATAAGTTTAGGTTTTAGGACATAGGTTTTGGTTTTAAGGTTATACGTTTAAGTTAAGGTTAAGGTTTTAAGGTCTTATAAGCTATAGGTTTAGGAATTGAGAATATGTTAAGGTTTAGGTTTAGAAATCGGGTTCGGGTTCGGGATCGGGTTTAGGTTTGGGTTTTCAAGTTTAGGTTCAAGTTTAGGTTAGAGAGTCGAGATTAGGATTAGGTGTAGGTTTAGGTTTAGGGATTTGAAAATAGGTTAAGGTTTAGGTTTGAAATTGAGTTCGGGTTCGAGAGGTGGGTTTAGTTTGGGTTTTCAAGTTTAGGTTTAGGTTTAGGTTTAGGTTAGGGAGTTTAGATTAGGATTAGGTGTAGGTTTAAGTTTAGGGATTTGAGAATAGGTTAAGGTTTAGGTTTACGAAATCGGGTTCGGGATCGGGTTTTAGGTTTAATTTTTCAAGTTTAGGTTTAAGTTTAGGTTAGGGAGTTGAGATTAGGATTAGGTGTAGGTTTAAGTTTAGAGATTTGAGAATACATTTAGGTTTTAGGTCATAGGTTTTGGTTTAGGTTAAGGTTATAGGTTTAGGTTTAGGTTTAGATTAAGGTTTAGGTTTAGGTTATAAGCTATAGGTTTAGGAATTGAGAATAGGTTAAGGTTTAGGTTTGTGAATCCAGGCTCGGGTTTAGGTTTGTATTTTCAAGTTTAAGTTTAGGTTTAGGTTAGGGAGTTTAGATTAGTATTAGGTGTAGGTTTAAGTTTAGGGATTTGAGAATAGGTTAAGGTTTAGGTTTAGGAAATCGGTTTGGGTTCGGGATTGGGTTTAGGTTTGGGTTTTCAAGTTTAGGTTAAGGTTTAGGTTAGGGAGTTGAGATTAGGATTAGGTGTAGGTTTAGGTTTAGGGATTTGAAAATAGGTTAAGGTTTAGGTTTAGGAAGTCGGGTTCGGGTTCGGGATTGGGTTTAGGTTTGGGTTTTCAAGTTTAGGTTTAGGTTTAGGTTAGGGAGTTTAGATTAGGATTAGGTGTAGGTTTAAGTTTAAGGATTTGAGAATAGGTTAAGGTTTTGGTTTAGGAAATCGGGTTTGGGTTCTGGATTTGGTTTAGGTTTGGGTTTTCAAGTTTAGGTTTAGGTTTAGGTTAGGAGTTGAGATTAGGATTAGCGCTCGGTTTAGGTTTAGGGATTTGAAAATAGGTTAAGGTTTAGGTTTAGGAATTCCGGGTTCGGGTTCGAGATTGGGTATAAGTTTGGGTTTTCAAGTTTAGGTTTAGGTTTAGGTTAGGGAGTTTAGATTAGGATTAGGTGTAGGTTTAAGTTTAGGGATTTGAGAATAGGTTAAGGTTTAAGTTTAGGAAATCGGGTTGTGTTCGGGATCGGGTTTAGGTTTGGGTTTTCAAGTTTAGGTTTAGGTTTAGGTTAGGGAGTTGAGATTAGGATTAGGTGTAGGTTTAGGTTTAGGGATTTGAAAAATAGGTTAAGGTTTAGGTTTAGGAATTCGGGATTGGGTTTAGGTTTGGGTTTTCAAGTTTAGGTTTAGGTTTAGGTTAGGGAGTTTAGATCGGGATTAGGTGTAGGTTTAAGTTTAGAGATTTGAGAATAGGTTAAGGTTTAGGTTTAGGAAGTCGGTTTCGGGTTCGGGATTGGGTTTAGGTTTGGGTTTTCAAGTTTAGGTTTAGGTTTAGGTTAGGGAGTTGAGATTAGGATTAGGTGTAGGTTTAGGTTTAGAGATTTGAAAATAGGTTAAGGTTTATGTTTAGAGTCGGGTTCGGGTTGGGATTGGGTTTAGATTTGGGTTTTCAAGTTTACATTAGGGAGTTTAGATTAGGATTAGGTGTAGGTTTAAGTTTAGGGATTTGAGAATAGGTTAAGATTTTGGTTTAGGAAATCGAGTTCGGGTTCTGGATCGGGTTTTAGGTTTGGGTTTTCAAGTTTAGGTTTAGGTTAGGGGTTGAGATTAGGATTAGGTGTAGGTTTAGGTTTAGGGATTTGAAAATAGGTTAAGGTTTAGGTTTAGGAATTCGGGTTGTGTCCTGGGATTGGGTATAGGTTTGGGTTTTCAAGTTTAGGTTTAGGTTTAGGTTAAGGAGTTTAGATTAGGATTAGGTGTAGGTTTAAGTTTAGGGATTTGAGAATAGGTTAAGGTTTAGGTTTAGGAAGTCGGTTCGGGTTCGGGATTGGATTTAGGTTTGGGTTTTCAAGTTTAGGTTTAGGTTTAGGTTAGGGAGTTGAGATTAGGATTAGGTGTAGGTTTAGGTTTAGGGATTTGAAAATAGGTTAAGGTTTAGGTTTAGGAATTCGGGTTTGGGTTCGGGATTGGGTTTAGGTTTGGGTTTTCAAGTTTAGGTTTAGGTTAGGAGTTTAGATTAGGATTAGGTGTAGGTTTAAGTTTAGGGATTTGAGAATAGATTAAGGTTTAGGAAATCGGTTTTGGGTTCGGGATTGGGTATAGGTTTGGGTTTTCAAGTTTAGGTTTAGGTTTAGGTTTAGGTTAGTGGAGTTGAGATTAGATTAGGTGTAGGTTTAGGTTTAGGGATTTGAAGATAGGTTAAGGTTTAGGTTTAGGAATTCGGGTTCGGGTTCGGGATTGGGTTTAGGTTTGGGTTTTCAAGTTTAGGTTTAGGTTTAGGTTAGGGAGTTTAGATTAGGATTAGGTGTAGGTTTAAGTTTAAGGATTTGAGAATAGGTTAAGGTTTTGGTTTAGAAATCGTGTTCGGGTTCGGTATTTGGTTTAGGTTTGGGTTTTCAAGTTTAGGTTTAGGTTTAGGTTACGGAGTTGAGATTAGGATTAGGTGTAGGTTTAGGTTTAGGGATTTGAAAATAGGTTAAGGTTTAGATTCGGGTCGGGTTCGGGTTCGGGTTCGGGATTGGGTATAGGTTTGGGTTTTCAAGTTTAGGTTTAGGTTTAGGTTAGGGAGTTTAGATTAGGATTAGGTGTAGGTTTAAGTTTAGGGATTTGAGAATAGGTTAAGGTTTTGGTTTAGGAAATCGGGTTCGGGTTGGATCGGGTTTTAGGTTTAAGTTTTCAAGTTTGGGTTTAGGTTAGGGAGTTGAGATTAGATTAGGTGTAGGTTTAGGTTTAGGGATTTGAAAATAGGTTAAGGTTTATGTTTAGGAATTCGGGTTCGGGTTCTGGATTGGGTATAGGTTTGGGTTTTCAAGTTTAGGTTTAGGTTTAGGTTAGGGAGTTGAGATTAGAATTAGGTTTAGGTTTTAAGAATTTGAGAATACATTTTAGTTTTAGGTTTAGGTTTAGGTTATAGGCTTAGTTTAGGTTATAGGTTTAGGTTATAAGTGTAGGTCATAGGTTTAGGTTTAGGTTAGGTTATAGGTTAAGGTTTAGGGAATTGAGAATAGGTTAAGGTTTAGGTTTAGGAAATCGTGTTCAGATTCGATTTAGGTTTGGGTTTTCAAGTTTAGGTTTAGGTTTAGGTGGGAGTTGCTATTAAGATTAGGTGTAGGTTTAGGTTTAGGGATTTGAGAATACATTTAGGTTTTAGGTTTAGGCTTAGGTTTTAGGTTATATTATATGTTAATGTTTAGGTTTTAGGCTTAGGTTTAGGTTTAGGTTATAAGTGTAGGTTATAGGTTTAGGTTTAGGTTTAAGTTAGGTTATAGGTTAAGGTTTAGGGAATTGAGAAAAGGTTAAGGTTTAGGTTTAGGAAATCGGGTTCGGGTTCGGGTTCGAAGGATCGGGTTTAGGTTTGGGTTTTCAAGTTAGGTTTAGGTTTATGTTAGGGAGTTGAGATTAGGATTAGGTGAAGGTTTAGGTTTAGGGATTTGAGAATACATTTAGGTTTTAGGTCATAGAATTTGGTTTAGGTTAAGGTTATAGGTTTAGGTTAAGGTTTAGGTTTAGGTTATAAGCTATAGGTTTAGGGAATTGAGAATAGGTTAAGGTTTAGGTTATAAGTAAGGTTTTAGGTTTAGGTATAGGCTTAAGTTATGGGTTATAGGTTATATGTTTAAGTTAAGGTTTATGAATTTGGGTTCGGGTTTGGGTTTGGGTTCGGGTTTAGGTTATAGGTTTTGGTTTTGGTTTTGGTTTTGGTTTAGGTTATAGGTTTTGATTTAGGTTGAGGTTATAGGTTATGAGATTTGAGAATGGGTTTGGGTTTAGGTTATAGCTTTTGGTTTTGGTTATAGCTTTTTTGTTTAGGTTATAGGTTATAGGTTTAGGTTTAGGTTACGAGGTTTTGGGATTTGAGAATAGGTTTAGGTTAAGGTCTTAAGTTTAGGTTTAAGAAATCGGGATCGGGTTCGGGTTCGGGTTTAGTCTTGGGTTTTCAAGTTTAGGTTTAGGTTTAGGTTAGGGAGTTGAGATTATGATTAGGTATAGGTTTAGGTGTAGGTCTAGGGTTAAGGTTATAAGTTTAAGTTTAGGTTGTAGGTTTAGGTTAAGGTTTAGGGATTTGTGTTTAGGTTTAAGTTATAGGTTTAACTTTAGCTTTAGGTTTTAGGTTTAGGTATAGGCTTAGGTTATAGGTTATAGGTTATATGTTTAGGTTAAGGTTTAGGAATTCGGGTTCAGGTTTGGATTCGGGTTTAGGTTATGGTTTTGAGATTTGAGAATAGTTTTAGGTTATAAGTATAGGTTTAGGTTTGGATTCGGGTTAAGGAGTAGATTAGGATTAGGTGTAGGTTTAGGTTTAGGGATTTTCTAGTATTATCTACTATTGAACCTAGTATTATCTACTACATACTAGTAACATACAACCAATATGGGGCACCATACCATAAGTTACAAGAATTTCATGTCCCCCTAAACAAGGTATCCTCCATTGATAACATATATATATATATATATATATTATAAGTTTTTTATTTTCATTTACATTCCCAAATACATTCATCATCCATCCAAGAAAATTGAAACAAGTACTATCAATCTATGACAAACAATTGAAAAGGAAAATCATGCATCTTATCTTACCGACCGACTTATGTTTCTTTTCACCTTTGTAACTCTCATATTTGTTGCAGCTGCTAGTTCACTATCAGTGGTCTCCCTAACCAAATCTTTGTGCAGTCCCTCCATTTGAAGTAGTGGCTGAAGTTACAAGAAGTAGGACTGATTAGTCTTTCCATATTTTGAAAAAAAATTAAATTCTTTATTTTTGGTTGCAAATCTACTTATAATTATCATTGGCTCTTAATCTATTTATAATAAAAATCTTAAATATCACCTAATAGTGCTCATTTGATAAATGTCCTGTTTGGAACAAATAATTTCTATAAAACTCTTTTATGTTTTTTCAATCCATCTTCCATTTTCTTCTTAATAAGAAAATCCATATTTACTAATATTCCCATTTTTCTATTTTTCAAAAGAACGAGTTCAGTTAAAATTTACTAATAAGAAAATCCAAATTTCCACTGTTGAAATCTTCCTAAGGTTTAAAGTAATTTTTATTTGTCATCCAACTTGTTAATATGATCACAAAGACATGGATGAAGAGAAAGCACAAACATCAGCTTGATCTAAAACTTCTTTGGCCTCCAAAAAATTTTCAATGGTAGATGTTCAATCAAACTATTTCCTGTGCTGTAATACTTTCATATTCTCATACATGCCTAAGTTGGATTGATGTTGTGGAGATGTTTTCCTTGTAATGTTTTCCTAATGGACGGTCCAGATGGGTGATGTGGAGGCCAACTGATCCAAATGCAAGTTGATATGTGGAAAGTTTTCCATGCACTTGTACCATGGGAAAAATTTTCCATTTGAGATTGTAAGTCTATATAATGTACTTGACTCATTTGAACAGTATGTATTCTTCAAAAGTTAACCAACCAAACATCATGGATGGAAGTTGAAGTCAGTTAAATCCATTGCCCAATAGACAATGTAAACTACCATGATATTTATTTTATAAGTATTCAACAAGAGAAGCAACTATAGGCTTTTGCAGTGTAATGAATAAAGAAGGCTGTGATAGGAAACCTGGTGTTGAATGTTAATGGGAGCATCGAATAGCAAAATAGAGTATGGAGAGCGATGCTAGTATCTCGTAAAAATACTTTACTAGTTTCATGTGTTTCAACAAAGGATATCTACCGGTGGGGCCACCATCAGTCTGTTGGACCCATAATAGATGGACCAAGCATTGAATATCTCCTTGATAGGACAATCATAACATTCAACTTTATGGCCTGCAAGAAGACAGTCAAGAAGAGATGCAATGGTTACAAGTGACTATGGTGCCAGCATGGATGCATTATCTGAGCTGTTCATTAGACTTGCTTAATGAGTCACCTGGACTCACACACGTGTCCCACGTTGGCATGCGTGGGGCACTTGCAAGCACACATTACCTGCATGCATGTTACATACGATAAATTCAACTATTTCCTCACTGGTGAAAAATGCTAATAGAAAACCTTGAGTGTGTGTGTGTGTATATATATATATAAGAAGACTAATTCATCTTAAAATCGGGTTCGGGTTCGGGATCGCGTTTAGGTTTGGGTTTTCAAGTTTAGGTTTAGGTTAGGGAGTTGAGATTAGAATTAGGTGTAGGTTTAGGGATTTGAGTTTAGGTTATAGGTTTAGGATTAGGTTATAGGTTTAGCTTTTGGTTTAAGTTATAGGCTTAGGTTATAGGTTATAGGTTATATGTTTTGGTTAAGGTTTAGGAATTTGGGTTTAGGTTTGGGTTTAGGTTATAGGTTTTGGGATTTGAGAATAGTTTTAGGTTATAAGTATAGGTTTAGGTTAGGTTATAGGTTAAGGTTTAAGGATTTGAGAATAGTTTTAGGTTATAAGTAAGGTTTTAGGTTTAGGTATAGGCTTAAGTTATATGTTATAGGTTATATGTTTAGGTTAAGGTTTAGGAATTCGGGTTCGGGTTTGTGTTCGGGTTTGGATTTGGGTTTAGGTTATAGGTTTTGGGATTTGAGAATAGTTTTAGGTTATAAGTATAGGTTTAGGTTAGGTTATAGGTTAAGGTTTTAGGATTTAAGAATAGTTTTAGGTTATAAGTAAAGTTTTAGGTTTAGGTATAGGCTTAAGTTATAGGTTATAGGTTATATGTTTAGGTTAAGGTTTAGGAATTCGGGTTCGAGTTTGGGTTTGGGTTTGGGTTCGGGTTTAGGTTATAGGTTTTGGTTTTGGTTTAGGTTATAGGTTATAGGTTTTGGTTTAGGTTATAGGTTATGGGATTTGAGAATGGGTTGGGTTTAGGTTATAGGTTTTGGTTTTGGTTATAGGTTATAGGTTATAGGTTTAGGTTTAGGTTCTGTGTTTTGGGATTTGAGAATAGGTTTAGTTAAGGTCATAAGTTTAGGTTTAGAAATTGGGATCGGGATCGGGATCGGGTTCGGGTTCGGGTTTAGTTTTGGGTTTTCAAGTTTAGGTTTAGGTTTAGGTTAGGGAGTTGAGATTAGGAATAAGTGTAGGTTTAGGTTTAGGCTAAGGGTTTAGGGATTCAGATTTGAGTTCAGGATTGGGTTTGGGTTTAGGTTTGGGTTTTACGTTTAGGTTACTACATACTGGGTTGAGGTTATAGGTTTAGGTTTAGGTTATAAGTGTAAATTATAGGTTACGGTTTAGGAAATTGAGAATAGGTTAAGGTTTAGGTTTAGGAAATTGGGTTCGGGTTTGGGTTTGTGTACGGATTTAGGTTTGGGTTTTCAAGTTTAGGTTTAGGTTAAGGAGTAGATTAAGATTAGGTGTAGGTTTAGGTTTAGGGATTCTCAAGTTTTATTTACTATTGAACCTAGTATTATCTACTACATACTAGTAACATACAACCAATATTGGGGCACCATACCATAAGCTACAAGAATTTCATGTCCCCCTAAACAAGGTATCCTCCATTGATAACATATATATATATATATTATAAGTTTTTTTATTTTCATTTACATTCCCAAATACATTCATCATCCATCCAAGAAAATTGAAACAAGTAGTGTCAATCTATCTTATCTTACTGACCGCCTTATGTTTCTTTTCACCTTTGTAGCTCTCATATTTGTTGCAGCTGCTAGTTCACCATCAGTAGTCTCCCTAACCAAATCTTTCTGCAGTCCCTCCATTTGAAGCAGTGGCTGAAGTTACAAGAAGTAGGACCGATTAGTCTTTTCATGTTTTGAAAAAAATTAAATTATTTATTTATTGCTGCAAGTCTACTTATAATTATCATTTGCTCTTAATCTATTTATAATGAAAATCTTAAATATCACCTGATAGTACTCCTTTGATAAATGTCCTGTTTGGAACAAATAATTTGTTTGATCATAAATGTCTTGTTTAGAACAAATAATTTGTTTTATACATACATGTGTTTTATCATAAAACCATGCATGATGCATCCATACAAAAAAAATCAAATGGAAATTTTTTTTATATAAACAGATTTTTTTAATATTATTATAAATAAAAACTGATTTCCCACCAACAAATGCAACCTATTGATCATAATCATAGACCATAAATAAGAAAACATTGAAATAAAACAGATATCTATAAAAAAAAAAGGTTGCAATTATTCTTATTCTTATTAAACAGATTTTTTAGAAAAAAATACAAATAATTAAAAATTTTCAAAAAATTGAGAGATGAACATGCTTCATCATCATATTAAAAAAGTGGGGCCCCAAATACTTACTTTAGAAAAGAAAATTTTCCCTATTTCCAATAAGTTTTAGCTCTAGTTCCTCGTATATGATACCCGGATCCAAAATGAACAGGATTCAAATCTGAATTCCCTAATCATGTTTGGATTCGAGTATGCTAAGCCCAATGCAAATCTGACACATTGACAACCCTAGGTATGACAGGTAAAATATGTAAGATGCTTGGTATATAATATATTATGCTCGCTTGCATATGCAATTTTTAAAATTTTGATGAAATATGGGAAGCAAAGAAACAACCAATAAACATGTTTCACCAAAGAGTTTCCATGATATTCCTATGAGGTTTTAAGTATGTAATGGTGGGACTCATAGTTCTAAGATCCAAACTACTGATAGGCCCAAATTTGGATGGCTCATGCATTAATAATTCCCCTAATTAGAAATACTAACCTTTTTGGTGGCTAACAGAGACGATCAAGGGAAAAAGGATGCGAGCAACTTGTGCATATTCAACAAAGAAAGCCGGTAAATTCAATGACTAAGATTTTCCAAACTCAGAACTTCTTTTGTTGTGTGGGGCATTTAGTGTGCAAGACATCACATTGATGGCTTGAATTGTAAAGCTGTAAAACCCTTCCAAAAAACTCAGTCCACTATGTACTTTGATATATATCCTAGCTATCCACCATTTCCCTCATGAATTTAATGCAAGGCTAAAAAATGATCCAGATACGAAGCTCCGTTGGACCACAGGTTAGGTAAAAGTGCATATTAAATTGAAGATTCTTCAAACAGTCACGGGGCAATAAAAATTTTGGATCAGGGGAAAAATCCAATTTGGTGCAATCCAGTAGGAATAACCTTCTAAATATTAGGAAATGACATTTCAACGGTTTGAATGGCCTAAAAATATAAAATGGACCATTGATAGTTTTAATGATGGTAAGCTACCAAATACTTTTTCTTATCATGGGACTCACCTGTACATTTGATCCACTTGGATTTTGGGCTTACACCCTAATATAAGATGGGAAAGTGGTGGACGGTTTGGATTTGCAACAAGAATCACGAAAGTGTGCTCCACCGAAATTCAATGGAAAGTGACCAACCATTGTCACCTCGTGTCACATCTCACGACTCCTCATGAGTCTCACTACAAGTGGTTTCTAAAAGCATGGGGCCACCATGATATTTAAAAGAAATCTATGCCGTTTACAAGTTTGGCCATGTGATTTTTTACTTAGCTGCCTAAAGATGAGGGAGATCAAGTGCTCAGGTGAGTCAGAAAGCAAAAAAAAGGGTGGATTGTTAAAGTCCATTGTCCAACATTTTGCTGTTGTGAGACCCACCTGTGAATTGTTAAAGGATTGTAAGTATTAGATCATTCAAGTGTAAAATATTAAGAAAGTTTTTTAGTGTAGTACATGTGAATTAAAACTGCACTAACAGTAAACTGTTAACTATAAGAGGAACTAAGGCAATGGTAATTAAACGATAAACAAAAAATAATGTAAAAAAGATAGATCTTATCCAAATAAGTGTGTTGGCATGTGTGACAAGAAAGCATATTTGGTTGAAACAGAATATAGGAGTTTTTGTAACATTGCTAGACAGGTCACAGATTCTAATAATGTTGCAAGTACAAAGGAACATACTAGCAAAAAAGTAAGATTAAGATATATATTTAAATAAAGTGGGTGGACATAATAATCAACAACATTTAGTTCACAAAATCGCCATAGCAAGGTGTCCAGTTCTATGTATTGTAGGACTTTGGTGGTACACTTAAGACCTTTCCCATAGGAAAAATTCAAGAAAGGTGAGTTTTAATCATATCAGCCCTATGAAAAGGTAAAAATCTCATCAATTTCAAGAAAAGAAGAAAAAAAAAAAAAATCAAAAACAAGGAAATCAGATCAATCCATCTCCATAGAGTGGTAAATAGAGGCAAAAATCAGGAAAAAAGATGTGAAATATTATCATTTTGGCATGCGAAAAAAGGAGAAAATTAAATTTATTAAGAATGCCATCCAAAAATTGCCATTATTTTAGTAAGAAAATAAATTTATTTCAGTTTGATAACCATTGACGGTTACTTTGAACAATTTCAAGAAAAAACAAAGCACCTGAGGAAATGTATCTTCCGGTGTATAATCCCTGGCTTTCATTCTTTCTAATAAAATTTTGGTTAGAATATATATATATATATATATCTATATATATATATATATATATATATATATATATATATATATATATATATATCATTTCCAAGAATACAAGAAATGCCCCACCATTTGTCCTCTTCAACAATTGGTTATTCTACTATCAGGTCTTCATTGCTTTGTTTTCAACCAAAATGCCCACAGGTCAACCAAAGATTAGGCTTGATGGCCACCAACACAGCATGAACACACTTTTAAGAATGAAATATGTAGAAATGATATGCACAACCCTACCTAATTAGTGGATGCATAAATAATCGTCTATCTTGGTTAAAGGGAGGAATTTGCTTCTGATTCAAGCACTTGACTTCGAATGCAGAAATCTTTTACATGCTGCCTTGTCCCAGAATGCACCCACGAAATCTCTGTTCTTGGGAGAGTCCTACAAATTTGATAAAAAGCATAGTAAGGGAATGTCAAGAGAGGAAAAATGAAGAAGATAAGTACAAACATTGACACAAAATTACAAACTAACTAGATCTCACCAAACCAAGGTTGCTTAATTTGAAAAAATGAGTTTTAATGTCTAAATATGTAGAAATGACTAGAATACAATTCTGAACCAACATTTACAAACTTGCAAATACAAACACATGCGCATATCTATAGTTCAAATTATAAATTAGTGTTGTTGGCTCCAATTATACATGATTACTATAATATGAAAGCTAAGCAGGTTGGTAATCCATTCATGTAGCCAAAAGACTGAAAATACTAGAAATTTTCATCTTGAGTCAACTGACAAATAAAACAATGAAAAAAAAAATTCTTTTGGTTGAAATGATAATGCTGCCAATAATTTGATTATAGTCACTAGTTGCAGTCATACAATAATAGTTCCAACTATCAATGACTTCAACCCAAAGATAGCCAGTCAATAACATAGATCCCACTACTTCGACCTAACGAAAACTTATGGCTAGCTACAACTGAAATACCTGCTTGTGACACTTGACATACATTTTCAGGCTCACCATTGGCCTTTGTAGCGGCTTGCGCCAAGGCAACAACAACTTCATGAAATTTAAGAGTTTGCATTTGTTCAGAGGTGCTTTGTGCCCCCTTTATAGGGAGTCCACTACACTTTTTAGAGGGAACAGATTCCTCAACACCATTCATCTTAGGTGCAATGTGTACGCATTTGATGCTTTAGGGCAATGTAAACTGCCAACTGCTGGGGCTGGAATGGCATGCACTGGCATCACAGAAAAAAAAATGATAAAAACATATATTAAAAACATTCAAGTCAATGGCACTTTACAAAAATGGTATGTCAAAGTCAATGGACTAGGATCTAGTGTGTCCTACAGACCATCAATGGCATACAAGTCATCAGTCACTCAACAGAAGTATGTTTACAGATTGAAAATGCCACACTTTCATTCCTTGTTAACTTCAGCTATGTCAAATAAAGAAATAAAAAAAAATCCTGGTAATTAATTTGATTCCCGAGTTCTCATCTGAATCCAAATGTACTTTGTGCATGCCGTGATAGTTCAGCCACAATGATTCTACCAGATCTCAGCCCATGCAATTTAAATGTTAGGTGGGATTGTAAGATGATGGTTAAAAAGATGAGAAAGGCATCAAACAAGACTAGGCAAACATATTTAAAATCACTCAAGAGAAAAATAAAGTTCCCTTTCTCATCAACAACATTCGTAAGTTACAATTGACATAGACCCAAAACACATCTCCATCTTCTATGGTTCTAACGCAATTTTTCCAAACCATCTAATCTAATCTCAACTCTTTTTTTATTAAGAATATCTAATCTCAACTCTTAAAAGGACTGTTAAAACAATCTCTCTTTTCTCTTGCAATAAACTAAGAATAAACTGCTTTTCTAAGTTAAAAGGACTCCTAACTGATACCTTGGGTTTCCAATAATTTCAGATATTAAGACTAGTTAAACTTGTGACTTAAGTTTCACCATTATTATATGTCCTTCCTAAGTGAAGTACACAGTACCACTGTTTCACATCTAATGGGGGAAGCACCATTAGAGGTGAAACAGGGCTGAGTCCAGCAGGTCAGTGGACTGATTTTTGAGACCCAAGAGGTTATTCTTTGGACATGGCATCCTTACCTATATTGATGATGATGGGGTCCATGATGAAGAGGAGATGCTTATAACCTAGGTCTGGTTGAAGCATTTCTTCAAACATCTAGGGGGCCATGTCCTGAAAGTGTACGTGACACAATCCAGAATATTGGTTGAAGCATTTCTTCAAACATGTAGGAGGTCGTGGATAGCGGTGGACATGGCTGCTGCTGCCATGGCTGCTGCCCTATTTCTGGCCATCAAAAGACGAAAATAGAGAGAAAGAGAAAGTACCTTCGAGTGCCTTGAAGAGAACGAGCTATGGTCCTTGATGCTCACCGTTGAGAAAGAGAGAGTACCCTCGATCCATTGGAATGATCCTCGGATCAGATGCTGGACATCCAAACCCCCGAAAAAAAAGATGCAGGACATCAATTTTCTTGGCCGTTAACCACTGACCGTAGATTAGGGTCCTTGATTGCTCACCGTTGATGACCACATCCGCAGGTTGTCGGCGCTACTCGATTTGTAGCTCTAGATCTGATCTAAGAACCCGATAATGAGAAGAAAGGAAGAGAAATAAAAGAGAGAATGAGATTTGGAGGTAAGATGGGAGATTGAATATCCGAATCTAAGATGGGAGAAGCGCACAAGAAGAGAGAGATGAGAAAGGGAGGGCGCGTGCACGTCAAAAGAGGAAATCCCTCTTCTGAAAGACGAGCGATGGCTGCCAGCCCGTCATCCAGAGAATGCCATTCTACAGGGAGCTCAGCCGCGTTGGAGAGAGGCATTTGGAAATCCCTCTTCTGGATTGAGATGTTTGTTTCAAATCCGCAGATCGTGAGTTTTCCATACTTTAATACATTAACTACATTAATAACCATATGTTTAAGGGCTATTTACTGGACGATTAAGATAATTTTATATAAGAAAAATATAAATATTAACCATTAATTACTAGACCCATTATTTAGATGGTCTGGATTATTCTATATCATTGTCACTATTATCATGAATGAGTCACCACTATTTTACATCAAACACAAAACTCACATATTGTCTCTGCAAAATAAATAACGTCACTTGCGCATTGGATCTGGTAAGGCTCTATGGCCCCATCATGATGTATATGTTTCAATCCTCGCCGTACATCCATTTCTAAATATAATTTTAGGGTTGATCCTAGACAATGAGCTCGATATATGCCTTGAGTGGACCACACCACGAGAAAACAGTAGAGATTGAACGTCCACCATTAAAATCAAGAATTTTGCTACGGAATTGGTGATTAGGCTACGGATTTTATCCGTCTGAAATAGGTAAAAGGTTCTGTACGGTCGAGCTCATGGGAGCTTCCCACGAGGTCGAGTTATGTGGGCCCCACTGTGATGTGTGTCGACCATCAACACCGTGCATTTAATGGGCCCCCTTTAAATTATGGGATATCCCAAAAATCAGCTGTGTACGGAATTTAGGTGGGCCATATCATCTAAAATCATGTGAAGAAATGCCTAAAACATATAAAATCACTTGGCAGGGCCTACCTGAAATTTCGATGCATATGAAACTTTGTCTAACTCCTCGTCCAAGTGGGACACACATAATGGATGGGCTAGATTTGTGAAGCACATCTCAGTGGTCCCAACTAATGATTATGAATATTTTAATGGGAGTAACCCCTCTCAACTTTTGTACGTGGTGTGGCCCAAAAAAGTCACAGATTGACTTGATTTTTAAGCCCCAGGCCCACCATGGAATGGTGCAACTAATTGATTGGGTAGATGTTCGACACCCATCATGGTGGAGCCCACACAGTTTAACTGCATGAGAAGTTCCCATGAGCTCACCGCATGGAACCTTTTCGCACATATATATATATATAAATAAATTATAAAATTATTATATATCCATCATTAAAATCCTCCTAAGGCCCACTGTACTGTTTATTTGACATCCAATATGTTGATTAGGTTATACAGGGCCAGATGAAGGGGGAAAATAAAAATTGGTTTGATCCAAAACTTTTATGGCCCCAAAATGTTTTTTAATGTTTAACGCTCATTCAACGTTGTTTCCTGGAATGTGGTCCACTTAAGATTTGAATATATCTCATTTTTGGTCTCATGTTGTATAATTATTTGTAAAAATATATGGACGGTATGGATGAAACACACATCATGGTGGGGGCCACAAAGCACCAACCACCAGCCATTGGCTGGTGTCAGGGGAGTAGCCAATCTGTTCCCAAGCCTACTGAGTAAATCTTGTGGGACCCACCATGATTTATTCATTTTATCCACTCCATCCATCCATTTTAACATATAATTTTATTACGTAAGCTAAAAAATGAAGCCTATAAAAATCTGAAGTGGACCACATCATAGGAAATAGTATAAACTGAACGTCTACCATAGAAAAATTTTGGGAGGCCACTGAAGTTTTGGATCAAGTTGATATTTTAGTTTCCCCTTCATCCATGTATTTTTGATCTATTGAATAGGTTGGATGACAAATAAAAATCATTGTAAGCCATAGGAAGATTTCAGCGGTGGAAATCATTATTCCCACTGTTTCCTGTGGTATGGTCCACTTGAGCTTTGGATATGCTTTAATTTTAGGCTTAACCACTAAAATGATCTGGAAAAATGGATTGACGGTGTGGATAAACCAAATACATTCATTGTGTCATTGCTAACTGGATACGGCAGGGTAGGATGCAATGTGCATTGAAACCCTTTCGGGGGTCACAAAAGTTTTGGATCAATATGAAATTTGTTTTTCCTATTCATCCAAGTATTTGGACCACACCACGTGAAATGGTGTTGATTGAATATCCAACATTAAAAACTTATTGGGATTGAGCCCAAGTATGAGGCAGATTCAAAGTTCGAGTGGACCCCATCACAAAAAACAATGGGGATTGAATGCCTACAATTTAAACCTTTATACTTTGGGCCGTAGAAGTTTTCAACCAAGCTAATATATATGTTTTCCCTGATTCCATGTTTGTATTAACTTATAAACATGTTGGATCTCAAATAAATATCGCGGTGGGCCCTAAGAAGGTTTCAATAGTGGGTGTCACTATCCCACTCTTTTCTATGGTGTGGGTCCACTTGAACTTTGGATCTGCCTCGTCAGTCAGATGCACCATTCCATGGTAGGCTACAAGCTTACAAATAAAGTCAATTCATGACTTGGGTGGGCCACACCACATACTATAGTTGAGAGGGTTACCCTCCCATTAAAACATTCATAATCATTTATTGGGCCCACCTAGATGTGGTTCATAGATCCAGCCCATTCATTATGTGTGTCCCACTTGGATGAGGAGTCAGCCTAAGTTTCATACACATCCAAAACTCATGTGGGCCCCACCAATTAAATGCTTTTTTATGTTTTAGGGATGTCTTCATATAGTTTTAGATGCTATGGCCCACCTAAGTTTCGTATACGACTGATTTTTGGACTTAAAGGGGACACATCAAATGCATGGTGTTAATGTTCTACATACATCATGGTGGGGCACACACAAATTAACCTCATGAAAAATTCCCATGAGGTGACCTTATAGTACCATTTCACTATTTAGGTAACTCCTTCATGGGTGTGTAGGGCCCACCTTGATACATTTTATGTATATCGACATCGTCTATATATTTTTCCATCATATTTTAGGATGTGATTTCAAATCATAAGAACTCAATAATCTCAGGTGGGTCATACCAATCAAAACAATGATGAATAACTATTAAAAACCTTTTGAAGGCCATAAAAGTTTTGGATCAATTTGATCTTTGTAGTTTACCTTCATCTAGATCTTCTTTACATTATCAACAAGTTGGATTGCAAATAAACATTACTAAAACCTTACGATGGGCTCTTTATAATTTTTAATGGCGAGGTACTATATTATCATTCTTTCCAGTGGTGTGGTCCACTTAAGATTTAAATCTATACAATTTTTTATACCCGGCCTAAAAATGGGTTGGAGAAACAAATGGGCGATAAGGATATACAACACATCATCAAAATCTCACTTTTGTCATCTAACTTTTCTAATTTTTCTCGTCAAAATACAAAATTTAGTTTTCTGTTTTAAAAAATATTTTTTTTTTACAATTTATCAATTTTTTCATAATTTTGTTTAATTTTTAAAATTTTCTTTTTCAAAATATTATTTTTTAAATCTCACTTTTGTTATATAACTTTTTAATTTTTCTTGTCAAAATACAAAATCTAGTTTTCTTTTTTTAAAAATATATTTTTTTACAATTTGTCAATTTTTTCACAATTTTGTTTAATTTTCTAAATTATCTTTTTCAAAATATCATTTTTTAAATCTCACTTTTGTTATATAACTTTTTAATTTTTCTTGTCAAAATACAAAATCTCAACCCTTGTGTTGAAGGGCACATCTATTCTGTTAGGTAAAACACTTATTTTAATATCACAATGATTGGATAATCTCAACCATCTGATATTACCGTTGAATTTAGACCATTTTCTTTTTGACCAAGGTATTGAGGAACTTTGATTTGCACTCCTCTTTCTTAAACGTGTATATTTTTTCTTAACCTCGAGTTGCACTCTTCTTCTTTTTGTTTTTTCTTTTCATGTTTACATGTTTTAATCCCACCTTGTGTATTGTAGGCCACATCCATTCAATTTGATATAGATCCCTTTTTTTCAATTTTTCTTGTCAAAATACAAAATCTAGTTTTTTTTTTTTTTTTTTTTTTTTTTTTTTAATATATATTTTTTACAATTTGTCAATTTTTTTACAAATTTGTTTAATTTTTAAAATTTTCTTTTTCAAAATATCATTTTTTAAATATCACTTTTGTTATATAACTTTTTAATTTTTCTTTTCAAAATACAAAATCTAGTTTTCATTTTAAAAAAAAATATATATATATTTTTATAATTTGTCAATTTTTTCACAATTTTCTTTAATTTTTTAAATTTTCTTTTTCAAAATATCATTTTTTAAATATCACTTTTGTTATATAACTTTTTAATTTTTCTTTTCAAAATACAAAATCTAGTTTTCTTTTTTAAAATATATATATTTTTACAATTTGTCAATTTTTTCACAATTATGTTTAATTTTTTAAATTTTCTTTTTCAAAATATCATTTTCTTATCGAAATCTTTTTTTTTTTCCAAAATTATCAACATTATTCAAAGTTCTTATTTATTTTTTTTCAAAATCTAGATTTTTATAAAATTACATTAAAAAAAATCTAAAATTTTTTCTTAAACATTGTTAGTTATTTTTCTAAGCTTTTTAACTTTTTTTTTTTTTTTTTTTTTCAAAATTCATAAATTTTTTTGTTCTTAATTTTTGACTCGAGCATTAGAGATGGTTTATGACCGTCTTAAATGACCACTAAAAGATGGCTAAGGACCGTCTCTGACAGTCTCAAATGGAGATGGCTAAGGACTGTCCCTAATACAGACTATTTTTGACTCTGTCAGATAACCAGTAAAAGACGGTCGATGACCGTCTATAATTGAGACGGTCCTTGACAGTCTCAGATTACCAATAAAAGATGTCTAATGACCGTCTCTAATACAGACGGTCTTTGACCGTATATGAGATGGTCAAAGACTGTCTCTATTAGAGACGGTCCTTGACAGTCTCAAATGGAGACAACAATGGGTCGTCCCTAATACAGACTATTTTTGATAGTCTCAAATTACAGGAAAAGACGGCAATTAGAGACGGTCCTTGACGGTCTCAGATTACAAGTAAGAGATGGCCAATGACCATCTCTAATAAGGACAGTCTTTGACCGTCTCAAATGGCCGCATATAAGACGGTCAGAGACCATCTCGTATTCCAGACGATCAATGACCGTCTTTTATGCACAGTTAACGACGGTTTTTGACCGTCTTAAATGATTTGTGGACGTTCAAATTTTTGAGACAATATTAATGACAGTCAAGGGCCATCTAAAAGTTTAGAGACGGTTTACGGCCATCTCTAAAGCTTCTTTAAACCAAGCAATTTTAGAGACGGTTTAGAATCGTCTCTAAATCCGTCATTTTTTTTTCCGTTTTTCACGTAGTGCCTCTTATGTCAAGCGGGCCACATCACATGTGTCGCATTATGTGGACCGCACTAAAGTGCTTCATGTACATCAAATAGGCGGCACGATGGGCCCCATGTGTATCCAATCGTGCCCACCCTTATGTATATTTGAGATCCAACTTATTCATAAGTTAACATAGGGATAAATGAAGTGAAAACAATATCAGCTTAATTGGGAACTACCATGGCCCTTAGAAGTTCGAACGGTGGATGCTACGGTCCACTATTTAAATGATGGGGTCCACTTGAACTTTAGATCTGATTTACTCATTTTCCGATGCCATAAAATGATCTCATAATTGATTGGACGATAGAGATGCAACACATGCATCATGGTGGGCCCCACCATCCAAACTGTGGACGGTGCAGATAAGACACGTACATCATGTGGGACCTATAGGATTGGTTGACGTTAAGAGGGGGGGAGAGAGAGAGAGAGAGAGAGAGAGAGAGAGAGAGAGAGAGAGAGAGAGAGAGAGAGAGAGAGAGAGAGAGAGAGAGAGAGAGAGCAACTGTGCTGCCTTAAAGAGGCAGAGGTGTGTCCCACGTAGGGCCTACCCTTATGTAATATAAAATATATAATTTACTACATAAAAGAATGTCAGCTGTTGTACATGCAACTTTTCTGCATTAAAAGAGAGAGGCGGGTTCCACGTAGGGCCCACCACAACATTTAAGTTGTGAGAAGTATATTATATTATAATATAATATAATATATTGTATTATATATAATACCCCAACCACATCCAGGCCCTGGACGGCTTGGACATGCATACATCACACATGGGTGGGTCCCACGTAGGGCCCACCACCTTATATATGTGTATATATATATAATATAATATAATATATAAAATATATAATATAACATATAAAATATATAATATATGTATATATGCTGATGTCCAGGCCCTTGGATGGCCTGGACAGTCTCATGCATCAAGAAGGGCCCCACACATGGGGTGCGTCTCACCGTCCAGGGACGGTGGAGACTACACACTCAGCACAGTGTGGCCCACCTGATAGAGTGGATGGTGTGGGTGGGTCCCACGGACCTCCACCGCTGGCCCACAGTCCACTGTCAGTAACACTTCACCGTTAGCCACTCCCAGTAGGGAATCCATGCCAAGACCTCAACGTTGAAAGGAGGTATCTTTCACTCAGCCTACCACTGGAGCTATGGGTTTAGGCCTAACGGCCAAGACCTCAACGTTGAAACGAGGTATCTATCACCTAGTCTACCTCCTGAGCTATGGATCAGGGTGGGCTAATACATCAAGGAGGGCCCCACCCACATGTGTGGGGCGGGCCACGTCCTAGATGGACGGTTGAGATGATATACAAACATCATGGTGTGTCCCACATGGATGGGGTCCACCGGTAGATGGCATGAATAAAATACACACGTCATAGGTGGGCCATTGATCATAGGAAGAGAGAGAAAGGGAGAAAGGAACGTGTAGGGGAGGGACCCCGCCACTATTGGGCATTCTCTTGAACAATACATACATAAAGTGGACCCTTAAATCACAAAAAAATAAGGATGTGGGTCCATGATCACCCACCAACCACTTCTTTTAGCTCCCTTGGCTTCCTTTGCTCCTTAGCTTTGATTCCAATGGAAGATGATGAAGTTTTGATGGTTGAGATGGAAGATGGGAGGGTAGGAAGTGGGCCACATATAAAACTTTCTCATGGAGGTTTGGGAGAACCTTGGACGTGGGATTCCTCTCTTGCTTGGGAAAGTGAGTTAAGAAATGAGAGAGAGAGAGAGAGTTGAGAGAGTTGAGAGAGAGAGAGAGAGAGAGAGAGAGAGAGAGAGAGAGAGAGAGAGAGAGAGAGAGAGAGAGAGATTGGGTGATGGAGTGATGGATGTGGTGAGTGATAGGTGTGTAAGAAACTTTTGACTTTAGGGGGTAAATGATGTAAGAAAAGTATGGGGTGTGTAAGAGCTTTTTGACTTTAGGGGTTGCTTGGGAATGGGTGTGAGGTGATGGTGTACTTGACATGTACTTGACCTTAATGGGATTGATTGATGGATTGAGGTGACATGTTGTAGAGATTCTCATGGGTTTTACAACGCACAGCGTTTTTCTTGAACCGAATGCGGGCCCACATCTCCTAGCCTGGGTATCGCCTCGGTGCGCGAGACGTGGCATCGGAACCGCGCGACGGCGCGGTCGCTAGGGTACAAGTCTCTGGTCGAGCCGACTTTGGTTGACAGCATGCATCTCGGGGTTGCCCACAAATGTCAGATAAAGGTCGAAGGTTACCGGAATTTGACCGAAAAGATCGCGGAAGCCTATGGAAGGATATGGACTAGGACACGGGGCTTACACCAATTATCAACCAAGTCGCTGTTATATAAAAGAATGGATGATTTAATAATATATGTGAGTTGTTCCATTCAACATAAATGTATAGTTTAAAAGTAGTTTTGAACTTGATCGTGTTTCTATGAATAAAATCATTTATATGAAGGGACTAATTGCAAATAGAGGATTACTAGAAAAAATTTCTTATTTTAAAACTTATTTCAAACCATTTCATGTTACTCATTTTCTTATGGGGTTAGCATGGGAAGGTAATATAAGGCCAAGCCCTTCTAGCTCTACTGGAGTTAGATGGGTTTATGAGACTAGAGCCCGAGCGCCACCACTATTCAGGAGGCCTTAAAAAAAGTGGGTCTTATTGTGCTGATCATGTTTCAGTGAAAGAACCTAGTTGGAACTAGTTGATCTCGTGCTCATGTATAATGAAGCTCATATGAATGGGCCAGATGCAAACTCAATGGATTCCCATTGCGTATTGTAGAACACAACACTCACATCCGTATCCATATCATTTTAGGACACGAGTCCAAAAATGAGACAGATCTAAAACTCAAGTGGACCACACCACACCATATGAAGTTGTGGCGATTGAATGCTTACCATATAAAACTTCTTGGAAGGCCATTAGTTTTGTATCAAGCTGATATTTGTGTTTTTCCTTTGTGCATATCTATGTGACCTTTGTCATGCCCCAAACTCGAAAATCGGGCTCACAAAATTCCCGATCACTGAATCCGGTGCCGACAACCTTCGTAGTACCCCATTCTCGGCTCCTGGCACCCATATATCAGGTTCCGATCCTGTGATGCTATAAGGAGGATTTTTAATAATCAATTTAATTCATAATGAGCATAACCCATAAGCAATAACTACAAGAACACCATCACAAAATCCACTATGATAAAAAAACTTTGAGTACAAGGCGTATGAAGGGAAATATAAGATAGTGATAATAACAAAAACTCCAGAAGCTCGGCTGCACGCTCCAACTACGACGAGAATAGGTCTGCATCCTAACGTCACCTGCACGCATCAATCATGCATAAGCTTATAGAAAGCTTAGAGGGTGGTGTATGTGTGCTCAGAATGCAAGGTTAGAGTAATGCAGAAATATGTTGATGAGTACATGAATGCAGTCAACCGTACCAAGGCTATGTGGTGCAAGATATGAATACTATCGGCTATGTCAAGGCCATGCGATGCATAATGCAAGTCAAGCATGCCAATCCACCTCCACATATCAATGCAGCTCCTCACTAAAGCATCAAATCAGTACGGTTCTCAGTCTAGATAATCACCGGGATCTAGTACACTCTACGCCAGCTTGCTGTCCCAATTCGAACGCACAACTGGGAGAGTGGAAGAGACCTCACTATCCGCCTGCCAATATTAGGCCCGACTCATCGATAGTGGACCTATTCCTCAAGCTGGTCAAACTCAACCTAAAAATTGCCCCCTCACTCAGGCAGGTAAGGTCACACCCGTTTCCAACTGACCACAACATAGTGGGAGACGCGACCTACTGGTATACGGCCCTCGCGCGCTTATGTATCCACTTGGTCTCGACGTTGGAGTCATCCTCTGGTACCATCGGGTTTAGAGATTTTCACCCAGGGACATCTATAACGCCCGTATACTAGAACCAAACATTTTCGATATCCAATCCAGCCACCCACGATGTGTCTGTGGAGGCTATAGCTCTAATGTCGCTAGGGCATACAATAATTATGATTACACAAATGCAAGTGCATGAATCACCCTACCAAACATGCAATAATCCTGCTCGCGCCGCGTGCTCATGTAGGGCAACTCAGCTTATCAGGGAGCCCATAAACAATCCGTCCGAAGGCATATGCTATGATTAGTCACTCGTCATATCAGACATACATATGATGAGTATGATCATGAATCATGAGTCTATACTAAACATGTCATAGGGTGATGAGCTTGTACATAACGGATATGGGCCTAGACGACCTACTCACTACAAGTATGGGCCTATCAATGGCCCTTAGGGTGAGTGATAATGCGGACATTTAACCAACATCATCCTACAATGTGGATGTCAAACCATCATTGCTTCTAAGGCACGACCCACTATAATAGTCAACACATAAACCATGATAGAATCACGTTATAATGGGCCTCATGTACATCCTATTGGGCCTCGACTCATGGGCCTCCAATATGTCAAATGGGCCCCAAACCATGGTCTCATATATCAAAGTGGGCCTTAGTGGGTGAGCCACAAACACATGAAGATAGGCCTCAATAATGGCCTTAAAATAATCTCCAAAATGGTTGGACAGTTTGGATGAAGAGTATGGTCCACTTGATAAATAGATTGGTCTTATTTTCTTTGGTCTCAAGCCTAAAAAAAACTATACTTTAAAATGGTTAGACGGCTTGGATGCAACCCATGCATCACGGTGGATCCCATAGAGACGGAAAGGATGGACAACACAGATGAGGTACATACCTCATGGTGGGGCCCACACTAATGCAAGGTGTGGACCATAATACATACATGAGTGGTTCCCAAGTAGGACCCACCATAATGTTTATTTTCCACCCAACCTGGGCCCACTGTAATGTTTATTTGCAATCTGGCCTATTCATAAGGTCACGTGCACCTTGGGTAGGGCACACCGTGATATTTATCTACCATCCAAACTATTCATAAGGTCACGTGGACCTTGGGCCCACCATAAGATCACACAGTTAGGGGGCCCACCGTAAGGTCACACGGTCAGGGGGCCCATCGTAATGTTTATTTTGTCACCCAACCTGTTCACAAGGTCACGTGGACAGGGAGCCCACCATAATGTGGTTCACAAATCCAGTCCACCCATTATGTGCGTCCCACTTAGCTGAGGATTTAGACCAAATTTCAGTCGCATCCAAATTTCAGGTAGGCCCCACTAAGTGATTTTATATGTTTTAGGCATGTCCTCACATGATTTTAGATGGTGTGGCCCACCTGAATTCTGTATACTGCTAATTTTTGGGTGGCCCGTGGCCAGGGGGGAGGCCCACCCAATGCACGGTGTTGATGTTCAAAACACATCATGGTGGGGACCCACAGCTGGGGCCGTGAGGCCCATTGTCCGTCGAGCAATTGCAGAATGCACTGCGACCTCACTTGGCCAGAAGAAGAAGAAATGCTCTTGTTGTCCGCCTTTTAATTTTTTTTTTTAAAGAGAATTTTCGTGATTTTTCCCGTGTGGGGCCCGCATCTGAAAAATCTAACCCGTCCATTTGATTCTACGGCCCCTGATTGACGAAACGAGACCAATATGCGACATATTTTTGGTGAATAGAAGGATCAAGATAGGTTTTAATGGTGATACCGCTATTTTCTATGGTATGGCCCTCCTGAGAATTAGATTGGTCTCAAATTTTGGCTCAACGTCAGAAATGAGCTGAGGAATGAAATGGACGGCTTGGATTAAGTACATACATAAAGGTGGAGCCTGTAGGAGCGGCCCACAAAAAAAACTATACACTACGCCAAAATCGCTGTTTTGCGACGGACTAAATCCGTCGTAAAACCAAAAAACGTGATTTCGGACTTGTAAATCCCATTTGTTTAGTGGGTCGTTTTTGGTTTTACGACGGATTATATCCGTCTTTTAATTCAATAATGACGGATACGGTCCGTCGCATCATAGCGACGGATTTTATCCGTCGTAAAAAATATAAAATCTGTCGGTAATATTCAAAAAATTAGTCGTCACTAAAAACATTAGCGACGGATAAGATCCGTCGCTAATATGCGAAGCGACGGACCTCATATCCGTCGTCGATTTTCAACGGTAAGAAATTAGCGACGGATAAGATCCGTCGCTAATATGAGTACGCGACAGACCCCAGATCCGTCGTTATTTTCAATTATCAGAAATTAGCGACGGATTTGGTCCGTCGCTAAAATATCTGTAAAAAAAAAATACATATTGATAAATTATTATTATTATTTTTTTTAATCTTGCACCTGATAGTCATTCAAAAAATAATTCACAATATTGTTTGATAAAAATCCTATTCACAAAATCGGAAACAACTCAATTCAATAAAAGAGGAAATGACCCAAGTGGCCCACTCCAAATAGTCTTTAATTACCCTCCTAACTAAACACTTCCCCCCCTAAACTAGGATCCATACAAAAGAAATCCGGAACTTCAACGGTTGGCTATGTCTTGCCTTGAATTGGCTACTTGATATCTTCTCCTGTTCAACCTTCTTTTGAGTCCTTCCTGCATATATTACAAACAACCAAATTCAATCCAAGAAAAGATTAGTTTAGTCAACCCTTCATATATTACAAATAGAGAATTCATGGATTTCTATAATGATAAAATTTGTAGAGCCCATAGTGATGAATATGTCATGTCCATGCCATCCATTTTGTACCACCAGCTCATTTCAGTGCATAAGAAGAAGAAAAAAAAACAGAGAGATCTAAAGCTCAAGTGGATCACACCAAATGAAATAATGGCTATAACAGACTTCAACATTTGAAAGCCAAAGCCTTTCTGAGGCCCACATGATTTTAATTTGTCATATAATCTGTTCATAAGGTCATACTAACATGGATATAAAGAGAAAATAGGACCCAACCAAACAACTTCCAAACTCTCTTTCTAAGAGGTACTTTTTAGAGAGATTTTCTTAATATATAAAGAGAATGATTACAATCCTTACAACTATATACAATATCTTTTGCCATCACTACAAGAAAAATGGCATTTGATCAGTAAAAGTGAAATGGTGAGGATTGATTTCAATAGAAATTTATCATGAGTCATCATTCACAGAGATTGTTACTTGTTCTTGACAAGAAGGGAACAGAAAAGAGGTCATTAAGTTCTTTAATATGTTACTGACCATTCTTTGATGGAGATTCTCTTTTAGAAGGATATAATGTTGGCTTGAATGATTTTGACATTCCCAAGGTACATATCTTGAAGATATAAAGAAGAAGATTCAGGACATATCACCTTTGCTGCTTCACTTGAGATCAAATTACAATGAACTTGTAGAGTTGCAAGTGGAAAGCTACCTGAAAATTGTAAAACTGTCTATCGTGACTCGTATTCTAAAGTTATCTGCTTTGGGTAATTTGATAGATTCTAAAAATGATTCAGTTATCAGTAAGGTTGTTCAACAACTTGGCTTTTTGGGGCTTCAACTTTATGACCGAGGGAAGTTCTATTCAAGGCGTTTGGTTGAGGATATGAGTTTCCACTTCCAAAATAAGTATTCTTGTTTAAGATTTAGGAGATGGAGTCAGCACAGCCTACAGATACAGAAGAACCGGTGGTTTTGCCACCGCCTCCACCCGTCATACCACCAAATGTAGTTCCAAAAAAAGTCTCAATGTCAAATCGAGTCCCAATGGCAAGATCTGGTACTGGACGGAAAGGGCAAAGTATACAGCTGTACACAAACCATTTTAAAGTCGCTGTCACTAATGTTGATGGTTTTTTCTCTCACTACAGTGTTTCACTCTTCTATGAAGATGGCAAACCCATCGATGGGAAGGGTATCGGAAGAAGGTTGATTGATAGAGTTCACCAGACTTACCATACTGAGCTTCTTTGGAAAGGATTTTGCTTATGATGGCGAGAAGAGCTTGTTTACTGTTAGAGCTCTTCCTCAACAAAATTTTGAATTCACCGTGTTGTGCTTGAAGACATGTCCTCAAACAGGACTAGTGGGAATGGCAGCCCTAGTGGTAATGACAACCCCTGGGAAGGAGATCGGAAGAGACAGAGACGTCCATATCAATCGAAGACATTTAAGGTTGAGATTCGTTTTGCCGCCCGAATCCCAATGAAAGCCATAGCGAATGCTCTACGAGGTCATGATTCAGAGAGCTCTCAAGAAGCTTTAAGAGTGCTTGACATCATACTAAGGCAAAGACGCAAAGAAAGCAAGGATGCTTACTCGTACGGCAATCGTATTTCAACAATGAGCCTCGCAACTTCACAGACATAGGAGGTGGTGTTGTTGGCTGTCGAGGTTTCCATTCTAGCTTCCGCACCACCCAAGGAGGCTTGTCTCTGAATATTGATGTGTCTACAACAATGATTATAAAGCCAGGACCTGTTGCAGATTTTCTAGTGGCTAACCAAAATGTTAGACATCCCTCTGAGATAGATTGGGGAAAGGCAAAGAGAATGCTGAAAAACTTGAGAGTGAAGACAAGACCTTCTAATATGGAATTCAAGATTGTAGGACTAAGTGAACTTCCATGCGACCAGCAGCTGTTTACACTAAAACAGAAAAATGGAAGAGATGCCAATGGTGACAGTCCGGTGCAGACAGTTGAAATCACAGTTTATGACTATTTTGTCAATTATCGCCATGTAGAGATTGGTTATTCTGCTAGTTTGCCATGCATTAACGTTGGGAAACCAAAGCGCCCCACCTACTATCCTCTGGAGCTTTGTTCCCTAGTCTCCTTACAAAGGTACACAGTCTCTGTCCACTCATCAAAGATCATCTCTTGTGGAGAAATCTTGACAGAAGCCTCAGGAAAGAATGAGGGTGTTGACTGATGCATTAAAAGGTAATAACTATGATGCTGATCCAATGTTACGGGCGTGTGGCGTTATAATCAACACACACTTCACTCAAGTAGAAGGACGTGTACTAACTGCACCAAAGTTAAAAGTTGGTAATGGAGAAGACTTCTTTCCTCGGAATGGTCGCTGGAATTTTAACAATAAGAAATTGCTGGAACTCACAAAAATAGAACGCTGGGCTTGCGTAAACTTCTCTGCACGTTGTGATATACGGAGCCTTTGTCGTGATCTTAGCAGATGTGGCAAACAAAAAGGAATTTTCATTGATCAGCCATTTGATTACTTTGAAGAGAGTCCTTAGTGGAGGCGTTCTCCACCTACTGTTAGAGTGGAGCAGATGTTTGAACTGATCAAGACAAAACTTCCTGGAGCACCACAATTTCTTCTTTGTGTTTTGCCAGAGAGAGAATTCTGATATTTATGGTCCATGGAAGAAAAAGAACCTGTCAGAATTTGGTATTGTTACTCAATGCATTGCGCCACAAAGAGTCAATGACCAATACTTGACAAATGTTCTTTTGAAGATAAATGCCAAGCTTGGTGGAATGAATTCCTTACTTGCAGTTGAACACTCACCTTCCATTCCCCTGATTTCTAGAGTTCCCACAATCATCCTGGGGATGGATGTATCACATGGTTCCCCAGGCCAGTCCGACGTTCCATCAATTGCGGCGGTTGTCAGCTCTAGGCAGTGGCCCCTAATTTCTCTGTATAGAGCATCTGTGAGGACACAGTCACCCAAGGTTGAAATGATAGATTCCCTTTTTAAGCCTACATCAGACACCGAGGACAGTGGCATAGTGAGGGAACTTCTACTAGATTTCTATATGAGTTCAGGGAAAAAGAAGCCTGACCAGATAATCATTTTCCGGGAAGGAGTGAGTGAATCACAATTCACACAGGTCTTAAACATCGAGCTGGATCAGATTATCGAGGCCTATAAATTCCTTGATGAGAACTGGTCACCAAAGTTTACAGTTATTGTGGCTCAAAAAAACCACCACACTAAATTCTTCCAGCTTCAATCTCCGGACAATGTTCCACCTGGCACTGTTGTGGACAAAGCAATTTGCCATCCGCGAAACCATGACTTCTACATGTGTTCACATGCAGGAATGATTGGAACAACGCGCCCTACTCACTACCATGTTTTGCTGGATGAGATTGGCTTCTCCCCTGATGATCTCCAGGAGCTTGTGCATTCATTGTCGTATGTATATCAGAGGAGCACAACTGCGACATCAATCGTTGCACCGATAAGCTACGCACATTTGGCTGCGACGCAAATGTCACAGTTCATGAAGTTTGAGGATATGTCGGAGACGTCATCTGGCCATGGTGGAATTACATCGGCAGGGGCTATTCCAGTGCCGGAGCTACCAAAGCTTCATGAAAATGTGAACAGCTCCATGTTTTTCTGCTGAAGTAGCTGGTGGGTAGGGTTGGTGAACAAAATGACTTTTTGGAGGGCACGGTGGACCTGGACAAAAACATATGGTTGTAAATAGTTCTGTTTCTAACTGCAGGCTACATTAAACCTAGACACCACCTTGGGATGTTGGGTGGTGCAAACTCCATGATGCGGTTTTGGGTTTTATTAGTTTTTGGACTGCTTTGGTTGCAGTTGCACAAGTCACGACTTGGATGATTTATATGGCTGAGGTAGAAGAAGAAGATTAGTTTTGCTGCATGGATGGTGTATACATGGCTTTGATGCGTTCTGGCTAAAACAATTCCCAGCTGTCCGTTTGGACAAAATCCAGATGGCTGATGGAATCAGTCGTTGATTTAAAAAAAAAAAAAAAAAAAAAAAGAATTCCTATTTAATTTCTTGTCTGAACCAAATAATGATTACACCCCATCTCGTCCATTTCAATCCTGCACAGATCCATTTCTGCCCCAGTTTCAGTCCCCAATTAGTCAGGTGACTCATTTCAGGTCAAACCAAAAATAATAAGACTGGACGGCACCAAGTTGTATTGGACATCATTTAAAACCATGTTAAACAGGTGGGTGATGTAAGGTAGGGGCTAGAAAAACTTTGTACGTAAGAAAAATGAAAAAAGGTGCAAAAAATAAGAGGTAGAGCAGAATTGCGACGTCAAACTTACATTTAAGCTTTTTAACAAGCTCAGCTCACCCATTATAGATGTAACCTCCTAAGGAAGTCTAATAGCCTTAAAGAACCATGAATTTTGTAAGAAACAAATGCAAGCAGAAGGATATAGATGCACCAGATAGTGTGCTTGAATACCAAAAGAAAAATTGGAGAAAGTGATGCCAAAGCAAAGCCAAACCTGATATCTTTAGCTATCACAATGTTTTCATCTTCAGCGCCAAGATGGTGTAGTACCACTTCTGCTAACCGGCCACCACGGTATGCATGCTGAAATAACAAAATGCATGAAATCAAGCCCTGGAAAATTGGCGTGCTGTAATGAAACAATTACCATAACAGGTATGTTACAAGTGGAAGACGCAAGACATGAAACCCATAGCATGCAATTATCTGGGGAAAAGGCAATGATCCCTCCCGCCCTCTCAATCCCTTGAAAAGATTCACACAGGTTACAAGGAAGCTGGCACTTACAAAACATAACAAAATCAATAAAAACAATTTCATGATGGAGTTCCACATGAACTAGAGACAATTTGATTTCACTACTAACAACAGGATGGATGTTTCATATGATAAACAGAGCATCGATGCCACTAACCAATAGTTTGCACGGCGTATCCCTTCTCATAGATTACATTTGTTATCTATCATGAAACTTTATGAGGAAGCAACTGGTTCCCGCCATGGAATTTTCAATGGGATAAGCTTCATAATGCTTGGACAGAGATCTATCCTTTCCATACAGTTTACAAAAACTTACAGGGAAAAAAAGGGATACATTAGCTTCTGGATTTAGGATGCTTAAATCTTCTTTTCATGTCAGTATCACATTAGCCTAAGCTTCACCACATTTGGTCCTAAATACAGATTTCACTGGCTGCATTTTTCTGAATAGAACATCAACAGCAAGGCTAGATTGATGAAACATAAACACAAAATCTGGTAGGTCAGGAAATAATCTCAATCACAATTTAACTATTTCTTTTAAGTAAATAGAACATTTACGATTCAATTTGGCTGTGCATGCAAGACACTGTAAGTGAAAGATTGACTAAAAGAAAGGTCTAAAAGAAAGATTGACTAACCAGAATTCATGCATGGTCCATGCAAACTCTTCCAATTCCCATCATGAGCAACACATCAGTGTTGAAATTTCAGTCCGTAGGTAGATACATCAAGAGAAAAAGTACAATAGCGATCAAATAGATCTTTGATTATTTATTTATTTTTTAACTCAAAAGTTGAATACTCTCATACTTCAATTGATAAAATATCAATTAATAATTTATATAATTGTTAAGTTGATAAGACCAACTTCTATCTATGATTCCACAATGCTCTAAAATGGAATTTGATTTATTTGTGCAAAATCTTTGTAATGTACAATATTACCATAAATTTCAGTAAAGCCCAAAACCATATATCAGTAAAGAAATCATAGTTATCTGTGGATACAACCAAAAACAAGAAGCATGACAGTTTCAGAGATCATAATAGAACATCAGAGATCATAACAGATCATCACCCAGCTTAACTTGAGTCAGAAAACTGAAAATGTCAGTATATAGTTTAAGTGCATCTGCAGTCAAGACAATGCTGACTGGCCAATCTACTTTGTAACCCAAAGTGATAAAATCAATGGCATGGACACCTGCAATGATGACATAATAAAAGCTCAATTACAATGAGAAACACAAAGGACAATCAGTCGATAACCATACAACGCATTAAACTTATGCTTAAAAAACTGTCAAAAATGTGCTAGGAAATGTATCTCCAAGGTGCAAGGAGCTTTTGTATATAGCAGACAGATTATAGATGAAACTTTGATTGCCCACAAGTGCATCAATTCCCAGTATATGGAAGCTAAAAAGGGAAATAGATGAAAGTACAGCAGCTGCCATTGGCCTTTTTTCTTTAAAAGGATAAGTACAAATCCCATGGTGGCTTTTGCTAATTTTATGAATCAATCTAAACGTGATTTTAAATAAATCTTAGGATTTACCTTTTCAAAATTTACATTCCAACATGGCATACCATTTAAACATTATATATGCTTCAGTTTTGGGATCAGGCACTAAAATTATCCGATAAAATGGATGAACAGAGTGGATCAGATACGTAAATCATGGTGGACCTCACAGAGTTTACTCAGTACGCTAAGCATAGTGAGTGACTCACTACGCAATCCGCTTCCCCTTAATTTTTGGGAAAAGATGTACAAGTTCAGATTAACCTGATGGACAGGTTGGATCTTACAGCTATTTGCCATGTTGACACATGTGGTGTAAAACCAATTAAGCACTTCAAAATATATATATATATATATATATATATATATATATATATATATATATATATATATATGGAACAAAACATTGGACCATACCAAGTAGAGGAAATATGTCGAAACAAACGAAATAAATCCCCTTGGCATAACTGCAACATTCCTTCAAATAGAGATGAGAAGTGTGAATAGAAGATCAACCAACAGAGAAAGTGGAAAGTAAAATTTATGGTGAATAGGAAAACATACTTCAACATGCTACTGAGAACAATAACTCCAAAAAGATTGAGCCCTCTCAATCCTATAACCATTGCCTTCTCTGATGTTCCTGCTTTGCTGAAACATCAGAAACCACAATAATGAATCAACATTCGACAATTATTGGATGTGGCTCCATGCGTTGGCTGTATGCCTCCGCGAGAGAAGGAATTCCTACTGGAAATGGCCTTGTAGGATGGCCGGATACAAAACTGTAGCAAACCAGTTGGGCCCTAAGCCTGGCTCTGACTTCGATTGCTGCTATTGCTCTTATAATGGCCCTGTCTTCAGGCACACAGTTTACAAGAATATCACACAGTTTACAAGAAATAGAAACATGATATCAAACAAAGAACTGATGAAGATCTTTATGAGCTAAGTCAAGCATTGAGGATCCTAGAACCTCATGCATATTAGACAAAGAATCTACATGCTCTAACAAAGAACAGGCATCAACCTCCCATTCTTCAATATCCTTCAGAATGCATCAAGCATCTCTGGTGCTTTCAAAGAGGCTTTAAGCTTTGTCGAGTGACTAGTTCCCGCAAAATCAAGTGCATGAGTATACAACATACCCTTTTAGAAAGCAGTTGACTCGAAATGATAAAACGACATCAACATGCAAGGCATTAACTTTCACAAAGGATTGAGCATGCCCAACAAACAATGAGACATTAAAAGGGTTGAGATGCCCTTATCCATGATTCAACCATCGATAATGCATCCTTGACATCCTGGAGAGAAGGCATTTTGCAAATATGCTTTCTGAAGCCATGAAATATTCAAAGACAATAATCATAAATTGAGGGATTTATCAAATGATCAGAAGGGTGAGTAACAAGAACTAAAGCACAGTAAATGAAAACCTTAGGGCATCCTCAAACTCAGACATCTGACCCATGCTACAAAGAAGACGCCTAGCACTCTCTAATTAGAACCTTACAATTCATTATACTGGTTGATGATGGTAACATTGCGATGGCTGTAGAAGTGAAACCTAGCCATCCAGTTTGGATATTTTCCACATTAAAGAAAGACATGCAAAGAAAATCGAATTTCTAAGGAGCAGGCAGCTTTCGTGGTCCCACCTCTAATAAAACTGTCAAATATCACTCAAAGCACCATCATCGTCCAAGCAAGCATGACTGTGACGTACATGCTAAAAAATGAGCACATACATGAACTACAAACAAACGGGACATGTCTACGTGCAACCATTTGTGAATAAGACGGTTGTTTATACTCTAGTTGCATGTGACACTTGGTACACAACACCTAGAAATGGTACGGTAGTATATATTGACTCAAATGGTCAAATGGACTAAACTGTGGAAAACACTGTTTTTAAGTTACAGTGTAAAACTCGATGGTTGAACATTAATCCTCCGGATAATTTAGCAAAAGACCAAAAAAAAAATCGATTCCAAAGAGCAAGCAACATTGCGGTCCCACCTCTAATAAAACCCTGTAACATGCAGAGGATCCTCTATGTTGAAGGCACAGGTAAAGTCAGTGATGTCCCTTCTCATTGGTCAATGTCACCATCCATGCCACTGTGTCACAAAATACCATTTTCGTGTCTCTTGAATAGACTGTCCATTACACATCCAATGAGTAGGGAAAGTTAAAAAATGAGGCACATTCAATTCTCAAGTGGACTACACCACATAAAGCAACATTGATTGAATGATTACCGTTGAAATCTTCCTAACCTCCACCTATGAGGTTTATTTGCCATCTAACCGCTTCACGAGATCACACAAACAGAATGAAGTAAAAACACTAATATCAGCTTGATCGAGCCTTTTGTGGTCCCAAAATATTTTCAGTGGTTGGCATCAATTCCCATTGTTTCTCAGGTTTGGCAGACTTGATCCTTGGATCTGCCTTGTTTATGGTCTCATGCCATTAAATGGAATGGAAAAATGGATGAACAATTAGGATCTGATACATACACCATGATGACAGCTGCAGAAGTTCCCCATATCAACACTTCCTGATTTCTCTCTCGCTGGAATTCTAGCGCTCACCACACAGCAGTCAGTGAATTTCTTGATGTGTGAAATTTGCATGGCCCCACAATGATATATTTCTTAGATCTACACTGTCCATCCATTCTTTTAAATCAACATGATTTTAAAAACAAGGCAGATCCGAAGCTGAAGTGGGGCCACAAAGCTAAAGTGGGCCATACCATGCACAGAAAGCAGTAGGAATTGATGTTAGCATTGAAAACTTCTTGGGCCACTAAAAATTCCCAAGAACTAGCTTCTTCTAGTACTCTAGAAACATCCATGAACAATTTCTCTTTTGTGATTTGTAACCTGAAAGTTATTTTTAAGTTGAAAGATCATGAAATGGTAAACCACAACCATTGGTTAAAACTAAAAAATGCTCAAGAGTCACGACAGAAAAACATACAAAGCAAACTTCTTTCATCACTCCTGGATAAACTCAGTGGCATTTGAATAGTTAGTGTCTCGTAGATGTAACAAGAATATTTTATAAGTTTATAACATTTAAAATAATTGAGGTACATACAAGATTGCTTTAAAACTATAAGTCGAGGACTAAAAACTGGAACACTTCAGATGAAACCAACTCATACTTGAATTTAAAACCATGCTCGAGAAATCCGACCAAGTGCAATTTGGCCCTACAACCAAATCTTTGCCTTGGAAGCTTGAAAGTTTTTTAATAGTAGAGACGCTTACAAGTGCAAGGTATTTAAAGATATGTATTCACATAGCAGGAAACTAAATACAAAACAATCATTAAAATAGGGACCTGGTAAAACACATAAAGAATGGATGAATATCAATACCTTAAATGCTTTTTCTCTGCAGCGAGACTTCCTTAATTCTGCCTTGACATGGGGCAACTGATCAACTGTTTAGGAAAGGAAACTAAATCTCAGTGCCATGGTATAAAGAAAAAACAACCTTGCTAAGAGTTTCTATTGATTGAACAGGATCTCTAAAGAGACCAAACCATGAACTCTCAATGATTCTCCAGCTTCCAAAATGCTCGTTAGTTCCTCAACAATCACATTGTAATCCTCCCGATCCTGAATGTTTACAAGACATTCATGAAAACGATGAATCCAGGAGAGAGCATTAGAATGATACTGCCTTAAAAGCTTCAATTCCAGAATGTTGACAGTGAAATTATCTGCATCTTGAAGAACAACCTCAAGTTCCTGCATAAGTGAAAATAGTGGGTATATGCCTCCTTTTCAAAACGGAGAATAATAAGTCCCATTTCCTTGAAATATTAAAACTGATGACATCATCTAAGTTTGAACCTTCAGATTGCAGCAGGCTTCTTTTGTGAAATGCATTCCCTTACATCATCTACCCAAACCGAGAGCACAGGATAACACTCATTCAAGTTACCATTACTCAGTACATAAAAATGAAATTGAAAAGAGCAGTAGATATGTAGCAAGTGCAATTGCTATTAACCTAGTAAAGCACTTGAAAGAAGATATGCATGAGAACTTGAAAGGAAGTGCAATAAAGAAAAGGAAAAAACAAAAACAAACAGTAAATTGAGCTGGTGCAAAGCTTTTATCCTGACAGGATGGTTCCTGCAGAGGAGTTGCCAGAACTTTTCAGCCTCACATAAGCTAGCTAAAAAATGCTCCCAAAACATTATGTTATTGAATTAGGAGGATACTTAGCTTCCAGTGTCTTTCTGAAAAACAACATCAGGGATGATCATGATGGTCATTACCAACATGATGTGAAAGCAATTGTATTTCATAAACACCTACCCTTTGATTGGTTCCAATCAACAAGCCTTCTCATATCCACTTTCTCATTATCCTATAAATGTTATCATCAACAAACTATTATTGATTTTCTACTAAAAGGAAAAAAAAAAAAAGATTGAGAAAACAGTGAGATTTGAAGTTCCAAAAAGCAAAAAGATTGAGAACAACACACGAATATGGGACTAGCAATTGCAATTCAATTAGATAGTGCATCCAAATGCACCCAAATAAGTACCAACTCTGAAACAAAACATGAATTTCACAAAAACACACGGGCACTGGAAAATAGGAATAAAATCTTTTGGTAGCTAGGCCCATTTTTCTCGCCATTTCCTGACAGAAAGTTCCAGACTATAAGGAAAGGATGCAAATATCATTTTCCTCACAAATACCTATAAAAACTCAGAGACCCAAAAACCCCATCTGACAAAAATCATAAAATTCAAGAGGGGAAAAAATAACCACAAAACCAAAAGCACAACATTCCACAGAAAAATGCATTTTACAAGCACACATGTGAAAGTGAAATGTCAGAAAATGAAAAAGCTCAGAATTCCACAAATACAAAGATCTCTGACAAAACCAACAAAACCCATCACCCAAACACATGATCCAGAGGTACCCAAACATGAGTTTTTTTTATCTGCACCCACTATTTTGATATACACATACACAGAGTGCATGCCTACATTGCAATGCCAATGAGTCCCCAAAGGGGGTGTATCTTCAAACCAAAGGGTGTAAATATCAATTCCCAAACAAAGAACAGAAAATCCACATCTGACAAAAAGTGAATGACAACATTGCAATGACAGAGTCCACACAGAGGGTGTATCTATCAAAACCAAGGGGGTGTAAATATCATTTCCAAAACCAAGTACACATAAACCCACATCTGACAAAACAAAGTGCATGGCAACATTACAATGACAATTAGTTCAAAAGGGGATGTATATATCAAAACCAAGGAGCTGAAAATATCAATTCCCATAACAATTACACATAAACCCAACACCCAAAAAAATAGGGGGTTTCCAATCATGGGGGTTCTGAATCCAGGGGGTTTCCAATCATGGGGTTCCGAATCCAGTGGGGTTACCAATCATGGGGGTTCCGAATATAGGGGTTTCCAATCAGACCTTTGGGAGAGAAAGATTGAGAGAGAGATTAAGAGAGAACCACCACTATCAATCGATTGAGAAAGAGATTGAGAGAACCACCACTATCAATCAATTGAGAGAGAGAGAGAGAGAGATTGAGAGAGAGAAAGAGAGCAATACCTGATGTTCGTGAAGAGATTGACAGGAAGAGAGAGGTGGGAGAGACCTCTAGGGTCGGCGCCGGGAGAGGGAGAGACGGAGAGTGGATGAGAGGGAGAGAGAAAAGACGTCGGCTCATTTTAGGGGAAATCGGATTGCTTACTGAGTTAGTCAGTACGCACTTATCGTACTGAGTAAACTCTGTTGGGCCCACCATGAATGTTTCTGGTCTATCCACGCCATCCATCCATTTTTCCATCTTATTTTAGGGGTTGAGACAAAAATATAAGCATACCCAACGATCAAGTGGACCATACCGCAGGAAACAGTTGGAATAATGATTTCCACCGTTGAAACCATTATGTGGCCTAACAGTGATGTTTATTTCTCATCCAACCGGTTCATAAGATCACACAAACATGGATGAAGGGAAATCACAAATACAAGCTTGATACAAAACTTCTGTAGGCCCCAAGAAATTTTCAATGGTAGATGTTCAATTCACACTTTTCCTGTGGTGTGGTCCAATTGAGGTTTGGATACACTTCATTTTTTGGCTCAAGTCCTAAAATTATCCGCTAAAATGGATGGACGGAGTGGATAAAATACACAAATCATGGTGGACCCTAAGGAGTTTAAGCGTACTGAGTTACTCAGTACGCAATCTGCTTCCGTTTGGATTTCCTGCTAAAGCCTTTGGCAGGATGTTAGGTGGGGCCCACCACCATGTTTGTGGGAAATCTACTCCGTTAATCCATTTATAGAGCTCATTTTAGAAAAACATATCAAAAACGAAGTGGATCCAAAACTCAAGTGGGCCACACGAGATGAAACAGTGGGAATTCAGTGAGAACCGTTGAAACATTCTTACGGCCATAAAAAGCTTTGTTTCAGGCTTTAAAAAAAAAAAAAAATTATTTTGTATTTTCACTTCATCCCAGTGTTAATGACCTTATAAACTATTTGGATGGCATATAAACATCAAGGTGGAGCCCAGAAGGTTTCAACCGTAGGTATTTGTTTCCCCACTGTTTCCTCTGGTGTGACCCACTTGATTTTTGGATCTGACTCATTTTTAGTCTCTTGTCCTAAAATGATCTCTAAAAACGGATTAAAAGAGTAGATTTTTCAAACACATGGTGTTGGGCCCCACCCAGCATCCTTGCGCAGGACGCATGGACCATTAAAAACCTTTTAGGGGCCATAAAAGTTTTAGATCAAGCTAATCTTTGGTTTTTCCCTTCATCTGGTCCTGTATGACCTAATCAACTGATTGGATGTCAAATAAACAGTATAGCGGGCCTTAAGATGGATTTTAATGGTGGATATCCAATCGCCATTGTTTTCATGTGGTGTGGTCCACCTGAGATTTATGTCTCCCTAATTTTTGGTATAAAACTGTAAAATAATCTGAAAAAATGGATGAACGGAATAGATGAAACACGTACATCATAGTGGGGCCCTCGTAGCACCGACCACCAACCATGGGGTTAGTGGTACGGGAATTAGCCAATCCGTTTCCAGCTAAATGAAGGAAGATGAATAGTTGGTTGACGTCAACAAATTCTGTGGGTCCCATCATGAGGTATGTATTATATCCAAACCGTCCATCCAACTAGCAAGCTCGTCGTAAGGCTTGAGACAAAAAAATAAGACAGATTTAACCATCAAGTGGACCACACTGAAAAAAGCAGTGGGGGATTGAACGTCTACCATTGAAACCCTTTTGGGGGCCATAAAAGTTTTAGATCAAGCCGATCTTTGTTTTTTCCCTTCATCAGGGCCTGTATGATCTAATCAACAGATTGGATGTCAAATAAACAGTATTGTGGCCCTTACGAGGATTTTAATGGTGGATATCTAATCAATATTGTTTTCCTATGATGTGGTCCACCTTAGGTTTATATTCCTATCATTTTTTTAATCAAGCCCTAAAATGATAAGTAAAAATGGATGAACATAATGGATGAAATACATACATCATGGTGGGCCCACATAGCACCGAATACTAGCCAACGGGCGGGTGGCAGAGGAGTAGCCATTCTGTTCCCATCCATGCTCGTATTTGTGGTGTGATCCATTTAATCTTTGGAAATGATTCATTTTTGGAATAATTCTCTGAAATGATCTCGAAAAATGGATGAACGGTGTGGGTTGATCCCAAATTTTCGGTAAATCCAAAACTCAAGTGGACCATGCCACACGAAACAATATAGAATAATGATTTCCACCATTGATACTTTCCTTGGGCCCACAATAACGTTTATTTGACATCCAACCTATTCATAGTATCAAATATATATGAAAACACAATTTGATTTAAACATATGAAGTAATTGACTCTTCAATCTATACTAATTCGATTGTCCAAAAATAATTAAATGTTCAATTAGTGGATGTGCCTAATAATTTATTAAAAAATATTATTTTTCACAGATAAATATCAATTTCCATTTAAAATTTCATTTTCATAGATAAATTACAGTTTTTTTCAAAATGAATATTTTTTACTCTTAATTTTTCTTTGAAAACTTTTAACAAAATATCATTTTTATTATAAAATATTTCAAAAAATAAATTAAAATACAAATTCTGAATTTTTATTTTCAAAATATCTTGAAATTTCACATTTTTTAATTTTTTTCCCAAAAATTCCAAAATGCCTATTTTTTTCTTCAAAAGCATCATGTTGTTTTTAACTTTTCAATTTTTTAAAAAAAATTTTATATATATATATATATATATATATATATATATATATATATATATATATATATATATATATATATATATATATATATATATATATATATATATATATATATGTCCAAAATCTTAGTGTTTTTATAAATAACTTTTTCTTTTAATTTCGAATTTTAAACATTTTCAATTATTTTTTCAAAATCACAAAATTTTTCAACTTATTTATTTTTCGTTTCAAAATGTTTGTTTTTTGATAAACTATCGATTTTTTAATGTCGTTTTATTTTAAAAATTTTCAATTCTTTTTCACTTCTCCATTTTTTTAAAAGCATTTTATTTGAACTTGTCAATTTTTATTGAACTTCACATTTTTATTTTTATTTTCAAATTTCAAACTCTCATTTTCTTGTTAAAAATATTTTCATTTTTAAACATTGTGAAAATTTTCACATTTTTAAAAATATTTTTAATTTTCTTTTTCAGAATATTATTTTTTCTCAAAATCAAATGCTTTTTTTTTTTTTTTTCAAATTTATCAACTTTATTAAATTTCTTTTTTTTGTTCCCACAAAATAGATTTTTATTAAATCAAGATTTTTATTTTTTCAAAATCTAATTTTTTTCACAAACGTTATTAAAATTTTTTAACTTCTCAATATTCTTTTTCATGTGATATTACAAATCATTAAAATATTAGTTTTAATTAAAAAATTAAAATAAAAATTCCACTCATTTAATATAAAAACAAAATAAAACTTTTTTTTTTTTGCATTCAATTAGTTGTTAAAAAATAATCTTACATACAAATATGTACAATTAAACCACAAAAATTCTATTAAAACACAATTATTAGACTATAAAAAAATTTAAATTTCCACCAAATTCAAAAAATATAATAACAAGTCCTTTTACGACGGACCTGATCCGTCGCAAAATTATCTGAAAAGCGCGCCATTATATATTTTGGGCAGGAATTTGTAACTGTTAGTTTCCGTCGCCAAATCAAAATTTGCGACGGATTTAATCCGTCGCCTAGTTACGACGGACAGAAATCCGTCGTAAATACGTCGTAAATCAGATTTTAGCGACGGATTTTGGTCCGTCGCTAAATTTCGCAACGTTCGGACTACGGATATCCTGGAAAGGCGAGTTTAGCGACGGATTTTTTCTGTTAGCGACGGATTAAATCCGTCGTTAAAGCAAGAGATTTTTGCGACGGATGAAGTCCGTCGCAAAAATACGTCGCAAATTGGCCATTTTGGCGTAGTGATATATATATATTTGTTAGTCGTTAGTACACACCCATGTCAGTATACAAACTCCATGTTAGCCACGCCTGTCCACGGCTGGCCAGTATTGGTACAACACATGCACCATGGTGGGTCCCACATGTACGTGGCCCACCACCATGCATATATATTTATTAATATAATATTAATAATAAATATAATATATTATATAGCATGTAGGACTTCCCACCATCCCAAAAATGGACGATGTATTTCACCTGGAATGTGATGGGCCACACCGTTTGATGGATGGAGTAGATTTAACGCGATTCGGTGGGGCCCACATCATTCTACGGGAAGGATAGAGAGAGAGAATGACACGTGAAGGGGAGGGACCCCGCCACTCTTGGGTCCTCCTAAATACAATGTATACATCAAGTGGGTCCCACAACAAGTGGGCCCTTAAAATTAGAATCAATGGTGGATCACCCACCTATCTTCCTTCTTCTTGGTCCCTTAGACTCCTTAGCTCCTTGCCTTCGAGTTTGATGGAGGTAGATGATGGATAGATAGTTGAGATGAGAGATGAGAGTGTAGGAAGGTGGGCCACACTTGGATTTGTGAGAGAGAGGGTTTGGACGTGTGATGGGGTGTTGCTTGGGAGTAGAGAGATGAAATGAGAGAGAGGGAGAGAAGTAATGGCTTAAGGGATGGGGTGATGTGGTGGTTGTAAGAAAGGGTGATGTGGAGGTATGACTTTAGTTGAAAATGGAGTAAAAGAGGGATGGTGAGGGGAGAGAGAGAGTTGACTTGTGGAAAAGAAGGATGGGTTGTTGTACTTGAGGTATGGTTGTACTTGACTTGTACTTGACATTAATTGACTGATTGTTAGGAATGTTGTAGAGATTCTCTCGATATTCGCAACGCACGGCGTTTTCTTGAAATGAACGTAGGCTAACATCTTCTATCCTGGGTATCGGCTTGGTACGCGAGTTACGGCGTTGGAACCGCGGCGACGGTGCGGTCGCTAAGGTACAAGTTTCGAATTGAGCCGCCTTCGGTAGACAGGACTCGGTTTAAGATCGCACGCAAAAGTCGGATACGAGTCGAGAAATGTCAGAATTCGACCGGAAGGACCGCGGATGCATATGAAATGGTACGAAATAGGGTACAGGTCTTACAACCTTATTAACAGGTTGGGTGGCAAATAAATATCATGTTGAGCCCTTATAACGTTTCAACTATGGGCGCCTTTATCTATGCACTGCTTCTTATGCTGTGGTCCGCTTGAGCTTTGGATCTACCTATTTTTGGACTCATGCCTTAAAATGATCCGGCAAAAAAAATAAATGAGCAGTGTGGAAAAAACACATATGTCGGTGTCTAAACTGAATTCCAATCAGGTGTCGCAACGTCACAATCAACAACTATATGCTAGTTGCAGTGATTCAACCAAATTATTATACAAATCGGTAGACATCTATCCACACGTGTTTATATCGACCATCGGCATATGTGAATTGTCATCCTTATGATCACCTTATTCTTTAAGAGTTCTAGCCTTCTTCACCACTTATCGGTCCTACCTATCCAAAGATGTGTTAGAGTTGGTGCCACTTGCAAAAGAATAATGTTACCTTGCAACACTTTGTATGTAAAGCAGCGATGCACTTCTATGTGTTTAGCACGAACATTAAAGATTAGATTTTCTGCTAACCGAAATGATTTTTTTCCCCTTCATTTTTTGAACAATATAGCCCAAATAAAGTAATAACTATGATTCTGTAGACACCCCACCTAGGCTAAGATCTTGATAAACTAGGATAATCAGGTAACCATGATCATATCCTAAACCAAACCCTAATCCCAGCTTAAACTCAAACCCAAACCTCAGCCTAAACCCTAGACTCAGCCAAACCCAAACCCAAACCTCAGCCTAAACAATAAACCCAGCCTAACCCTAGCTTAAACCCTAATCTGAATCGAATCAGTACAAACCCTAAAAACACACTCGACCATTTGAGCCTAAAAGCCCAAAAGGGGACTTCCGGACAAGCCAGAGCACCAAAGAAAGCCCACCAACCAAAGCCCGGACCAAACCTAGCCCGAGCGGTAGTCGGACTACCGCGGGCAGTAATCCGACTGCCACCCCAGAACGGATAGGTGTCTCCTCCGAGCAACAACTGTCTCTCAACCCAAAGTCAACTTTCATATGGATTTACCCCCCCAGCCCACCTTATTTACCATTTTACCTACCTCCAAGAGCCAATGAGAGCATGCTACATGGCATTCCTCTCTCTTCAGCCAATCTCAATATGCCATGTCAGCTTTTACCCCTCATAAATCCAACAATTACCACAATGCCATCAAAAAAAGGCTATATAAATAGCCCACTCCTCTTCATATTTCACACACCAAGAAGAAGGAACAACTTCTCCTTTCTAAAATCTAAGTGAGAGAGAGGGAGAGAGAGGAAGGGAGTGAGGGTGAGAAGGAGCTCCCAAGCCTCTAAGATAAGATTTTTCAGCTATCCCTTAGCCTCCTCCCAACCTTCTCAACCCCACAAGTCTAGCTCGGATTGATCATGCTATAGCCCATGTCTTAGCCTATTCAAGATCAAGCTAAAGATCTTTTCATTTTGTTTACATACTAGGATTCATCATAACATCTCTTCCCTTCTCAACCCCCCTACTTCTCTAGATCTCTAGTGAACGTATGTTTTGTGACTTGCCGTATATTGGATCCTGTCACAACAGAAAATTCCTAGTGATCTAGTCCACTTTTCTTTACCTTTTTACATAAACATCATCACATCCACCTTCTAGACACATCATTGGATGTATGCTCTGTGGCTTGTCGAAATTTTGGATCTTGCAGCATCAAAAATCTACATGTGCATAGTCCTACTTCGACCACATTATTCATTCCTTGAGATTTCCTTACCACACCAAGTAGAGACCTGTAACACCCCGTACCATCAGTACACGGGTGTTACCCTTTAAAACCCACATTAACCTAAAGCAGATTAGGTTAATCAAAAACTTGTCTCAACATACACAGTATGGGGGTTCCGGTTAACATTAAAGCAATCCATCAGCGTCTACAAGAGCTAGAGCACGCCCTACGACGGTCAGGAAGGTAAGGCTATTCCAACACCTGAATTAAAACCATCATAAACAATTTATATTGGTACAACACGCTTGTCACCAACACTCGAGAACTTGTTGGCGACGGACGAAGCCTTCACCACAACCAATGCACCGAATTAACTATTGAAAATTTGTATCAAACTCACCTGATCAACAGATCTCGTCATATGGGGCCAATGTTGGTCCCAATAAGATGTGTCATACCCCGCCTAGGCCTCAACCCCGCACTAAAATGAGCTAAGACCCCTATTACTAGGCCCCAAGAAAGGATAGATTTATCACAAACATCATGGTGGACCCCACGTGGGTTGCATGTGCACCCCATGCGTTCACAAATGCTGTGCACTGGGACGGTTGGTTTGGTCAAACGACCATTGACCGAACCCTATAACAAAAAAAATCAAGAAAATGACCATTCTAGCATTCCCTCTGTTTGAAACCGACCTACTTCAAACTTATAAGCGGGCCACCACGGCCACTTTCCGATTCAAATTCTTCATGGGACCCACACGAATAAAATGGTATAGCCGTTTGATCATTTGTAAGCAAGGGAGGGAGATTGAACGCCACCGTCCATCTTAGCCTAAAAACCACTCGACCAAGAACCTGCGGTGTGAAGAGAGAGAGAGAACTGCCCTTCTCCTTTGGGATGGACGAATCTCAGCCGTCCATGGTGAGGACGATCGCAACCGTCCATCCCTCTCTCCTTGGACTATAAAAAGGGCACACTGTAGCCCTTGAATCCACGCTAGGGAGGAAGAAGAAAGAGAGTTAGAAATAGGGAGCCGACCCTCTGCTTCAACATAAGTAAAAAAAAATGGCAGCAACTGCCCCTATCAAACACTCTTCACTCATTCCCTTATCTTCCTCTTTTCTTGTAGTTGTAACTATTACATTCCTGGACCGAGACTAAGCCAAGAAATGGCTGAGTTCAGGGCCAGGGCTGTGTCAGGAAACATGCAAATCAATAGCTGTCTTTCCATCTGAGGAACCAGATAAGCAATGGCCCAGGTTTCATGCCAATAGCAGGCCACAGTTAGGGTCGAAATCCAGCCAAGTAATGGCTGAGATCATGAACAAAACAAAGCCAGAAACCGACGTTGTTCAGTCCTATCCCAAGCCAGACAATGACTATGGGATGGATTGAGAAGCCTGCTAAGCAAAGGGTCCCCGTTTTGGCAGGAACTGAGCCAATCCATGGCGCTGGTGAGGTGAGAAAACCAACCCATTTGCAGTAAAAACCAACCCCTTTTTGCAGCGCCTGTTTCGGGCTAAAACCTGGCCAAATAACGGCTGAGCGTCGGTCCAAGAACAGAGAGAGACAAAGCTCTGTTTGGAGCTGAGACCAGATCATCCAGTAGGCCACCTCTGACCGTCCATCAGGCCACATGATCGGCTCTATTTGGAGCTGAAATCGGGCTAAAGAAATGACCAAATAATGGCCGTGCATTTGGCCGAACAAAGCTTTGTTTTTAGCTAGGAACTGGCCGAGTAGATGGCCATACAAAGGACCATAGGGATGGACTGATACCACCATCACGCGGGCCCGAATCTGCCGTCTATCAGGCCTTGATAGTGGCCATGGGTTGGCCGTTGATGGACGGTGAAACCAACCCTCCAATGGGTTACGCTTAAACCGAAAATTCGAACCGGAGACGATCCTCCAAAGACTGCCGCAGTAGGGGCCATCCATGCGCGTTACATGCTGGTGGGCCGGTCTTAGGCCTTACGTAAATTGCAGGTGGGCTTCACTACGTTAGGCCACACATTGAAGAATGGTGGGTTGTACGAATGCTGTTGGCCACCCTACTGCATATCCACACCGTCCACTGTCTTGCCGGGTTAAGAGAAACCCATCTACACTGTCAAGGAGATCTGGACGGTGGTTGCTAGATGCTTCAACAGTCCATAAATAAGTGTGTATATTATATAAAATATACAATATACGTGATGCTACGTAGGGTATACGTATATATGATACATGGGTGGATGTAAACGTGGTGGGCCCCACATGGGACCCACACGTGGAGTAAATTGACGGTGCATGCATGCACCAGGGAGTGAAAACAGAATATATCACTTCACGTAAGCTACTGCAAAATTTTGAGATCTCATCATGTCAGATGAGTCTGAAAAATCTGAATGGTCCACATGGAGCAGAGCCTTATGAAACCCCCAGGCTCAAATTTTTACTTTGAACTAAAACTTTGGTGGGCCACGATTAATGCAAATAGTTTCTTCCCTTGTATTGCATTTATCTTTGCTATGGCCCACCAGAATCTTAGATTAGGGTGAAAATTCACCCCCTAAAGTTTGTTGGGATTCCACATCTTATGGACCGTTCGGATTCGACACCCATGCTTATGTGGGACCCACACACTTGCAAGCCCTACTCATGGATATACACTGTCCAGGAGCTGGACGTGATGCACTTAGGCCCTCCAGTGCTGGTAAATATGTAAATATTATAGGTGGCCCACCTCCATGCGAAACCTGTTGAGGGTCAAATATTGCTTATCAGACCCCATTTATTACCTGAATTTATGAACATAATACTGTTTAACGGCCTGTTGTAATCATGTTTATGATGCAAGGTGCAATTACAAGCTGGAACTGAAAATGATGATAAAAGCGTAGATTTAATGCGATGATGACACTAAAGGTAAGGGACGGACTCCAGCAGACCACGATTGACGGAATTACTCGCCAAAGATCTGCGGAAATCGAGAAACTGAAGCTCAAGTGGCCTGAAAGTCAGACAAAATGTAAGATCACAGGGTTCCCACCATCCGTGCTGCTCGAAACTTTATACATGAGCTAAAGAGCATAAATGAACAGTACATGTCGAATTTCGGCTCCTGGATCTCTGTGGAAGTGGCTTAACGGCTAGATCAGCCCATAAATTATCAAATCTGGGGCCCACCTGCTACTTGGATATGCTTCACAATTGGTCTCAACGTGTAAAATGAGGTGGAAAAACGGATATACGGTATGGATTTCTCTCAAACATCACAGTGGAGCCCACATGACGGTGTGCGTGCATTCAATGCATGCACACACGAGCCGCACCGGACCCGCGTTCAGTCAACTAGACGGCTGACCCGTCTTCCTTCGAGTGCAGGAACAGTGGACGAACGCTGTCCGTCCGATTTTCAGTAGTGGGACCCACTCATCCTCTATTCGGATGATCTGAACCGTCCATTAAGTTAAGAGGGTGGCCACGCATCTCACCTAGGTGTCCTCTTTTCACCATGCAATCTATTAGAAGATCCTGGCCGTTGAAAGCAGGATGGACGGTGGAACTAAAGATCGAGTGGGCCGCATAGATTTCACTCCAGAATACACCTTTCCGGGATGGTTTTCCGTGGCGAACCTCGTGGATGGAATGGATTTCTTCATCGCTGTCAAGGTGTCGCTCACCGACCATCACAGCGAAACATGGCAAGCTCTGTTCGCAACAGAGCTTGCGGTTTTTTTATTGTGGGCCACTTCCGTACACCAAAGGGATAATCTGGACCGTCCATCAAAGTCGTACAAGGCCATGGACCAAGGCCTAGGTGGCAGATTTCAAGAAAGTATCAAAGAACGACTTCCCTACCGTTCAAACGCAAGATAGACGACTGAGTAGAAGAAATTGTGGGCCACGCTGAAATCAACCTAATCTCGTCATTTTCAAATGGTTTTTCGAGCTTAATCTAATGGACGGTGTGGATTTTCAAAACAAAAGTGAAGTGGGTCTCGCCGAGCATCGCAGAGCAAGACTCCTTCGTTTTGCACGTCTAAACGCTGTCTGATTTTCTTGAGAATTGCATGATCATGGAAGTGATCGGACAGTCGATCTGGACCATTCAAATCACTCCTAAGGTGAGGCTCTCCAGGGATAAGACGTCTGAATGGCTCAGATCTTGAACTTGGAGCACTCTTTGGCCGATAAATCAAGCCAAACGCAAGGCAGTTGGTATTCTCTTCACTGCGAAACGTGGCTGCTGCGTAACTTGCACGCCCAGTCTCCAACCACCGCTTTAGGTCATCTATAAAAGGGAATCGAAGTTTGGAGGTAGCAGCTGGGCTTGGTGGAACGTGAGGAGGAGAGAGCAGGGAGCTTGGCTTGGAGCTTGGGCTTGTGGAGCAGCTGTGGAGAGAGTTCTGTTAAGGTTTTGTTTTGTTTGTGATTATTTTTAAGGGACTCAGCCAAATCATGTCCGGCTAAAACCCCTTAGCTAGGGCTAAGGGGTGAAGCTTGTAGTGAGATGGGATTTTACTTTATGCCTTTAATTTATTTCTTTTTGTGGTTGAATTGATATTAGTTTGATTATTTAAGGGAATACTTTTAGTTTTTAATGGTCTGTTGTGACTAAAATTACAATGGGTCTGCGATAGCTTTGAGTATGTTCCTTTCCTCTTTATGTTTATGACGTCAGGAAGCCCTGTTGTTCACCATCGTCTCCTGGGCATGGTTGGATGTCGATACCCTTCCTAACCTTCATAATCATCTGATTGGTTGGTAATTAGTTTAATTCTGTTGTTTACTTTGTCTCCTGGGCATGGTCTGGTGATGGAATCCATTCTAATTCATACACCTTTCATCTCTTGAAAATTATATCAATGTCAGTTCAGTTAATTTCCATGATTTGTGAAGCAGGCATAAGGTCTCCCTGATCTCTACAAGTGGATCCTCTGAATCCCTAGTTTCCCTTTAATTTAATTCTCTAAATTTTTAGATAAGTATTTCACCATTATTCCTCAAATCACACTCGATTTAGGTTTCATCTCATCCTAGTTCTAGTTTTAGTTAGTTTCAGATTAAGTACAGGTTTCAGTCCCTGTGGATTCGACCTCGGTCTTACCGAGTTATTACTACATCACAACCCTATACTTGGGGAGTGAACAAGTTTTTGGTGCCGTTGCCGGAGACTGACGGCTACGATTTCCTGAAATTAATTGGATTTAGAGTTAGTTTAAGATTAGGATTTTACTAATTTTAATTTTTAATTTTGTTTTCTATTTTGATTCATAGAACTAACTTATTTTCTATTCTGTAGGTTGTTAGGATAGAACTTCTAATTTGGTAAACTCTTTCTGATTTTCTAGATTTTCTAACTCTTTAGATTTGGTTTGCTTTAGAAATTTCTTATATTTAGAAACTAACTTATTTTGTTTTGTTTTGCAGGTCTTTTGCTTAGGGACTCCAATTTGGTAACTTCCTCCCAACCCTCTCTTTCTTTCTAGATTCATATTTTCTTTCTTAGGATTAGGTTTAGAATTTGATTGAGGGCTGCGAGTGTTTCATGCCCAAGTGGGCCCGTGACGACACTCGAAGTCTCTTGACTGAAGGAGGATTAGTTGAGGGGTTGACTGTCCATCGCATGATTAGACACCGCTCAAATTCCCCTGAGTTAATTGAGGTTATAGCTGCAAATCAACCTCAAGCACTACCTCAACAGATGGATGAGGAAGTACATGATGAGAATGAGGTGCTTCAAGCACCCCCGCCTCGTACCTAACGAGATTATTTACAACCGGCGGGGGTGAGTACGCCCTCATGCATGATTTTTCCTGAGAACACAGGACAGATGGACATCAAGCCAGGAGTTATCCAACTCCTTCCTAAATTCCATGGGCTTGAATTAGAAAGTCCATACTTACATTTGAAAGAGTTCGATGAGATTATAGCCACCTTATACTTTCCCAATGTATCCGAGGATACAATCAGGCTGAAACTCTTTCCTTTTTCCTTGAAAGAGAAGGCTAAGACGTGGTTACATTCACTGCGTCCTAGATCCATTGGCACGTGGAATGATTTGCAGAGGGAATTCATAAAGAAATTTTTCCCACACCATAAAACGATTACCCTCAGAAAAGCAATCATGAACTTCGCCCAAAAGGAAGATGAAACATTCTACCAATGTTGGGAAAGGTTCAAGGATCTTGTCAGTTCATGCCCACAACACGGTTTTGAAATGTGGCGCATTACAAATTTCTTCTATGATGGACTGACATCTTCCATGCGCCAACTGGTCGAGACAATGTGTAATGGAGAATTCATGAATAAAGAAGTGGATGAGGTATGGGATTACCTCGATAGACTTGCCGAGAATGCACAATCATGGGACCATTACCCAAAATCAAACACCACGCCTAGGCCAACTCAATCTAAGGAGAAAGGTGGAGTATATCTCCTGAAAGAAGAGGACGATGTAAATTTTAAAGTGACTAATCTCACGCGAAGAGTCGAGGCCATGGAAGGAAAAAAGGATAAGGTTAATGAAATTGTTTGCGGCATCTGTGATTGCAACATTCACACAACTGAAAATTGTCCTACCATATCTGCCTTTCGAGGAGTGTTGAATGAGCAAGCCAATGCTGTAAATAACTATCAAAGACCTTTTAATGGATCTACCTCCAATACATACAATCCTGGTTGGAGAAATCATCCAAATTTTAGTTGGAGGAATGGACAAACTGCTACCCCTTAAAGTTTTTTCAATCAAAATCCAAATCAAGGGAAACCTCAAGAAGAACCGGTTCAAAATTCCATACAAGAGCTGACTCAGGCAGTGCCTGGGCTTACAGACTTTATGCGAAAAATAGATTCACGTATGACGGTTATAGAAAAGAGGATGCTTCCTGCACAACCGCTCCCCAATCCTAAACCGCAATACGAGATAAATGATCCCAGCTCTTCAAATCAAATGGGACACGCTAAATCCATCACCACTCTTAGGAGTGGGAAGATCATTGATAAAACCCTTCCGGTTAGGCCCGAAAAGCCTCAAGAACCAGAAGAGGACAATAATGATAGATCTAGTGATGTCCCACAAAATTTAGAACCGGAACTTCTAGAGAAGCCAGTTGCTCCGTTCCCCCAACGGTTGGTTGCACCAAAACGTCTTTCTAACTCTTAGGATATTCTAGAGGTGTTGAAACAAGTGAAAGTCAACATTCCTCTACTTGATGTAGTAAAACAAGTTCCTCTATATGCAAAATTTCTGAAAGACCTATGCACGACCAAAAGACGGCAGAGTATTCAAAAGAAGATCTTCTTGACTGAGAAAGTGAGTGCCATCCTGAAGCAAGACGTGCCGCAGAAATTCAAGGATCCCAGTAGCCCAACCATATCATGTGTAATCGGGAACCATCGAATTGATCATGCACTTCTTGACTTAGGAGCAAGCGTCAATCTGATTCCTTACTCGGTATACAAACAGTTAGGATTGGGTGAGTTAAAACCTACCCTAACCACACTACAACTTGCCGATCGAACTGTTCGTGTACCAAGAGGGATTATTGAGGATGTGTTAGTCCAAGTTGATAGATTTTACTACCCTGTAGATTTTATCATCCTGGACACCGAACCCATCAACAACATGAGCACTCAGATTCCCGTCATTCTTGGTCGCCCATTCGTTGCCACGTCAAATGCAATAATCAATTGCAGGAATGGTATCATGACTATGTCTTTTGGAAATTTGACATTGGAGTCAAACACCTTTTTCAATAACAGCAGCAACGCAGAGGATGATGACGATGTCCACGACATTAACATGATCGATACTTTCGTGGAAGATAGGACGCCCCTTACCTTATCCTCTGATCCTCTAAAGACGTGCTTGGCCCACTCCCATGAGTTTGATGATGATATGATTAGGGAGACGTGTGCCTTGCTTGATACTGCACCAGTACTTGAAGTTAACCGGTGGAGGCCACAATTTGAAGAATTGCCACAAACTGATGTAGTGCCTCTACCGTCTAACCTCAAGGCACCGAAGCTTGACCTAAGCCTTTGCCCTCTGATTTGAAATATGCCTATTTAGGTCAAGATGAGACATACCCGGTGGTGATCTCTGCCCACCTGGAGAAAGAACAGGAGAGTATTCTCATATCTACTCTCATTGAACATAAAGGAGTCCTAGGATGGACGATTGCAGACCTCAAGGGAATCGACCCCTCGATTTGTACTCACCACATATATCTTAAGGATAATGCAAAGACAGCTCGGCAACCACAACGTAGATTAAATCCAAGCATGAAGGAAGTTGTTAAGGCCGAGGTTCTCAAACTATTGGATGTGGGTATCATATACCCTATATCTGATAGTCAATGGGTGAGTCCAACTCAGGTGGTTCCTAAGAAGTCCGGAATCACCATCGTAGCCAATGCTAACAATGAACTCGTGCTAACTAGAGTCACTACTGGGTGGAGAATGTGCATTGACTACAGAAAGTTGAATACCGTCACAAGGAAGGATCACTTTCCTTTGCCCTTCATCGATCAAATCTTGGAAAGGCTAGCTGGTCATTCCTATTACTGTTTTCTTGACGGGTATTCGGGCTATAATCAGATTGAAATTGCCCCTGAGGACCAGGAAAAGACCACATTTACATGTCCCTATGGCACCTTTGCTTACCGAAGGATGCCATTTGGATTATGTAATGCCCCTGCCACCTTTCAGCGATGTATGTTGAGTATCTTTTCTGATATGGTGGGGCAATATCTAGAGGTCTTCATGGACGATTTCTCTGTCTATGGTTCATCTTTCAGCAAGTGCTTGGAAAGTCTTAAACGTGTGCTGAAAAGATATGAAGAAAAGAACTTGGTACTTAATTGGGAGAAGTGCCATTTCATGGTTCATAAGGGGATTGTCCTTGGACATATCATCTCGTCCAAGAGAATTGAGGTAGATAAGGCAAAAATCGATCTTATCTCTAACCTACCTCCACCTAAGAACATCAGGGACATGCGATCCTTCTTAAGACACGCAGGATTTTACAGACGATTCATAAAGGACTTTAGTCTCCTCTCTCGTCCTTTATGTAATCTTCTTCGATGTTCCATACGAGTGATCTAAGCAATGCCAGGAAGCTTTCACCAAGCTTAAAGGCATGTTAACCACTGCACTTTTCATGCAGCCACCCGACTGGAGCCTTCCTTTTGAGCTTATGTGCGACGCCTCTGATTATGCTCTTGGAGCTGTTCTAGGCCAGAGAAAAGATAAGAGGCCCTACGTCATCCATTACACGAGTAGGACTTTTAATCCTGCCCAAGTGAACTACTCGACTACAGAAAAGGAACTTTTAGCCGTAGTGTTCGCCTTGGACAAATTTAGGTCCTACCTGATCGGATCCAAGATCATTATCTATACAGATCATGCGGCACTGAAGTATCTTCTTTCTAAGAATAATTCTAAGCCCCGCTTGATACGATGGATCCTTCTACTCCAAGAATTTGATTTGGAAATTAAAGATAAAAAGGGAGTAGAGAACGTAGTGGCCGATCACCTTTCTCGCCTTAATACCTCTGATTCCCTTGAGGCGACCCATATCAATGACATGTTCCCTGATAAATAACTATTCAGAGTCTCCCATTCACCTTGGTTCGCTGATATTGCTAATTATCTTACTACAGGTTCCATACCGACACATTGGATCACGAAGATAAGAAGAAATTTTTCACCGAGGTGCGTAAATTCTTCTGGGATGATCCATACATGTTTAAATATTGTCCAGACCAAATCTTGAGGAGATGTGTGCCAGGCGATGAGCATCAGAGTGTCATCTCCTTTTGTCACTCACAGGCCTGTGGTGGTCACTTTTGTAAAAAAAAGACCACGGCCAAGATTCTGCATGTGGCTTCTATTGGCCCACTATGTTCGAGGACACTCATGAGTTTTGCAAAGCTTGTGAGCGTTGTCAGAAATTGGGAGCATTGTCCCGTCGAAATATGATGCCCTTGAATCCCATTCTTATCATAGAGGCATTTGATTGCTAGGGCATCGATTTCATGGGACCATTCCCCCAATCTTTTGAGAATTTATATATTTTGCTTGCCGTAGACTATGTCACTAAATGGGTCGAAGCGATTCCGTGTCGGAATAATGACCATCGCACGGTCATTAAATTCCTAAAAGAGAACATCCTTTCCCGATTTGGAACGCCTCGAGTTATTATTAGTGATGGGGGCTCACACTTTTGCAATAGGCCATTTGAGAGTTTAATGAAGAAATATGGTATCTCTCATAAGGTGAGCACCCCATACCACCCACAGACAAGTGGGCAACCTGAGATTTCTAATAGGGAAATCAAACACATTTTGGAGAAAACGGTTAACCCTGATCGTAAGGATTGGTCAATCCGATTGACCGATGCCTTATGGGCGTACCGTACTGCTTTTAAAACCCCTATTGGAATGTCTCCCTTTAGACTTATCTATGGGAAGGCTTGCCACTTACCTGTGGAGTTGGAACATAGAGCCCACTGGGCGATCAAAAATTTAAATTTCAATCTGAACAACGCTGGCTCGCTACGCAAACTTCAATTAAATGAACTTGAAGAAATCCGGAACGACGCATACGAGAACTCGAGAATTTACAAGGACAGGATGAAGGCGTTTCATGACCAACATATTCTACGAAAATCATTCACGCCAGGTCAGAAAGTCCTTTTGTATAATTCTCGATTACGTCTCTTTCCAGGGAAGCTTCGATCTCGTTGGACCGGCCCTTACATTGTTGTTACTGCTTATCCTCATGGAAATTTGTTGAGATAAGAGATCCGACAATGGCAAGGAGTTTAAAGTAAATGGACATCGCTTAAAGCCATTTGTCGAGAAATTTGATTCAGAGGACATGTCCATGCCTCTGACTGATCCTGTTTACCAGGACTGATCTCCTAGTCTGATGGAGGTATAGGTAGGTTTATCACTTTCATAGGATTAGGTTAGTTGCTTTGGTCTGGCTGAAGACATTAAACTTAGCGCTCCTGGGAGGCAACCTAGTTTTTTCATTTATTTCATTTTCCTAGTTAGATAGTTCAATGTTTGTGGGTAACATTACTGCAAACCCTTACGAGACTACAACTCATCCACTAGGGGCAACCTAGGGGTTTAAAGGCTTGTTGCATATGCCAAATGCAATCGAGAGCACCTGCGAAAGTGGTATAGGTAGGATTTTATTTTTATTATTCTTGTTTTATTTTCTCACTCGTGCTGACCGGATTCCATGCTGCGATCTCTTGGAAAGTCTCTCACGATTCATCATTCAGGTACTATCTTCCCATCACTTCATATTTACTTTTCGTTGTCCCATGTGCATTGTATATTCATATCTTTTACATTGAGGACAATGTAGATTTTAGGTTGGGGGTGGGAGATTAGGTAACCTAATCAGTGTTTTTCTTGGTCTTGAGCAGTGTTTTTCTTGGTTTTGAGCAAAAAATTGTGAAAATTTTTAAATTTTTTCTGGAAATTCTTGTGAATTTGATGTGATTTTGACGACTATTACGTATTGTTGGTAATTCATGACTTTTGGATTCAGTTATCTGTAGATTTCACAGTTAAGTTTGAATTATTAATCCATGATTAGAAGTTGTATAAACATTGATTGAGTCATGATTTCACATACCACATCTCACTTACACATTGAGATCTTAGTTTGATATTGAATGATTAACTTGGTAATCACTGAGCATGAAAGAAACCAGCCTAAAAGATTTGGCCATCAGGGTATAAGAAAGAGTTGCACCATGGGTTTGCTCCCTATAGGTGTGGATTCGATTTTTCATGATTAACAATTGAAAAGAGTTGGGCGACTAGTTTCACCATAGGTTTGCTCCCTATAAGTGAAAATTTGATTCCCATCTTGACATTAAAAAAAAAAAAAAAACTAGAAAAATGAAAGAATGATCTATGAGGTAAAGTTCTGGTTTAGGTGATGGTAGTTATGAATTTTCTGATTGATTACCAATGATATCATGAAATCGACAATTTGATCTTTTAATGATGGTAAGCTGAGATTTCACTATACACCCATGGAACTTAATGTTTGAAATATTCTAGTTTATGGATTAATATTTGAACTTGATTATGAAATTCACCGTGCATGGGAGGCCAGGAGAAATTGATAATCAACATTCATGAATCCTAAGATTTCTCATATCTGGATTGTTTTTCAAAATATCACTCGGCTTCACAAGAATTGTTTTATAATTTTCAACTTAATGTTCGCATATTTTGCTCGGGACTAGCAAAATGCTGGTTGGGGGTTGTGTTGAGGGTCAAATATTGCATATCAGACCCCATTTATTACCTGGATTTATGAACATAATACTGTTTAACGGCCTGTTGTAATCATGTTTATGATGCAAGGTGCAATTACAAGCTGGAACTGGAAATGACAATAAAAGCATAGATTTAATGCTCTGATGACACTAAAGGCAAGGGACGGACTCCAGCAGACCACGATTGACGGAATTACTCGCCAAAGATCTGCGGAAATCGAGAAACTGAAGCTCAAGTGGCCTGAAAGTCAGACAAAATGTAAGATCACAAGGTTCCCACCATCCGTTCTGCTCGAAACTTTATACATGAGCTGAAGAGCATAAATGAACCGTACACGTCAAATTTCAGCTCCTGGATCTCTGTGGAAGTGGCTTAACAGCTAGATCAGCCCATAAATTATCAAATCTGGGGCCCACCTGCTACTTGGATATGCTTCACAATTGGTCTCAATGCGTAAAATGAGGTGGAAAAATGGATAAACGGTACGGATTTCTCTCAAACATCACAGTGGAGCCCACATGACGGTGTGCGTGCATTCAATGCATGCACACACGAACCGCACCGGACCCGCGTTCGGTCAACCAGACGGCTGACCCGTCTTCCTTCGAGCGCAGGAACAGCGGACGGACGCTGTCCGTCCGATTTTCAGTAGTGGGGCCCACTCATCCTCTATTCGGATGATCTGAACCGTCTATTGAGTTAAGAGGGTGGCCACGCATCTCACCTAGGTGTCCTCTTTTCACCATGCAATCTATTAGAAGATCCTGGCCGTTGAAAGCAGGATGGACGGTGGAACTAAAGATCGAGTGGGCCGCATAGATTTCACTCCAAAATACACCTTTCTGGGACGGTTTTCCGTGGCGAACCTCGTAGATGGAATGGATTTCTTCGTCGCTGTCAAGGTGTCGCTCACCGACCATCACAGCGAAACATGGCAAGCTCTGTTCGCAACAGGGCTTGTGGTTTTTTATTATGGGCCACTTCCATACACCAAAGGGATAATCTGGACCGTCCATCAAAGTCGTACAAGGCCATGGACCAAGGCTGTAACGCCCCGAATTTTCAGGACCCGAGTACACGACCCGTTTCCCAAAAACTCGAGTGTTAACCTTAAAGGATGGTCAAATATATATTTTTCTTTTCTTCTTTTATCAGAGTAAGCAGATGAGCGTAGAATGGACAAGTAAGCATAAAGGAAAGTTCCATTATCATTTAGAATATACAAAAGAGTGCCCATAATGACTTATACAAACCAATGTCCTCATTTTTACAATTACAAAATGAAGTGGTATTACATGTGAAATAAAATAAATTACAACAAATTTGAGATATGAAATCCTGTAGCAACCCTTAGCAAATATAATCATGCACCCTTATCAACCATAGCCTGCTCCTCATCAATATGAACATGAATGTCGTTGGAGCCCACTGCTGCACTGTACGGTTATATATTTGATGGATGAGTGGCCAACTCAGTGTGAACTCCCCTCAAGATTACACACCGCCGCATTAGGTAAGAATAGTTATAAAATAAAGCATACAAAACAATACATGATGCAAATCTTATTATGTGCATGGATGCGTGAAGTATGCAATCATCGCCCCGGGGATGCTCATCCGTGCGATCATCGAACATAGGAAACATCATCCAGTCGGGTCCCCATGCGATCGTCGACCGGGTAAAACATCCGGACGGTCGGTGCCGGTAAAACATCCAGACACAGGCGATGTGGTGGTCATCGGCCGCAACATTCGGCGTAATCGCGGGGCATGAAGATCAGGTCATCATCATAATCGAATGACCGGTCATAAGCGCAACATTCAGCGTAATCGCAGGCAAAGTGATCCAAGTCATCGAGATATGCCATGTATGCATGATTAGCCAATCCGTTATTAATTCAATTACAACCAGCAGGTTTAATAAGCTCAAAGGTCACTACGGGGAGCACAAGGCCCAGCGTAGGCCGACAGCTCAGGCATAGTGTCCCATTCCACCATCCCTGGCTCATGAGGCTACCACCTTAGGATGTTTAATGGAAACTCATCGACTAGTGGCCAATCATATTACAATATGTGGGGCTTACCATCGCATGGTTGCACAGTATAAAACATCGAACCCATGTAGGGAAAATATCAAATAAAACCACGTAGGGCGAGTATCAAAATATGCCACATAGGGCGAATATCAAAATCATACGATAAAGACCATCCTTAAAAACCATTGGGCACAACAACCCTGGATGGTAGGCCCACATCAATGATCCATCTAGACCACCACTCAAAAACCACCGAGTCGAAGGTCCATTACGATCACAAAGAGTCAAGTTACATCCCAAGTATGGGTGTACATTCATACGTGGGAATTTCCCACTAATGTACCAGTTTAAGTTCCGTAAGCAATCCACAAATAATCCACAAGCATGAACAATTATACAGGAAATCATAAAGCATGTAAGACAGCAATTTAATTTCTATCAGCTAACACATGTGATTATAAGGAGAGATATCAATTATGAATTTAAATAAAAACTATAACTTAAGCTAATGAGAAGATGGAAAGCTCAAGGGGAAGAATCATCACCTTATACTTTGAACCGCCTACCAATGTCGCTAAGTGCTGGCGCCCTTAGAAATATATCCTACCACAAATCATGAACTTGTATAATTAGGTCCAAGTTCTAATAACTACCTAGGGTTTAAGATCATAACCTAGGGTTTGAGTTATCTATCTTAGGGTTTTAATGTGGAATTAGGGTTTTCACCTTAGGGTTTAGTTATAGGCTTTAGGTTCTAGGATTTGAATCCTAGTTTATCATTATTATTATTATGGTACAATGGATCAATTATTATTCATGATGGGAGTATTTATTCAGCAATATTAATGATGGTCCGTGAGTTCACGTTCATGTACCGACATTACCTAACACTGATAATCTCTCAAATAATTCATAACAATATAATATTTACTACTGATACTATAATAGGGATTAATACTCAATAATTATGTTAACGAGTGATATACCAATCCCAAAAGGACAATGATAAATAGTTTCTAGTGCTAGTAGCCTTGGGCTATCCACTTATATATACTAGCAATACTAACATTATAATCAATAACGATAATTGTTAATATCAAGCTTTTGTAATAATTATTTTTAGCAAGGTTATCCTACTAGTGGTTAATCATATTGCAATAATTGTAGTAATGCTAGTGAAGATGATAAATCATGGAACTTACTTAGGGAGAGGTAGTTTACTCACATAGATTGACTTGACAATTCAACTCATCCTCCATTCGAGCCATAGACCCACTCCGTGACTCGACTCAGCTGAGTCGATCCAACTCGACCTCAGCCAGGCCTGGACTAGGCCCAAGCATTAGCTGGCCCGGCTGAACTCGGCCCTGACTCGGTTCCAACCGAGTTGACTCGGCCCTTCCTCAAGTTTCTCATCTTTCCTCTCTCTTTTTCTTCTTCTTCCCTACCCTTTCTTTTCCTGCTTTCTTCTTCCATCACTGGGAATGCCCAGCAACTAGCCTAGACCGAACCAGACCCAAGCCAACTCGGCTCAGCAGCGAGTCAGGTTGCTACCCGAACTCACCATCTCCCTCTCACTTTCTCTTTTTTCTTTCTTCTTCTCCTTTCTTCTTCCTCTCTCTTTCTTCTTCTCCCTGCTGGGATGTCCAGCAGTGAGTCCAGGTGGACTAAACCCAGCCTGACTCGGTCCAACCTCGACTCGGTTTGAGCAGCAACGAGGTGCAGCTGCACCACGTCAACCCTCTCTCTCCCTTCTTCCTTCTCATTCTTCTCCCTTCTTCTTTCTTCTATCATTCTTCTATTTCTCTTTTCCTTCTTCCTTCTTTTCTCTTTTCTTCCTTCTTCCCAGCTGCTGGAAACACCCAACAAAACTCGCCAACTCGGCCTGACTCGACCGGACGAGTGGGTCACGGTGGTGTGGTGCAACAGCCGCACCACCCTTCTCCTTTCTTCTCTTTTCTCTTTCCTTCCCTACTTCTCTTTCTTTTCTGCTGCTGGAAGTATCCAGCAGCACCAGGAACAGTCTCGAACAGGGCCCTATTTCAGGCCAGAATCGGACCCAGCTCGGGTCGGCGTCAACAAGGGAGATGATCCGCTGATAATGGCGGATGTCAAACGGAGGGTTCTCCCTCCAATCCACACCTTTCGGAAGGTTTGTATCGACCCTAAGAAGCTTATGGGTAAGGGTTTTTTGGAGCTTGGGAGTGATTTGGGCGGTGGGTTCGCTAGAGGGAGGAAACGGCGATTTCCTTGTGTTGGTGCAAGAAGAGAGAAGGAAGGCCTGGTTACGTGGTTGCTCCCTCCCTTTATACAAAAACCTAACTCCCTAGCATCGTTGGATGGGAAAAGAACGGCCAGATCTGATCTGGCAGAAGCAGTTTTCACCAAACAGTGGGTGGGAAACAAAAACCGGTCTGGTTTTGCAAGGAACGCCTTAAGCAAAATGGATGGCTGTGATGCGCTTATGGTGGACGGTCAGGATGGACAGGTGCAGGAGGACGCGGATCGTTGAGCTGGCGTGTAGACAGTTTCTATTTTTGGGAAGAATGTGCTAGTAGGTCCTGATTGCACTGGCGTTTGTGTGCACGTGTGGTTGTATGAGTGCATATGGAATACATGGTTTTGCTCAGAATGAGCTTCTCAACATGATGGACGGTTCAGATCGGACTTTTGATCACAGATGGTGGGCCGTTTACAATTCACACGGACGGTGTCCGTTCGCTGGCAAAACGCAGAGAGGAGAGAGAGTGCCTCTCCGTTTTTGGAAATGGCGGGTCAGCCCGCTGCTGACCGAGCGTGGTGGTCTGGTGCGCCTCAAGTGCACCACCTACGGTGTACACGAAACGGTTGTGGGGCCCACCGTGATGTTTTGTGAGAAATCCACACCGTCCATTTTCTTCGTCAGATCACGCTGAGGCCCAGACAAAATAATGGGCCAGATCCTAAATTCAGGCGGGCCATACGAATCAATCTCAGGCCCTAATGGCAGTTTTCTGTCCATCAACGGTCGGATGATCCCGAATTCGAATGTCAACGGTTAAAAGGTATAAATGGACCATATGAAAGGCTTTCATCATATATAACTAACTAGTACGAATATTAATATAATTTTATTATTATTTTTGTGTATTAAAATATTTAAAATCTTATATTCATATGTAAACAAAATTTTAAATATTATCATACTACTATATCCATGCTATTGATCACATATTTATATGATTTGTAATATACAATACTATATGATACATATATATATGAATTGAAATTTTACAATATCATGTTTAGATTCACATTGTTAAATAATATAAATTTTAAAACATTTAATGATTTTGTATACATATTTATGACAGATATTTCAATACGACATTGGCATTTATAATTCAATTACATACCGTAAAATTGTTATCCATAATGCTTGGTTAGTATAATATTATTATCATACTATTCAATGTACATTAAATATATAGGTGTCACCCTATTGTAATACATTTTCATACATTTCTATATGATAATTAAATTACCAAAATCCATTTATAATTTTTTTTTTTTTTTGATCTATGATTGTGTAACACTTATATGAAATAAATAAATAAATAAAGATGATTATATAGTTATTAAATATCACAGGATCGATGGTTTGATTCGCCTATCAAGGTGATTGAAGTCCTAGCGATGGGTTGCGTTATACTTAGGCCGGACTTGTATTTATGCTAAGTTTGGTTATACGGTAACACTCGAGTACTGGAAAGTACGGGGTGTTACAAAGGCCTAGGTGGCAGATTTCAAGAAAGTATCAAAGAACGACTTCCCTACCGTTCAAACGCAAGATAGACGACTGAGTAGAAGAAATTGTGGGCCACGCTGAAATCAACCTAATCTCGTCATTTTCAAATGGTTTTTTGAGCTTAATCTAATGGACGGTGTGGATTTTCAAAACAAAAGTGAAGTGGGTCTCGCCGAGCATCGCAGAGCAAGACTCCTTCGTTTCGCACGTCTAAACGCTGTCCGCTTTTCTTGAGAATTGCATGATCATGGAAGTGATCGGACGGTCGATCTGGACCGTTCAAATCACTCCTAAGGTGAGGCTGTCCAGGGATAAGACGTCTGAATGGCTCAGATCTTGAACTTGGAGCGCTCTTTGGCCGATAAATCAAGCCAAACCCAAGGCAGTTGGTATTCTCTTCGCTGCGAAATGTGGCTGCTGCGTAACTTGCACGCCCAGTCTCCAACCACCGCTTTAGGTCATCTATAAAAGGGAATCAAAGTTTGGAGGCAGCAGCTGGGCTTGGTGGAACGTGAGGAGGAGAGAGCAGGGAGTTTGGCTTGGAGCTTGGGCTTGTGGAGCAGCTGTGGAGAGAGTTCTGTTAAGGTTTTATTTTGTTTGTGATTATTTTTAAGGGACTCAGCCAAATCATGTCTGGCTAAAACCCCTTAGCTAGGGCTAAGGGGTGAAGCTTGTAGTGAGATGGGATTTTACTTTATGCCTTTAATTTATTTCTTTTTGTGAACTGAATTGATATTAGTTTGATTATTTAAGGGAATACTTTTAGTTTTTAATGGTCTGTTGTGACTAAAATTACAATGGGTCTGCGATAGCTTTGAGTATGTTCCTTTCCTCTTTATGTTTATGACGTCAGGAAGTCCGTTGTTCACCATCGTCTCCTGGGCATGGTTGGATGTCGGTACCCTTCCTAACCTTCATAATCATCTGATTGGTTGGTAATTAGTTTAATTCTGTTGTTTACTTTGTCTCCTGGGCATGGTCTGGTGATGGAATCCATTCTAATTCATACACCTTTCATCTCTTGAAAATTATATCAATGTCAGTTCAGTTAATTTCCATGATTTGTGAAGCAGGCATAAGGTCTCCCTGATCTCTACAAGTGGATCCTCTGAATCCCTAGTTTCCCTTTAATTTAATTCTCTAAATTTTTAGATAAATATTTCACCATTATTCCTCAAATCACACTCGATTTAGATTTCATCTCATCCTAGTTCTAGTTTTAGTTAGTTTCAGATTAAGTACAGGTTTCAGTCCCTGTGGATTCGACCTCGGTCTTACCGAGTTATTACTACATCACAACCCTATACTTGGGGAGTGAACAGAACCCACCTGGTGAAAGTACTCCCCATCCTCACCGTCTAGATTTTTCGACGGTGGGTACTCACCCTGGAGCATGCGTTTCACTCCAACTGTCCACTGTTTGGGCGATGGACCAGTGTGCCACTGAGATGGCATCAGTTACTGCATCTACGCTATGAGTCCCACATGCAGCATGTTTCATCCGCGCCATCCAAAAGTCGGGCCACAACCCTTAATGTCTGCATAGTGCGGGGCCCACGCATAGTATTTTCAGGGGGATCATCTGCACCGTCCATTGCTGGGCAGTGCTGTGTAGGACCTACAATGATGTATATACTCTCCACGCCACCGTCCGCTGTGTATTTCACCTGAGATTTACATCTCAGTGGGCCGCACCTTATGGGAAGCCCAAATGGGCTGCTCCACACTACCAATCAGGTGGGCCTCAGTAAATTCCACACAAATTTCTGATGGGCTGCATTGCAGGCCTGTGATTGAGCCTTGTTTTAGGACAATATCAGGCCTTGGATCCAGATGAGCACATACGTCCCTAACTGGGCCCAGCTTGATTAAAATAGAACCACTTATTGGTGGGCCTGATCACCCTTGGCCACAACCCAAACAACTTGGCTTAGGGCCTTCCAGCCCTCACGTATTAAAAATTCGTAGCGCATTAACTAACGTAAATAAGCTTGTACAGGGAGTTACGTGGGTAGTAGAGATCCACCGTCTTCTCAAGGGAACTTGCCTCCGGAAGCATTTTACGCCTTGACTGGTGATGATTCTTTCTCCTTAAGCTTTCCACCCTTAATTAGACTAGAAATAGTAGATTTATTAGAGTAAATGGCTAGCTAGACTAATGATAAACTGTGTGTGGAAATAAACTGTATTCACTTGATTTATCTGTTTAACATGATAATTCTCATGCTTACTATTATTTAGATTCTTGATTTTCTCTGAACTGCTTAAGTGAATACTCTAGTCCTTTATGTCATGTAAATTTAGTTATTGTATATTGATAGAAATACATGTGTCATTCCTTATTTCCCTTTCATATTGCAATATATGTTGCTATGACACACATACTGCTAAAATCACTCCATGGGAAGTCCTAGTAAAGGAGAGTCCATGCTTAGGGTGTAACTAGATTGGTTGTGACATAAGTAGGCGCCTAACATGGACGTTTTGGTTACGAGCTTGACCATAAGGTTTACCATCCATGCGTGGTTTCACTTAACTGACTCGGGATGAACTCCATAACCCTTCCAAATACCGTTATTTACTCGTTTTTGAATCATTCATGCCGACATGTTTAAATCGCCACTTTTTATAATTTCAACATTTCACCCCTAGTTGGCATTGATGATAGCCTCTTTATGTTGAATTGATTGACCACATATTAGTGGGTGCTACACACATCCTGAGATAGTAGTCTCATGGGCCGGGGATGGTGGTAATGGGATACTATGCCCAAGCCGTCAGCCTACGCTAGGTCATGTGCTCCTCATAGTGACCATGAGCTTACTTAAATTGGCTGGTTACAAATGGACTAATAATGGGCTGACAAGTCATGCATACATGGCATATTTTGATGACTTGGATCACTCTGCCCTGCGATTACGCTGTGTTGCGCTTATAACAAGTCATTCGATTGTGATATTGACTCGGATTATCATACCCTACGATTACGCTGCGTGTTGCGTTGATAACCAGTCTTATCCCTGGGTGATGACCCCAATGTCCGTCCGGATATTTTTCCTAGGACATAGGCCGTCTGGATATTTTACCTAGGCTGACGATTACATTCATACATTCATGTATTTAAAAAGACTACATCTACTGTGTTTTGAATTTTTTGTATGCTTTTATGCTATTCCTTATTTAGGGCAGTGGTGTGTAATCTTAGTAGGAGATCACACTGAGTTGGCCACTCATTCATCAATATTCAACCGTACAGAGAACACAGGGACAGAGGGAGTTGTGGAGGAGCCGGAGGCGACGAAGGTCAAGGAGGAGGCTTACAATGAGGAGCCGTACCAGGAGGCGGCTACTTATTTTGGATTGAATCAGTAGTCTATTTGCTTATTAACATTTCAGTTAATGCTGAGAATTAAGGTTTTGTATATTTGCCCCAGCTGAGTGGCCCAGGATATTATTACTGTTTGGGTTTTATCTATACTATGCTCGGTTCCGTTAATTACACTTTGATTTGGGTTTGATCATCCTTTTGCTTATCAGGTAACACCTGGGTTTTCAAGAGATGAGTGTTACACTCGAGTCTCAAAAATCGGGGCGTTACAAGTTAGTATTAGAGCAGAATATAAGACAGCCTGGATGTGAGACCAGCTTACAAACCTTAAAGGGTTAACTTAAACAAAACTTGGAAGCCCTCCCTTAGAAAAATAGCTAGGATGAATGAACATAGAAACAGAACACTTAGGCCCCTCATGAACAACTTAGAATTTCTTGAGAAACGATAAGTTAGTCATCTGAACTTAGAAACAAAAACCTTAACTCGGAAAATCCAAACCAAAAAGTGTTGACTGAGTGGGGAACTCTCTCGTTATGTAACTACTAAATTCCCCCCTTGTAATGTTTCATACTAGTTAGGAACTGTTCTTCACCCTCCTATTCCTGAACCACGAAATCTGATCTCACAGGAGGCCATGCCACCTATGACGTGGTCACGTCAGGCCCACACAGTCGACGTCCACCCTATTTCATCGACCGAGCGCGAAAGGTAGTGGAACCCTATTTATACACTAGGCCTTCTGCCTGGAGTGGCAAATGGGGACACAAGATTGAAAGCTGTAGGAGACTCTCCCTCTCCTTAGATCTTTGCATCAGGGCTGCCATCACCACACTTCGGGCAATGAACACTATCGGCCGAGCCCTCAGCTAACATGTACGAGGATGCATCAATGGGAGCTGCCACCATCGCAGCCTTCGCGTAGATGGCAGCAACCATGCAACAACAACAAGACTCGCACGCTCTAATGATGGAGACCCTGCGAAGTCATGGGGGAGCGTCACATGATATGGAGACGTGAGGCACCAACATATTCGACTGCTTCTTAAGGCTCTGCCCACCGACTTTCGGAGGAGCGCCTGACTCGGTTCAGGTCGAACATTGGCTTACAACGATTGCCAAGATGATGAGACCGTTGGAGTGCTCTGACGCTCAAAAGGTCAGCCAGGCTACATACTTGCTTGAGGGAGAGGTCGAGAATTGGTGGAAAAGTGTACAAAGAAGTGTGCCAACTGGGTACGCCTGGACCTGGGCTGGCTTCAAAATAAAGTTCCTGGAGAAGTATTTTTCACGGTCGTGTCGAAGCGGGAAGATCGCACAGTTCCTAAAGTTGGAATAAGGAAGCCTGACGGTCGCCTAGTATGAGGCGAGATTTGATGAGCTATCCCAATATGTACCCAAATCCCTCGAGGACGAGGAGTATAAGTTAGAAAAGTTTAAAGAGGGCTGAAGCCCGGGATACAATCTTGGTTATACACCTGCGATTTCAGGGACTTCCCGGAATTGGTGGACAAAGTAATGCGCGAGGAGAGAGATTTTGAGCACACCATCCGCTCCTGCCTACCAGCCCAGGATGCCTCGTTCCAACCAAGGCAACCTCCTCCTACTCCGCCCATCCTTGTGGGAAGACCTAGACCACTGGTTGCATGAGCGACGCCTTTTCCCACTGGCGAAGGCTGCGGTTACTATGGAAAGGCGAACCACAATACCCAGGCTTGCTTCCAGTGGATGAGAGATCAGGGTATTCCGCCCCGGATGCACCGACCACTGCAGGACCAGCCAGCAGCAAGGGCAACACCCAGGCCTCAACAGCCCAGATAGGGGCCCCCACATCAGCAAAAGGGATCCCCCTGTGCAGGTATATGCTGTTGTCGCCACGAAGGCTGAACAGGACCCCCTTCGGACCATTCATGGTACTGCCCACATTAATGGTACTCCTGTACTCACTTTATTTGATTCTGGTGCAACTCTATCTCTCATTGATTCTGCTATTGCATTTAGATTAGAACTGAACACAACTCGGATGAATGCCCCCTTAGTTGTAGCATCCCCTATGGGTAAATTTGTAGAAACAAATAAAATGTGTAGAGCATGTCCCATCACGCTCGTAAGTCGCGAGGTTACTGTGGACCTAATTATCATGCTGATTAAGCAGTTCGACATCATCCTCGGGATGGACTGGCTCACGTTGGTGCGTGCAGTCATGGATTGTCGCAACAAAATGGTGACAATATTCGTCCCAGGGCATGCCTCCTTCACTTTGAAAGCAGGGGACAAATGCTGAGAGTTCGAGAGCTTGCAGGCTATAGAGGAAGCCGAGTCAACAGAAGTCACCATCAGTCGGATACCAGTAGTCCGAGACTTCCCTGAAGTATTCCAAGAAATACCAGAGCTTCCCCTAGAAGAGCGATAGACTTCTGCATCGACCTCAAGCTAGGGACTGCTCGTATATCACACCCTCCATTTCGCATGCCTTCTTGTGAGATGGAGGAGTTGAGGAGTCAGATAGATGAGCTACTCGCTCAGGGCTTTATCCGTCCTAGTGTTTCTCCCTGGGGAGCACCGGTCCTCTTTGTCAAGAAAAAGGACGGGTTGATGCGTCTCTGTATAGACTACAAGAGACTGAACGATGTAACAATCAAGAATAGATATCCCCTGCCGCGTATCGACAATTTATTTGATCAGTTGAAAGACGCCAAGCACTTCTCCAAAATAGACTTGTGTTCAGGATATCACCAGTTGAGGATCAGGGATGAGGATATCCCGAAGACGGCCTTCAAAACTCGTTATGGGCACTACAAGTTCCTGGTTATGTCTTTTTGTCTCATGAACGATTCGACAGTTTTTATGGACCTCATGAACTAAGTCTTCATGCCTTACGTAGACCGGTTCGTGATCGTGTTCATTGATGACATCTTGGTCTATTCTAAGAGCCAAGAGGAGCATGAACAACATCTGCGTACGGTCCTAAGTACGCTAAAGGATAACCAACTTATGCTAAGTTGTCCAAATGCGAGTTCTAGGAGCAAGAAGTGAAATTTTTAGGACACATGGTAAAGTCAGAAGGAATAGCGGTTGATCCGGCTAAGGTAGAAGCAGTGTCTAAGTGGGAGTAGCCCACTACAGTGACCAAGGTTCGACGTTTCCTAGGTATGGTTGGGTACTACCGACACTTTATTAAGGAATTCTCCCGAATCACGCGACCGCTCACCCTACTGACAAAGAAGAACGCCCGATTCACATGGGATGAGAATACAGAGGTAGCATTCCAGGAGTTAAAGATGAGATTAGCTTCGGCACGGTGCTCACTCTTCCACAAGAAGGAGATGAGTTCGTGGTATATAGCGATGCCTCGAAATTGGGCCTCTGTTACGTTCTAATGTAGAACGACGAAGTAATCGCTTACGCCTCTCGCCAATTGAAGAAGCACGAGGAAAACTACCCAACTCACGACTTGAAATTAGCTGCTGTGCTATTTGCCTTGAAGATATGGAGGCATTACTTGTTGGAGAATATTTCCATTTGTTCTGCGATCACAAGAGCCTGAAATACATATTCACGAAGAAGGACTTGAACATGCGCCAATGATGGTGGATGGAGACTCTTAAAGATTTTTACTTCGAAATCTCCTACCACCTTGGCAAGGCAAACTCCGTGGCTGACGCTCTAAGCCGAAAAAAGAATCACGAACTAGTAGCCACCCTGATGATCAAGGAGTGGGAAATGATGAAATTCATATAGGACTTCGATATCCAACTCACTCTCAACGAACCTAATGCCTACGTGGCTCTATTAACTGTAGAGCCAACCCTAGTCCGACATATGATCTTCATACAAGACCAGGATGAATGACTCGTCAAGGTGAAAGAAAGGTGCAAGAAATAAGTGATGCCCGACTGGAGTGTTGGTGACGACGATAGTCTTCGGTATTAGGGACGAATATGCATTCCAAACGACGCCGAATTGAGAAAAGAAGTAATGACATAAGCCCACCATTCCAAGTTAGTCATCCACCCGGTGAGCAATAAAATGTACAATGATGTAAAAAGGTAGTACTGGTGGAGCAATATGAAGAGGGACATCGCCTACTTTGTGGCAAGATGCATAGTGTGCCAGAAGATTAAGGCTGAGAATTGCAAGCCTGTTGGCCTCCTTCAGCCACTACCCTTGGCAGAATGGAAGTGGGATAACATTTTTATGGACTTTATATCTGGTCTTCCTAGGACGTAGAAGAAATATGACTCGATCTGGGTCATTGTTGCTCGGTTGACAAAGGCCGCCAGATTTCTCCTGATCTGCATAACAGACTCCACCGATAGTTTGGTAAGGTTATATATCCAGAAAATTGTGCAATCCTACGGAGTTTCACGAGAAATTATATCAGACTGAGACTCCAGATTTACTTGTCTTCTAGAAGAGACTGCAGGAAGAATTAGGCATGGAACTCAAGTTCAGTACAATGTTTCACCCTTAAACAGATGGGCAGACTGAGCAGGTGAACCAGATCTTAAAAGATATGCTGAGAGCATGCGTCCTAGACTTTTAGGGCAACTGGGATGATCACCTGGCACTGGCCGAATTCGCATACAACAATAGTTTCCAGTCCAGCATAGGCATGACACCGTATGAAGCTCTCTATGGCCGCCCTTGTCGAGCCCCTCAGTGTTGGGCAGAAATAGGAGAAAGAAGCTTGTTGGGTTCGGAGTTGGTTCAGGCTACTACTCAGGTCATTGACATGGTCAAAAAATGTCTGCGCACTGCCCAGAGCAGACAGAAGAGCAATGCAGATAACTGACGTCGCGACCTGGAGTTTGCAATTGGCAACCACGTATTTCTGAAGGTGTCACCTATGAAGGGTCTGATGAGGTTCGGTCAGAAAGGGAACCTAGCACCATGTTTCATCGGGCCGTTAGAGGTCTTAGATCGTGTGGGAGCTGTGGCATACCGCCTTGCACTACCTACTGCACTGGCCAGTATTCACAATATCTTCCACATATCCATGCTAAAGAAATACACACCAGATGACTTGTACATCGTTAGTTGGGAGCAGGTTGAGCTGACAGATAACACCTCCTATACCGAGGAACCTATCTGTATCTTGGATCACAAGGAGCAAGTCCTACGGACGAAGACTATACCTTTAGTAAAGGTTCTTTGGTTCACATCATGGGGAGGAAGAAGCAACATGGGAACGAGAAACAGAAGTTAAGGAAAAGTACCCTCACATTTTCAGTGACATACCTCAAATAATTTCAAGGGCGAAATTTCTTTTTAGGGGGGTAGACTATAACACCCTATACCTTCAGTACACGGGTGTTACCCTTTAAAACCCACATTAACCTAAAGCAGATTGGGTTAATCAAAAACTTGTCTCGACATACACAGGATGGGGGTTTCGGTCAACATTAAAGCCATCCATCAGGGTCTCTAAGAGCCAGAGCACGCCCTATGACGGTTAAGAAGGTAAGGCTATTCCAACACCTGAATTAAAACCATCATAAACAGTTTATATTGGTACAACACACTTGCCACCAACACTTGAGAAATTGTTAGTGACGGACGAAGCCTTCACCACAACTAGTGCATCGAATTAACCTTTGAAAATTTGTATCAGACTCACCTGATCAATAGATCTAGTCGTATGGGCCAATGTTGGTCCCAATAAGATGTGTCATACCCGCCTAGGCCTCGACCCCGCATTAAAATGAGCCAAGACCCCTATTCCTATGCCCCAAGAAAGGTGGACGAGACATATTTATCACAAACATCATGGTGGACCCCACGTGGGTTACATGTGCACCCCATGCGTTCACAAACTCTGTGCTCTGGGATGGTCGATTCGGTCAAACAACCATTGACCAAACCTTATTACAAAAAAAAATCAGGAAAATGACCATTCCCACCTTCCCTCCGTTTAAAACCGACCTACTTCAAACCTATAAGTGGGCCACCACGGCTACTTTCCGAGCATTCTAAACCATTCAAATTCTTCATGAGACCCACATGAATAAAACGGTATAGCCGTTTGATCATTTGTAAGCAGGGGAGGGAGATTGAACGTCACCGTCCATCTTAGCCTAAAAATCGCCCGACCGAGAACCTGCAGTGTGAAGAGAGAGAGAACCACCCTTCTCCTCTGGGATGGACGAATCTCAGCCATCCACGGTGAGGACGATCGTAACCATCCATCCCTCTCTCCCTAGACTATAAAAAGGGTGCACTGTAGCCCTTGAATCCTTGCCAGGGAGGAAGAAGAAAGAGAGTTAGAAACAGGGAACCGACCCTCTGCTTCAACGTAAGTAAAAAAAAAAGGCAGCAACTGCCCCTGTCAAACACTCTTCCCTTGTTCCCTTATCTTCCTCTTTTCTTGTAGTTGTAAGTATTACGTTCCTGGACCGAGACTAAGCCAAGAAATGGCTGAGTTCAGGGCTGGGGCTGTGTCAAGAAACATGCCAATCAATGGATGACTTTCCATATGAGGAACCGGCCAAGCAATGGCCCAGGTTTCATGCTCATATCAGGCCACAGTTAGGGTCGAAATCCAGCCAAGTAATGGCTGAGATCATGACCAAAGCAAAGCCAGAAACCGACATTGTTCAGTCCTATCCCAAGCCAGACAATGACTGTGGGATGGACAGAAAACTTGTTAGCAAAGGGTCCCCGTTTTGGCCGGAACTGAGCCAATCTATGGCGCTATTGCGGTGAGAAAATCGACCCATTTGCAATAGAAACCAACCCCTTTTTGCAGCACCTATTTTGGGCTAAAACCCAGCCAAATAATGGCCGAGTGTCGGTCCAAGAACAGAGAGAGACGAAGCTCTGTTTGGAGTTGAGACCGAAACATCCAGCAGGCCACCTCTGACCATCCATCAGGCCACATGATCAACTCTGTTTGGAGCTGAAATCGGGCTAAAGCCATGACCAAATAATGGCCATGTGTTTGGCCGAACAAAGCTCTGTTTTGAGCTAGGAACCGATCGAGTTGATGGCCATACAAAGGACCATAGGGATGGACTAATACCACCCTCACGCGGGCCCGGATCTACCGTCTATCAGGCCTTGATAGTGGCTATGGGTTTGCCGCTGATGGACGGTGAAACCAACCCTCCGATGGGTTACGCTTAAACTAGAAATCCGAATCGGAGACGGTCCTCCAATGACTGCCGCAACAGGGGCCATCCAAGCACGTTACGTGCTGGTGGGCCGGTCTTGGGCCTTGCGCAAATTGCAGGTGGGCTTCACTACGTTGGGCCACACATTGAAGAATGGTGGGCTGTACGAATGCTGTGGGCCACCCTACTGCATATCCACACCGTCCACTATCTTGCCGGGTTGAGAGAAACCCATCTGCACTGTCCAGGAGATCTGGACGGTGGTTGCTGGATGCTTCAGTGGTCCATAAATAAGTGTGTATATTATATAAAATATACAATATACGTGATGTTATACTACGTAGGGTATACGTATATATGATACATGGGTGGATGTAAATGTGGTGGGCCCCATATGGGACCCACACATGGAGTAAATTGATGGTGCATGCATGCACCAGGGAGTGAAAATAGAATATATCACTTCACATAAGCTACTGCAAAATTTTGAGATCTCATCATGTCGAATGAGTCTGGAAAATCCGAATGGTCCACATGGAGCAGAGCCTCATGAAAACCCCAGGCTCAAATTTTTACTTTGAACCAAAACTTCGGTGGGCCATGATTAATACAAATAGTTTCTTCCCTTGTATTGCATTTATCTTTGCTATGGCCCACCGAAATCTTAGATTAGGGTGAAAATTCCCCCCCAAGGTTTATTGGGATTCCACATCTTATGGACCGTTCGGATTCGACACCCATGCTTACATGGGACCCACACACTTGCAAGCCCTACTCATGGATATACACTATCCAAGAGTTGGACGTGATGCACCTGGGCCCTCCAGTGCTGGTAAATATGTAAATATTATAGGTGGCCCACCTCCACGTGGAACCCACCTTGGTGAAAGTACTCCCCATCTTCACCATCCAGATTTTTCGATGGTGGGTACTCACCCTGGAGCATGCGTTTCACTCCAACCATCCACTGTTTGGGCGATGGACCAGTGTGCCACTGAGACGGCAGCAGTTACTGCATCTACGCTATGGGTCCCACACGTAGCATGTTTCATCCATGCCATCCAAAAGTCGGGCCACAACCCTTGATGTCTGCATAGTGCGGGGACCACGCATAGTATTTCCACGGGGATCATCCGCACCGTCCATTGCTGGGCGGTGCTGTGTAGGACCTACAATGATGTATATACTCTTCAAGCCACCGTCCGCTGTGTATTTCACCTGAGATTTATATCTCAGTGGGCTGCACCTTATGGGAAGCCCAAATGGGCTGCTCCACACTACCAATCAGGTGGGCCTCAGTAAATTCCACACAAATTTCTGGTGGGTTGCACTGTAGGCCTGTGATTAAGCCTTGTTTTAGGATAATATCAGGCCTTGGATCTAGATGAGCACATACGTCCCTGATTGGGCCTAGCTTGATTAAAATAGAACCACCTGTTGGTGGGCCAGATCACCCTTGGCCACGACCCAAACAACTTGGCTTAGGGCCTTCCAACCTTCACATATTAAAAATTCGTAGCACATTGACTAACGTAAATAAGCTTGTACAGGGAGTTATGTGGGTAGTAGAGATCCATCGTCTTCTCAAGGGATCTTGCCTCTGGAAGCATTCTATGCCTTGACTGGTGATGATTCTTTCCCCTTAAGCTTTCCACCCTTAACTAGACCAAAAATAGTAGCTTTATTAAAGTAAATGGCTAGATACACTAATGATAAACTGTGTCTGGAAATAAATTGTATTTACTTGATTTATCTGTTTAACATAATAATTCTCATGCTTACTATTGTTTAGATTCTTGATTTTCTTTGAATTGCTTAAGTGAATACTCTAGTCCTTTATGTCATGTAAATTTAGTTGTTGTATATTGATAGGAATACATGTGTCATTCCTTATTTCCCTTTCATATTGCAATATATGTTGCTATGACACATATACTGCTAAAATCACTCTATGGGAAGTCCTAGTAAAGGAGAGTCCGTGCTTAGGGTATAACTAGATTAGTTATTACATAAGTAGGCCCCTGACATGGAGGTTTCGGTTGCGGTGCTTAACCATAGGGTTTTCCATCCATGCATGGTTTCACCTAACTGACTCGGGATGAACTCCATAACTCTTTAAAATACCGTTATTTACTCATTTTTGAATAATTCATGCCGACATGTTTAAATCACCACTTTTCATAATTTCAACATTTTACCCCTAGTCGGCATTGATTGACCACATGTTAGTGGGTACTACACACATCCTGAGATAGTAGTCTCATGGGCCGGGGATAGTGGTAATGGGACACTATGCCCGAGCCATCGGCCTACGTTGGGCCATGTGCTCCCCGTAGTGACCGTGAGTTTACTTAAATTGGCTGGTTAAAATGGACTAATAATGGGTTGACAAGTCATGCATATATGACATATTTCGATGACTTGGATCACTCTACCCTGCGATTACGCTGCGTGTTGCGCTTATGACTAGTCATTCAATTGTGATATTGACTCGGATTATCATGCCCTGCGATTATGCCGCGTGTTGTGCTGATAACTAGTGTTATCTCTAGGTGACGACCCCAATGTCCGTTCGGATGTTTTTTCCGGGACATATGCCATCTGGATGTTTTACCCGGGCCGACGATTGCATTCATATATTTATGCATTTAAAAAGACTGCATCTACTGTGTTTTGAATTTTCTGTATGCTTTTATGTTATTCTTTGTTTAGGGTGGCAGTGTGTAATCATAGCGGGAGATCACACTGAGTTGGTCACTCATTCATCAATATTCAACCGTACAGAGGACACAAGGATAGAGGGAGTTGCGGAGGAGCCGGAGGTCGAGGAGGAGCCTTACAATGAGGAGCCGTACCAGGAGGCGGCTGTTTATTTTAGATTGAATCAGTAGTATATTTGCTTATTAACATTTCAGTTCATGCTGAGAATTAAGGTTTTGTATATGGGCCCCAGCTAAGTGGCCCAGGATATTATTACTGTTTGGGTTTTACTATATTACGCTTGGTTCCATTAATCGCACTTTGATTTGAGTTTGATCATCCTTTTGCTTATCAGTTAACACTTAAGTTTTCAAGAGACGAGTGTTACACTCGGGTCTCGAAAATCGGGGCATTATAAGATCGTACATTTGTACGGGCAGAGAGGGTGCCTAACACATTCCCTCTTTGTAACTGAGGTCCCTTACTCGGAATCTCGGATCGCAGATCAGGAGTCAATCTAAGGTAGGAGAATCTTCAGATTTCTCCAACCTTACATATTCCGTAGGTTCTAGCCAACTGCGAGATTTTGAGATTTAGTGGCTAGTGGCTACTCCAAACTGACAATCAAGGTTACATACACCCTACAACAATAAACACAAGAAAACGAATAAAAGCCAAGATCGCTTAAGAGTGTGGGCACCAATCTCCCAGCGTTCATAGACTCATTGTCACACCCGTCCTACAATAGCTTTACTTGGTACTCAGCTTCAGTCGTCGAGTCGATGGAGACATCATTGGTCGTCTCTGATACACCAAGAAACAACATCTGATCCAAAGATTAAATACGTTGCCAATAGTCAATTTGCAAGTTGTTGGATTATAATTACCTTCATTGCTCACATTAAAAAAAATCAACTCTCTCAGGCACCTACCTTGTCATAGAGAATCCTGGAATGCATTGTGCCCTAGATGTATATTGAAATTTACCACATTACTTCTAAACTTCCTCAAGGACTTTTCATGGACTTGTTCACAAGACCTAAGATTCCAGTAAATGAGCACATCACTTCTCAACTTCCCATTCACCTCTGAAGGTGGGTTGGCTTGCGATTCTTCATCCCAAAATTATATAGTAAGTCTATTGCATACTACCTCTATCGCTTAAAAAAAAACACTCCCTTATCACATTAGCTTACTTCCAAACTCAAGATGCATCAAATTGTTGAGGTGTGGAGCCAGCACACTAATGTGCCCGTTATAAAATGAAGGTCTTTCACCGCGCCGCTCGACCAGTCGAGCGGTGCTCGACTCAAAGTCCAAAGAGTCATATTTTTTGGCCTCGACCAGTCGAGGATCAAGCTCAACCAGTTGAGGGGGTCCCTCGACCAGCCGAGGACCTGGCTCGACTAGTCGAGGGTTATACAGATTCTACGTGGATTTGGTGCGAACTGCGTAATTTTGAGGCGATTTCGCAGAGGTGCAGAACGAAAGTTTCCTAAACTATAAATTGGGGTCCTAGGGTTATTCTAGGGTATGAAAAAAAGCTTTCTAAAGCAAGGCTAAGGGTTTTCTATACGTCTATGATGAGTATATTTCTTGTAATCTCATTTTCTTCATAGTGGAAGTTTGTACCCATGGTTTTTTTTATACCCTTGTTGGGCTTTCTCCGCGTATATTCTGTCTTGTAGTTTGTTGGTATGCTTGGATTCTACTTCTAGATTATATTTCTTCCTGTTTATCATTTGCGGGTGAGACCAGAGATTAGATCTCAGTTCACTTGGTTTGTTGGTGTGCTGCACTACAACTGGTATCAGAGCTATTGGTTTAATTCAGGTGAGAGCGATGACGGAAGAAGGGAATACTAGAATCGAGAAGTTTGATGGTTTAAACTTTGCCTTCTGGAAGATGTAGATGGAGGATTATCTGTATCAGAAGTACCTCTATATTCCTCTAGGAGGAAAATAGAAGAAACCAGAGGAGATGATAGATGATGAATGGTCTTTATTGGATCGAAAGGCTTTAGGAACGAATCGACTCTCTTTGTCTAAGAGTGTCGCCTTCAATATATCCAAGGTGAAGACCACAAAAGAATTAATGCAAGCTCTAGCTACGATGTATGAGAAACCTTCAGCGTCCAACAATGTTCATCTTATGAAATGGCTATTCAACATGAAGATGTCAGATGGTGGAAGTGTGACTGAATATCTAAACAAGTTTAATACAGTTACGAGTCAATTTGAATCCATTGGCATCATTTTTGAGGACGAGGTCAGGGCGTTATTGATCTTGTCCAGTTTGCTAGACAGTTGGGATGGTTTGGTGATTGCTGTGAGTAATTCTTCAGGGTCAACAAAGCTAAAATTTGATGATGTGACCGGTCTAATTCTCAGCGAAGAATATAGAAGAAAGGCATCAGGAGTTTCAAGGGATTCGGGGAATGCTCTAAACATTGAAGGAAGTGAAAAATCGCTAAATAAAGGAGGCAATAAACACGGACGTTCTAAGTCGAGGAAGAAGTCCAAGGGACTGAAAGACAAGGAAGGGTGTTGGTATTGCGGGAAGGAGCACATGAAACGTGATTGCAGGGTACTTATGAAAGAAGAGAGAAGCTCTTAAGGTGGGAAGGATTCAGTGAATCTATATGAGGAAAGTGACACAAAGGCATTGATCTTGTCTCTTGATGCGAGGAATGTGTCATGGGTCATAGACTTGGGTGCTTTGTTTCATGCCACTTCGTGTAAGGAAGTTTTGCGTGATTATGTGACAGATGACTTTGGGAGAGTAAACCTGGGTGATGATGAGCTGTGCAGTATTGTTAGAAAGAGAGACGTTCATATAAGTCAGAAAGACGGAATAGTTTTGAAATTTAAGGATGTCAGACATGTACCAAGTTTGGGACGGAACTTGATCTCAGTAGGGTAGTTAGCTGATACTGGATATGTGACGACATTCACTAGTGATTTCTGGAAGATCACAAAAGGTACTTTGGTGATATCTCGAAGTAAGAAGGAAGGTACTTTGTACGTGACTTTCAGATCATATAGTTTACTCACAATCACATCAACTGGAGTGAATGAGCAGTTATGACATCAGAAGTTGGGATATATGAGTGAGAAAGGGATGAAAGTGTTATTGTCAAAAGGGAAGCTATCATGGCTAAAGTCTATTGACTTAGAATTTTGTAAGGACTACGTGTATATCAAGTAGAAGAGGGTAAGCTTCAAGAAAACAGGACGCGCTCCAATGATGCATCTGTTGGAGCTTGTACACACTGATATGTGGGGATCGGCACAGGTATCATCTCTTGGTGGCTCACGTTATTTTATTTCTTTTATTGATGATGCTAGTAGAAAACTTTAGGTCTATTTCTTAAAGCACAAATCGGATGTATTTGATGTATTTAAGAAGTGGACAGTAATGGTAGAAAACGAGACAGGTAAAATAGTAAAATGTCTCAGATCAGATAATGAGGGAGAGTACTGTGATAAGAGGTTTGAGGAGTATTATACAATAAATGGAATCAAATATTAGAAAATGATTCCAAAGATATCGCAACAGAATGGTGTGGTTGAGCGCATTAATAAGACTATCTTTGAGCGCGCCAGGAGCATGAGGTTATATGAAGGATTACCCGAGATGTTTTGGGCAGATGCTGTGAATACTGCCGCATTTCTCATCAATAGAAGTCCTTCAGCACTATTGGATGGTGGGCTATCAAAAGAAATGTGGACTGGGAAAGAAGTGAACCTTGCACATCTCGAAGTGTTCGGTTGCACTTCATATGTTCACATTGATGCAGAGCACAGAAACAAGCTGGATGCGAAGTCCAAGAAGTGTACGTTTATAGGCTACAGGCAGCATGATTTTGGCAACTTATTTTAGGATACAAAGAACCGAAAAATCATCAGAAGCAACGACGTATTCTTTAATGAAAAAGTGATGCATAAGGACAGTGTGCAACAAAACAGAGACAAGGCCAATGAGAAAGAATTCGTAGAGTTGGAAGAGTTACCGAACACGGGTGTTACAATGCCACAGGATGAGCATGCACATGAGCATAATGAGGTAGAGCCGCAGACACTGGTTGTGAGGAGGTCTACTCAGGAGAAGAGACCCAAGGTCCGATACTCACCCTCCTTACATTATCTACTGTTGAAAGATAATGGTGAACCAAAATGTTCTAAAGAGGCATTATAGTTAGATACATGAGTTAAGTGGGAGCAGGTCATGGATGATGAGATGGACTCTCTTGAGTTCAATCGTACGTGGGAGCTAGTCACTCTACCTAAGGGTAAGAAAGCTCTTCATAACACGTGTTTTTACAAACTGAAGGAGGACCACGATGATTCGAAACGGTACAAGGCCATATTGGTTGTGAAAGGGTTCTAACAAAAGGCAGGTATCGACTTCACCGAAATATTTTCATCACCAGTGGCGAAAATATCTACAATTCGCATGGTCATGAGTATAGTGGCTACAAAGGACTTACATCTAGAGCAGCTAAATGTTAAGACAATCTTTCTTCATGGGGACCTTGAAGAAGAGATATACATGCATCAGCCGACAAGATACGTGGCACCAGGAAAGGAGAACTAGGTGTGTAGACTGAAGAAGAGTCTATATGGTCTGAAGCATGCCCCGAGGCAGTGGTACAAGAAGTTTGACAGTTTCATGTCGGGAAATAGTTTTAGGAGATGTCATACAGACCATTGTTGCTATTTGAAGAAGTTTGATATGTCGTACATCATCTTTCTTCTTTACGTTGATGATATGCTTGTGGCTGGATCAAGCATGAAGGACATCTCAGATCTCAAAGGACAATTGTCTAGAGAATTTTCTATGAAGGATTTAGGAGCTGCAAAATAAATCTTAGGCATGAGGATAAAGCGTGACAGAGAAAATAAGAAACTAGTTTTGTCATAGGCAGAGTACATAGCAAAGGTACTTAATCAATTCAGTATGGGAGGTGCTAAGCCGGTTAACACTCCATTAGCCAACCACTTCAAGCTTTGTAAGGAGAAAGGTACGAAGACATAGGAGGAATGAGACTACTGACTAAAATCCCATATGCGTCAGTTATTGGGAGCTTCATGTATGCTATGGTGAGCACGAGGCCAAATATTGCTCAAGTAGTGGGAGTTGTTTGCAAGTTCATAAACAACTCTGGGAAGGAACATTGGGAAGATGTGAAGTGGATCCTTATATACCTGATAGGTACTGTGGATGTAGGACTATGTTATGGAGGATCAGAAATCAAGCTACAAGGCTACGTAGATTCAGATTTGGCAAGAGATATCGACAATAGAAGAAGCACTATAGGGAATGTTTTTACTTTGGGTAGTGCTGCAGTCAGTTGGGTCTTTTAGTTATAGAAGATAGTATCCATCAGTACAACGAAAACAGAATATGTTGTAGCTACAGAAGCGTGGAAGGAGATGGTGTGGATGCAAGGTTTCATGGAAGAGTTGGGAGAGAAGCAAGCAGATTGCAAGCTATACAGTGACAGTCATAGTGCAATACACTTGGTTAAGAATTCAGCCTTTCATTCAAGGACCAATCATATTGACATCAGATATTACTTCATATGTTTGTTACTGAAAGATGGATTGCTTGCTTTAGAGAAGATCCATACAAGTGAGAACCCTACGGATACGCTGACCAAGGCGGTTGACCAAGGTGGTCTTTGATGGGGAAAAGCTTGACGGTCGACCAAGGTCACATGGGAGAAGCTGAAGCTCTGTTCAGCTTTGATTGGTTTTCAGGCTTGAAGACGGGGAGGTGGTGCACTCTAGATGTAAAAGACAAAGGATTATGGTGATGTGTCTCCAAGTGGAAGATTGTTGAGGTGTGGAGCCAGCACACCAACGCGCCCATTGTAAAACGAAGGTCTTTAACCGTGCTGCTCGACTGGTTGAGGGGACTGCTCGACCAGTCAAGCGGCGCTCGACTCAAAGTCCAGAGAGTCATATTTTTTGGCTTTGACCAGTCGAGGACCTGGCTCGACTAGTCGAGGGTTACGCAGATTTTGCGCGGATTTGGTGCGGACTGCATAATTTTGAGGCGGTTTCGCAGAGATGCGGAACGAAAGTTTCCTAAACTATAAATAGGGGTCTTGGAGTTATTCTAGAGTATGAAAAAAAAGTTTCTAAAGCAAGGTTAAGGGTTTTCTATATGTCCAAGGTGAGTATATTACTTGTAATCTCGTTTTCTTCATAGTGAAAGTTTTTACCCATGGTTTCTTACCCTTGTTGGGGTTTTTCCATGTATATTCTGTCTTGTGGTTTGTTGGTATGATTGGATTCTACTTCTAGATTATATTTCTTCCTGTTTATCATTTGTGGGTGAGACCGGAGATTGGATTTTGGTTCACTTGCATTGTCGGCGTGCCGTGCAACACAAAATTCCCCAGCTCCATCTCAAATATCATTGCGGGATTATTTTCATTGATTAGTCTAACTTTCTCTTTGTCGTCCACAATAATAATAAAGAATTTTCAGCCTAAATAAGCAGCAATGTGGTTTTTCCAATCTTCCATGTTACAAATAAGCAACAATCTACGAGTGCTACCATGTATCACTGAAAACAAGATTCTAGACAATCATTTTGAACTAAGCTCATGGTGACTGTTTCAGATCATATGATACTTTTTGCAAGTTTGATAATATTTGCTAACTTGCAAACTTTTCCTGATCTTCAAATATCCATGAGGATACTTTACATGGATTTTCTTTTCCTTTATTATTAAAAAAAAAAAGAAAAATTCTTTCTATACAGGAATTTGTTTTTCACATCCATCTACGAAAGTTTGCAATGGTCATTGTGAGAGTTATTATCACATGCCCCTCAGTTTTCAACGTAGAAATTAACATTTTCAACATAGGAATTAACATCTCATCATAATCAATCCAGAACTATTGTCCGAAACCACCGGCGGAAGCATGTCCTGTAATAATCAATGAATCTAGCCATCTGTTTACCTTAAAAACCACTCATAGGTAATTGGTTGTTGGACACGATCGATGTCAGTTGAGTCATATTTTTCTTCCAAGGCAGTGATCGCTTTCGCATTTGCTACTGAACCACTGTTGCTGCTTCTAAACATTCAACTTGTGATCATACCTCTCTAGATTATGTGCCACACTATGTAGGCCAAAACATTCAACTTGTGATCATACCTCTCTAGATTATGTGCCACACCATGTAGGCCTAAACATTCAACTGATTTTCTTAATTACTCTTAGATGGACTAACTTCTAAAAACGACTAAAATATGATGACCGTGATGACTAGAGAATAACATGGGTTGTTGGTAAGGATAAAGTATTAGGCAGCAGATCGGCTGATTTCAGTGAGCTTTTTGGGCATTTGGTATACTTTCTATCAAATGTTCTCAACCAGCTATAATACCCACTAGCTTTGTCAAGCAAATCTTATAATCGATCACCCACGCATGTTTAAAAAAAAAAAAAAAAAAAAAAACTAACTGGACATTATCACCTTCTTTATATTAACTATAGACAGTCCCTCCCCCCACCCCCCAAGAAAAAAAAAAAACACTATAGATAGTAAGGGCCACTAGACTTTGGTGCAACATGGGCTGACAATGCCTGTCAGGACATGGATTGGGCCCTGGTATAACCTCCGGATACTTTATTGCTGTTGAGGAATGGACCTGGGCGTAAATTTCCTAAAGGCCTAACAGCGGAGCTACTCAACGTTTGAAGTGAGTCTAGATCGCTTGCTTTATGCTTCAGGCCTGTGTTCTAGTTTGTAAGGTTTTTTCACTGTGGATCTTGGATCCTTGTGGGCCCTGGTATAACCTCCGGATACCATGTAAAATAACCACACTTTCTCTAAGAGATTGAGCTGTCAAATGATCATGAGGACTGTAACAAAAAGCAAACACAAATATAGCAAAAGATTCAAAATTAACAAAAAAGGCATCACCATAAGGTAGCTATCTTACAAAGGAGAAGGAACCAATGTTCTACACCTTTATCTCACATCCCACGAACAAAACAAGTACAAAACTCAGATCCTAACTCTACAACTCGACAATATCAGTGCCATCGTCATATGGTGTCCTCAACACATCACGTGAACGCATCCCATCAAAGGGCTTCTCTCTGTTATTATTACCACTAGTTAATATATTGTTATTATTACACAATAGACCTGCTGCACATTATATAATAATATTATTTATTATTATTATATAGCTAGTATATGATATCTTACTCAGAGAGATTAGGATGACCAAAATGCCATCACTAAGCACATGTATTTTCCTCAAGGGTTCTGAAGCATAAGGCCCGATCTCAGAGCTGTGCTTGTAATGCAATCCTTTAGCTTTTCCTCTGTCATCCGCCCTTGTTTCCTTACCTGAAATCAACAGAAGGAATTCAAAACCACTTTTACGACTATCACTAATATCTCCATGCGTGTGTGAAGGGTATAAATGTCTTTTTCTTCTTCTTATTATTATTCACATTGGCATAGCATCATCATCTCAGCTACAAGTTTCACTTTTCTAGTGATGGGATTATGAATTTTTGGAACCCAAAATAGCAATTTGCTTGGCTATTCGCAAACAATCTAGGGTTCCAATGGAACCCAAAACCAAAACCATGACTTAAAGATGTAAATCTTTTAATTGTCATCACACCAATCAGTTGTTAAAGCGTTTTAGGTTCGCATTTCAAGTATGAGAAATGATATAGTGGGATAAGTGTATGGAAACATTTCAATGCACCTAGTTGGATTTGGATTCGTTTCCCATCCGTATCTGGACCGTCCATAATGTCCAGCCCACTCTTCTTCTGCTACCTCAGGAAAAATCATAATTATCAGATGATCTAAACCTTTCATTCCGTGACATGCAGAAATTGATCATTCATAATTATCGCATTTTAACGCATTCACTCACGAATGTTTAGAACAATTCTATTTATGTGGTTTTCAAACTGTTGTGGAAGAAGAGTGAACTGGACCTTATGGACCATCCCAATAGATGATGTGGATTCTAGCAAGTCCAAATGCAAATAGGTGCATGGAAACGTTAATTTCATCTCTCAAAGTGATACCTAAAACACATTGGCAATTTGTACACTACCCATGATACTTTCTAAAATGTGATTTTGGGGCTGGAGACGAGGAACCGTGCCCAATGAAAGTGAGCCTTCTCATGGATGTATGGCACACGTTGTTGTCAAAAGCTTTCAATCCGTTTTTTGGTTTCTAAACCGGTCGTGAGTCAGGCTCGACCGGTCGAGGGAGCTCCACGATTAGTTGTGGACCGCTCGACTCAAAGTCCAGCGAGCATCAGTTTTTTAGGTTCCGAGGTGCTCGACCGGTCATGGCCCATGCTCGACCAGTCGAGGGGTCTTCTCGACCGATCGAGTAGTCTGCTCGACCAGTCGAGGTTACGCAGATTCGTTTCCAGATTTGACGCGGACTGCGAAAGTTTGAGTCAGTTTTCGGATGGGTGCGAAAGGAAAGTTGCCTAAACTATAAATAGGTGTCCCTAGGGCTTTTTTAAGTATGAGAAATAATTCTAAAGTTTTCTAAAGGGGTTCTAGGGTTATCAAATGGTGTAGCAAGGGTGAGATTCGAGGTTGTTCGAATCGGGTAAGTCCTCTCTCTTGTAATTTCTTTTTATAGTGGATTTCTGTCACTTTGTGCCGTAGTTTTTTCCCGCAAGGGTTTTCCACGTTAAATCTTTGTGTTCTTCTGTGATTGCTTGTTACTATTGAATTGCTATCCTACATTTAAATCTGTGTGATTCCGCAGTACAAATCCCCAATAAGTAGTATCAAAGCAATCGTTGGGGCACAAATCTAAATCTGTAGGATTAGTAATAATAGGAAACGACATGTTTGATATTAAGAAGTACTTGGGCAAAAATAATTTTGAGTTATAGAAGGTTAAGATGATTAGCCTGTTAACCAAGTAAGGCGAGATTAAGGCTCCTGAGGAGTGAAAATCTACCATGAAAGATGATGAATGAGAAAACCTTAATAGTAATGCTTTAGCCTCTATCCGTTTATGTCTCACAGATGAGGTTCTCTATAATGTTTTGAGGAAGAAAACTGCGACTAATTTGTGGGTAAAGCTAGAGAACATCTATGCAAAGAAGTCCTCTGAAAATTGCCTATACTTGAAGCTACAGTGTTATACAAAAAAAAAAAAAAAAAAAAAAAGCTACAGTGTTATACCTTCAAGATGGCAGAGGGTGGAGATCTAGAAACCCATATCAGCAACTTTAATAAATTGATGTGCAAATTGCTGGATATGGAGGAAGTGGTCAAAGATGAGGAACAGGCATGTATATTGTTGAATTCTCTTCCTACATCATATGAGTCTTTCAGAGACACGAAGTACATTGCAAATAAAACCCTAAGTGTTGACACCGTTATCTTAGCCCTTCAAGGGAAGGCTATGAGAAAACTAAACGACGACATGAGGCATCTTCCGATACACTAATTACGAGGAGCAGAGATTCTGAGTGAGGTAGAGGATCCTCAAGACTTAGATCCAAATCCAAGGGTAAGGGTAAAGGAAAATTAAAGAGTTGGAATTGTGAGTTGTCTGAACACATGAAGAAGGATTATAGAAATCCTAAAACGAAGAAAGAAAATTCAGCGGCTTCTTCCAAGGAGGCCAAGTGGTCACATTTGATGAAGAATCAAGTGGTGGTGATGTTCTGTCTGTTTCTATGATTGGTCACTTATACGACAATCATAAAGACGAGTGGATACTAGACACAGGAGCATCTTATCACATGACTCCTCATCGGAGTTGGTTTACCTGTCACAAGAACTGCGATGGTGGACAGGTTTTTATGGGCAATGATAATGCCTGTAATGTTGTGGCTATTAGCGCGGTGAGCATTAGGATGTTTGATGGGATAGAGTGTACCTTGACTCACGTCAGGCATGTTCTTGATATAAAGAAAAGTCTGATTTCTCTCGGTGCACTCAAGGCTATAGGGTGTAAGTTTACCGGTATTGATGGTGTCCTTAAAGTTTCAAAAGGGGCACTCGTGGTTATGAGAGCGCTGAGGCACGAAAACCTTTACAGGTTGATTGGGAGCACTTCAACAGGTGGAGCAGCAACAACTATTGCAGACTTCACGTCTCTGCGTATGTGGCATGCTCGTCTGCGCCACATGAGCGAGCGAGGTATGAAGATACTTTCTGATCGATGTTTGATTCTAACTTTTAAAAATTCTGATTTAGATATATGCGAGCATTGTATATATGGTAAACAATTTAGACTGTCTTTTAAATCTTAAAAACATGTTTGTAAGGGAGTACTTGATTATGTGCACTCTAATGTATGAGGGCCATCGCCAGAAGTTTCCATTAAGGGGTCGTCATGGTTTGTTTCATTCATTGATGACTACTCGAGGAAAGTTTGAGTTTACTTCATGAAACGTAAATCCGAAGTTTTCACTATATTCAAGCAATGGAAGGTAATGATGGAAAAATAGTCAAGGCGAAAATAAAGGTTTTAAGGACTGACGATGGTGAAGAATTTACTTCCACTGAGTTTAATGATTATTGAAAGGATGAAGGGATCATCATACACAACACAATGCTCCACACCCCCGAGCAAAACGGTGTGGCTGAGCGAATGAATCGGACTCTCCTGGAAAGGGCCAGATGCATGTTAAGTAATGAGGCAGTTAACATGGCTTGTCATTTGATGAACCGGTTTCCTTCAACGACAATTGAATGTAAAATCCCGGAGGAAGTATGGAATGGTCAAAAAATTGACTACTCAGATTTACGTATATTTGGTTATGAGGCTTACTCTCATGTATCGTCAGTAGAGAGAAATAAGCTAGACCACAGAGCCAAAAAGTATATCTTTGTTAGCTATGACATTGGTGTGAAAGGTTACAGGTTATTCGACAAAGTCACACGTAAGGTCATCACTAGTCGTGACGCCGATTCGATGAAGACTCTCAATTTCGCAAGAATGATCAAGAGCAGCAAGCGGAACCAGAAAGGGTAATCGTAGACGTCCAGATTAATATAGATGATACTCAAGCAGAGACAGATGTGAAGATAGAGGTACAAGATCAGGTGGAGCAGCCACCTGTGAGAAGGAATCCACCGCGTAATCGTAGGTTACCGACAAGATATAGGGACGACTCTAATATTGCATATGCCCTCATTACAGATGACGGAGACCCGTCTACTTTTCAGGAAGTTCTTGATGAGCCTGATGCAGAAAAGTGGGAGACGGTTATGGATGATGAGATAAACTCTTTGTAGAAAAATCACACATGGGAGCTGGTGGAGCTTCTCGTGGGCCGAAAAGCGATCGGATGCAAGTGGTTATTCAAAAGGAAACAGGATAGATACAAAACAAGGTTGGTAGCGAAGAGTTATGCTCAGAGAGAAGGAATCGACTTCACAGAGATATTCACGCTGGTAGTTAAGCAGGTATCTATCAGATTCGTGTTGGCGCTGGTTGCCCAGTATGATCTCGAGCTAGAACAGATGGATGTGAAGACTGCATTCCTGCATGGAAAATTGGAAGAGCAGACCTACATGAAGCAACTAGAGAGCTATAAAGTTAAAGGGGCAGAGAAAAAGGTTTGCAGGTTAATGAGGTCATTGTACGGCCTGAAACAGTGGCCTAGGCAGTGGTATAAAAAATCTGATTCTTTCATGGTAAGTCAGAAATTTACTCAGAGTGAATACGATCACTGTGTCTATTACAAGACACTGAGTGATGGAAAATTCATCATCCTAGTACTGTATGTTGATGATATATATGTTGATCGCCAGTCATGATATATCTGAAATCAATGTACTGAAGACTCAGTTATCAAGGACATTTGAGAAGAAAGATCTGGGGGTTGCAAAGAGGGTTTTCGGCATAGATATTCATAGAGAAAGGAAGAGGAGCAGGCTTTAGTTATCATAGGCAGAATACCTTGAAAAGGTATTGATCAAGTATGGGATGGATCAGGTAAAGCTAGTGAGTGTTCCCCACATGGCTCACTTCAAGCTTTCCTCAGAACAATATCTAAATCCAATGAGGAAAAGCAAGTTGTCTCATGTACCCTATTCGAATGCGGTTAACAGTTTAATGTATGCCATGGTCTGTACGAGACCAGATATTTCACAGACACTCGGTGTTGTGAGCAGATACATGTCAACCCCGGCAAGCAACATTGGGAAGCAGTGAAATGACTACTTTGATACATTCAAGGTACGAAAGACTACGTCTTAATTTTTGAAAAAACAGGAACAAAGTTGGTAGGGTATGTGGATTCCGTCTATGCAGGCAGTATAGACTCTGGGAAGTCTACTTCAGAATGCTCGTTTGTATTATCGGGTGGAGCAATCAGTTGGATGTCGAAGCTTCAGTCTGTGGTGGCTCTTTCCACGACCGAAGCAAAATATATGGCAGTGACGGAAGCGTTTAAAGAAGGTGTTTGGCCGAGAGGCATGATAAATCAGTTGGGACTCCAGCAGGAGGCCGTGCTAGTTAACTGTGATAGCGAGAGCGCTATTAATTTAGATAAAATTTTGTTTATCACTCACATACTAAACACATTGATGTTCGTCGCCACTTTATCCGATAGGTGCTTGAGGAAGGAGGAGTCACACTTGAAAAGATTCACACCAACGTGAATCCAGCAGACATGCTCACCAAGGTAGTTCCTAAAGAGAAGTTCAAGTTCTGTGCAACTTCTCTGGGCTCGGTGATGATGTAAAAGAAGGACGGAGTATGCATGAGAAGCGTTGATTGAAGCAATGATGTGATGAAGAGATAAGAGAAGAGGTCAAAGAGTTACACGGCTGAAGATTGAAGACTTGGTGGAGATTATTGTCAAAAGCCTTCAATCCATTTTTTGGTTTCTCGACTGGTCGTGAGTCAAGCTCGATCGGTCGAGGGAGCTGCACAACCAGTCGTGGACCGCTCGACTCAAAGTCCAGCGAGCATCAGTTTTTTGGGTTCCGAGATGCTCGACAGGTCGTGGCTCATGCTCGACTGGTCGAGGGGTCATCTCGACCAGTCGACCAATCTGTTCGACCAGTCGAGGTTACGCAGATTTGTTTCCAGATTTGATGCGGACTACAGAAATTTGAGTCAGTTTTCACAAGCGTGCGAAAGGGAAGTTGCCTAAACTATAAATAGGTGCCCTTAGGGATTTTCTAGGTATGGGAAATAATTTTAAAGCCTTCTAAAGGGGTTCTAGGGTTATCAAAGGGTGAGCAAGGGTGAGATTCGAGGTTGTTTGAATCGGGTAAGTCCTCTCTCTTGTAATTTCTTTTCATAGTGGATTTCTGTCACTTTGTGCTGTAGTTTTTTTCCGTAAGAGTTTTCCATGTTAAATCTGTGTTCTTCTGTGATTGCTTGTTACTATTGAATTGTTATCCTAAATCTAGATCTGTGTGATTCCGCAGTACAAATCCCCAACAAATGGTATCAGAGCAATCGTTGGGGCACAGATCTGAATTTGTAGGATTAGTAATAATGGGAAATGACAAGTTTGATATTGAGAAGTCCTCCGGTAAAAATAATTTTGAGTTATGGAAGGTTAAGATGATTAGCCTGTTAACCAAGCAAGGCGAGATTAAGGCTCTTGAGGAGCGAAAATCTACCATGAAAGATGATGAATGGGAAAACCTTGATAGTAATGCTTTAGCCTCTATCCGTTTATGTCTCACGGATGAAGTTTTCTATAATGTTTTAAGGGAGAAAACTACGGCTAGTCTGTGGGCGAAGTTAGAGAACATCTATGTAAAGAAGTCCTCTGAAAATCACCTACACTTGAAGCTACAGTGTTATACCTTCAAGATGGCAGAGGGTGGAGATCTAGAAGCCCATATCAGCAACTTTAATAAATTGATGTGCAAATTGTTGGATATGATGGAAGTGGCCAAAGACGAGGAACAGGCAGGTATATTGTTGAATTCTCTTCCTGTATCATATGAGTTTTTCAGGGACACGATATGCACCGCAAATAAAACCCTAAGTGTTGACACTGTTATCTCAGCCCTTCAAGGGAAGGATATGAGAAAGCTAAACAACGACATGGGGGCATCTTCCGAGGCACTAATTATGAGGGGCAGAGATTTTGAACTAGGTACTGGATCCTCAAGATCAAGATCCAAATCCAAGGGCAAGGGTAAAGGAAAATTAAAGTGTTGGAATTGTGGGTTGTCTGGACACATGAAGAAGGATTGTAGAAATTCTAAAATGAAGAAAGAAAATTTAGTGGCTTCTTCTAAAGAGGCCAATGTGGTCACATCCGATAAAGAGACAAGTGGTGGTGATGTTTTGTCTGTGTCCGTGATCAAACATGTTCACGACAATCATACAGATGAGTGGATTCTAGATACAGGAGCATCATATCACATGACTCCTCATTGGAGTTGGTTTACCTGTTACAAGTAATGCGATGGTAGACAGGCTTTTATGAACAATGATAATACCTGTAAGTTGTGGCTATTGGCGCTGTGAGCATCAGGATGTTTGATGGGATGGAGCATACCTTGACCGACGTCAGACACGTCCCTGATATAAAGAAAAGTCTGATTTCTCTCAGTGCACTGAGGCTATAGGGTGCAAGTTCACCGGTATTGACAGTATCCTTAAAGTTTCAAAAGGGGCATTCGTGGTTATGAAAGCGCAGAGTCACGGAAACCTTTACAGGTTGATTGGGCGCACTTCAGCAGGTGGAGCGGTAGCAGCTATTACAGACTCCACGTCTCTACGTATGTGACATGCTCGTCTGGGTCACATGAGCGAGCAAGGTATGAAGATACTTTCTGATCGATGTTTGATTTCAGCTTTTAAAACTTCTGATTTAGATATATGCGAGCATTGTATATATGGTAAACAATCTAGACTGTCTTTTAAATTTGGAAAACATGTTTGTAAGGGAGTGCTTGATTATGTGCACTTTGATGTATGGGGGTCATCGACAGAAGTTTCCATTGGGGAGTCATCATGGTTTATTTCATTCATTGACGACTACTCGAGGAAAGTTTGGATTTACTTCATGAAATGTAAATATGAAGTTTTCACCATATTCAAGCAATGGAAGGCAATGGTGGAAAAACAGTCAGGACGAAAACAAAGGTTTTAAGGACTGAAAATGGTGAAAAATTTCCACTGAGTTTAATGATTATTGTAAGGATGAAGAGATCAACATGCACAATACAGTGCACCACACCCCTGAGCAAAACCGTGTAGCTGAGCAAATGAATCGGACTCTCCTGAAAAGGGGCAGATGCATGTTAAGTAATGCTGCGTTGGGCAAAGACCTATGGACTGAGGCCATTAACACGACTTGTCATTTGGTGAACCGGTCTCCTTCAACGGCAACTGAATGTAAAATCCTAGAGGAAGTATGGAGTAGTCAGAAAATCGACTACTCAGATCTACATATATTTGGTTGTGAGGCTTACTCTCATGTACCATCAGTAGAGATAGAGATATGCTAGACCATAGAGCCAAAAAGTATATCTTTGTTGGCTATGACATTGGTGTGAAAGGTTACAGGTTATTCGATAAGGTCACACGCAAGGTCATCACTAGCCGTGACGTCAGATTCGATGAAGGCTCCCTATTTCGTAAGAATGATCAAGAGTAGCAAGAGGAACCAGAAAGGGTGATCGTAGATATTTAGATTGACACAAATGATACTCAGGCAGAGACAGATGTGAAGACAGAGATATAGAATCAGGTGGAGGAGCCACCTGTGAGAAGGAATCCACCGCGTAATCGCAGGTTACCGGCAAGATATAGGTACGACTCTAATATTACATATGCCCTCATTACAGATGAGGGAGACCTGTCTACTATTCAGGAGACTCTTAATAAGCCTGATTTAGAAAAGTGAAAGACGGCTATGGACAATAAGATGAACTCGTTGCACAAAAATCACATATGGGAGTTGGTGGAGCTTCTCATGGGCCGAAAAGTGATTAGATGCAAGTGGTTATTCAAAAGGAAACGTAATAGATATAAAACAAAGTTGGTAGCGAAGGGTTATGAACAAAGAGAAGGAATCGACTTCATAGAGATATTCGCGCCGGTGGTTAAGCAGGTATCTATCAGATTCGTGTTAGTGTTGGTTGCCCAATACTATCTCGAGCTGGAACAGATGGATGTGAAGGCTGCATTCCTGCACAGGAAATTGGAAGAGCAGATCTACATGAACCAGAGGGCTACGAAGTTAAAGGGGTAGAGAAAAAGGTTTGCAGGTTAATGAGGTCATCGTACAGCCTAAAACAGTCGTCTAGACAGTAGTATAAAAAATTTGATTTTTTCATGGTGAGTCAGAAATTTACTCGGAGTGAATACGATCACTATGTCTATTATAAGACACTGAGTGATGAAAAATTCATCATCCTAGTATTGTATGTTGATGATATGTTGATCGCCTGTCATGATATGTCTGAAATCAACGTATTGAAGACTCAATTATCAGGGACATTCGAGATTAAAGATCTGGGGGCTGCAAAGAGAGTTCTCGACATAGATATTCATAGAGACAAGAAGAAGAGCAGACTTTGGTTATCACAGACAAAATACCTTGAAAAAGTGTTGATCAAGTATGGGATGGACCGAGCAAAGCAAGTGAGCGTTCCCCATGCTGCTCACTTCAAGCTTTCTTCAGAACAATGTTCTAAATCAAATGAGGAAAAACAAATTATGTCTCATATGCCTTATTCGAATGCGCTTGGCAGTTTAATATATGTCATGGCCTGTACAAGACCAAATATTTCACAGGCAGTCGGTGTTGTAAGCAGATACATGTCAAACTCCGGTAAGCAACATTGAGAAGCGGTGAAATGGCTACTTCGATACATTCGAGGTATAAAAGAATACGCCTTAACTTTTGAGAAAACATAGACAAAGTTGGTTAAGTATGTGGATTCCGACTACGCAGGCAGTATAGATTCCAAGAAGTCTACTTCAGGATACACGTTTGTACTAGCAGGTGGAGCAATCAGTTGGATGTCAAAGCTTTAGTCTTAGTGACTCTTTCCACGACTGAAGCAGAATATATGGCAGTGACGGAAGCGTTTAAAGAAGGTGTTTGGGTCAGATGTATGATAAATCAGTTGGGACTTCAGCAGGAGGCCGTGCTAGTTAACTGTGATAGTGAGAGCGCTATCAATTTGGCTAAAAATTCTGTTTATCACTCACGTACTAAATACATTGATGTTCGTCACCACTTTATCCGACATGTGCCATCGTTCACAATAGAACTAAATTTGTCAGCGCTTACAATAGAACTAAACTAATGGCTCTGATACTAGTCGTTGCATAGTACGCCAACAATGCAGTAAACCGAGATCTAATCTAAAGTCTCACCCACAAACGATAAACAAAGAAGAAATATAAACTAGAAAAAGAATCAAAGCATTCCAAACAATTCCCATCAGACAATCCTATCCATCACTTAGATGCACTTCTACTGACTGAAATGTTAACTGTTAACCGTCAACTGTTTTTGTTTTCTACCTTATTCAACTTAAAGACTAGTCAAAGGTGGCTTCGATGATTCGATCAACATGTTTTTCGAATCACATGTGAACGGTCCCACTGACGATTTCACTTACAGCAGAATGAGCTGTGGCCCACTAGTGATAATGCATCGTTTTCGAAGAAAACTGCTTCGAATCTGACTTGCGTGCAAAACAAAATCTCGTTAAAATAGCGTGCGGAGGAAATAGAGAACTGATCACCTACAGGCAAGTTACTAAAACTAGTGGTACCGGATCAGCATGCCACTTGTGTAAGACATCAGTACCATTACAGCGGTAGACCCCACCATGAGGATCACCTGGATCAAAATCAAGCCCGTCCACTAATGAGGTGGTTAACCAATGAGAACCAACGGTTTGAATCGAGATACAGGATTGGCCCATCTAGGAAGCAGATCAACCTGATTTTTGAGAAAGGCGACCTTCATTGTTAGCCTATGGTTTTCACGGTACTGATTTCTTAAAAAGGTGGCATGTTGGCGGGAAAGATGGAACGGTACTACATCTTGCAGTGAAGTTGCCTGTACGTGATCATTTCCTGCTGAAATAGGAGAAATGATTGTTGAAATCTGTTTCGGAAGCTCCCCGGAAGGGGATTGTAAGTTTGTAACCCTCAAGATCAACTGTTTTACGCAGTACGTAGAAGACACTAGCCTGTGGGGCCTTCCATATTGTATATGTGAAATCCACTCCTTCTATCAGGTTATATCCTCGATGAAATTTTCTGAGAAAAAAAATCAGGTAGATCCACAACTTATTTGGGCCACACAACTTTGAACAATGAGGATAGGACGACAACCATAGGTTTGTGTGTGGGACCCATGGTGTGTATCTTTCATCAAACTTGTTAATCTAGTGCAACTCATCAGGATGAAGAGAAAATACAAAAATTAGCCAGATACAAGACTCAGGCGTGCCACAACAATGGAAATTAGCTTATATTGTTCGAATTTGTGTGGCTCATATGAGACTTAATTGGGATAATTTTCTGTATATACTGTCCAAACAATAGTTCTCATCTGATGGAGGGAGTGGATTTTACATATAAAACATGATGGATCCCACAGAGTTTGAGTCTTTTAGTTGCCAGTCCGGATCCCCTGTTATCCGGTCAACAGATGTCCTGATACGTAATCCTCATTGGTCGTCACCACTTACGAAAAAAATAAAAAATAAATAAATAAAGCTTAGGGTAACGGGAAATCCCTGTTGACCGGATATCAGAGGATCCCGACTCGTTGCTGATGGAGGCGATTCCGGTCTCACGAAGGACGGCCCAGCATTAAAGTTCGTCGTACGAGAATTGGTAAGGTCATCCCCATCTTTTGACTGAGGTGCTGTGATAGAGATGGGGTGACGCCTTAGGTCTGACGAAGCCGCCTCTAACGACCCGAACCCATTAAACAACGGTCGCCAGTGCCAACCCTCCACTACCCATTTCCATGGACCGTTGACGATTGACCATGACTCTATTATTTGATTCTGGGGAAAACTGCTCCACCCAATCAAGAAATCTTACCTTCCTCATGTGAGGCAATGTAGCACGTGTGCATGAGTTCAGGGCCATGAGTCCTGCTGCACATTCTCAGTGTGCTTGCCGTAATTGCCCGTCTTGCTCACCACTAGCATGCGTCGCCCAAATAGGGCCCGTGCACAGAGATCGTCACGCTGACTTTCTGTCCAATCGGGACAGTTGTGTACCGGACTGTATGAAAGTATTGTAGACCAACTCTTCCACTCGTTGATATATATATATATATATATATATATATATATATATATATATATATATATATATATATATATATATATATATATGGAAAAAGTTACTATGCGCTCGAGTTGATGCGAACGTCCATGAGGTCGAGCTGTGTGGGCCCCACCTGTTGCGTTTTGAACATCTACCCCATTAGTCAGATGCACTATTCCATCGTGGGCCTAGGTCTCAAAAATCAAGACAATCCGTTACTTGTGTGGGCCACACCACATACAAAAGTGGAGAGAGGCTGTGCACTATTAAAACATTCATGAGATGTTTTTTGGGCCCATCGAGATGTGGTTTGCAAATCCAGCCCATCCATTATGTGTGTCCCACTTGGATGAGGTTTCAGCAGTATTCAAAACTCAGGTGGGCCCCACCAAGTGCTTTTATATGTTTTTGGCATGCCTTCACATGATTTTAGATGGTATGGCCCACTTGAGTTCCGTATACGGCTGATTTTTGGCATATCCCATAATTTAAAGGGGACCCATCAAATTCACGGTGTTGATGGTCGACACGCATCACGGTGGGGCCCACACAGCTCGACCTCACGGGAGCTTATGGTGAGGTCGAGCTGTGTGGGCTCCACCGTGATGTGTTTTGACCATCAACACCGTGCATTTGATGGGTCCCCTTTAAATTATGGGACATCCCAAAAATCAGCCGTATATGGAACTCAGGTGGGCCATACCATCTATAATTATGTGAAGACATCGTTAAAACATATAAAAGCACTTGGTGGGGCCGACCTGAGTTTTGCATGCGCCTGAAACTTGGTTTGAACCCTCATTCAAGTGGGACACACATAATGGATGGGCTAAATATTCAAAACACATCTCGGTGGGCCCTCAAAAATGGTTATGAATATTTTAATGGTGCACAGCCTCTCTCCACTTTTGTATGTGGTGTGGCCCACACAAGTCGCGGATTGACTTGAGTTTTGAGACCTAGGCCCACAATGGAATGGTGCATCTGACTGATGGGGTAGATGTTCGAAACGCATCACGGTGGGGCCCACACAGCTCGACCTCATGGGGCATTAAAATCAGCTCGAGCGCATTGTACCTTTTCCATATATATATCATTTTTATAACGATTGAAAATAATTATATTAATAACCAAGAGTCATTATCTCTAGTATATAATTATAATTAATCAAAATGAGATCATGAACTCATTTTATGTGGCACCCAAACCGGCCCTTTTGTTGGTCTCACCGAACTCTTGCTGTAAGATTCAATACCGGGTGGCAACGCTGTGCATGGTTTTTTGACTTAGTGAGTCGTCCCATCTCATTCAAGTTCAAGTTGAGTGATGGCTCATCACCTCACTCAGGACCGAATTTGTGGGGTGACTCATGGTACAGACCCAACCCAGTCATGATTGAAACAGAGTCTACTCGCCTGAGTCGGAACCATGACACGGCGTTATGAGAGTGGTACACCACCAACTTGGATACGAGAGTGGGTATTTTGAGAAAATAACTAGTGACATAAGCTTACCCTAATGAAAACCGTGGTCAGGACATGCAGTGGCTTAATTTGTTCAAGTGCAGTGTAAGAGATCTCGAAACCAAGGGATTCGATCACGCGTAGAACTTCTCCCCCAACACCAGCTCCACCCTTGCTGTTTATCTTTACAACGAACCTCCGTTCTTCAATTTTCTCAGCATCTATCTGCTTCAATTTCATAAGAGATCATGAGAGACTTGCAATAACCCTTATATTTCTACAGAATCAAATTAAAACCATTTAGGGTGCGTTTGGTTGCAACATGAAATTTCATGATTAATCAACCTGACTTGGGTTAAAATATCATGAAATTGTTGCAACCAAACACACTCTTAACAACTATTTCTAAATTGATTTTAGATATTGAGATATGTCCAGAAAATCTAATGCTTTTAATGAAATTAAGAACTTGGCCAGGCATTTTAGATCAGCGATCTCCACTGTGTAGATGGCATGTGTCAAAGATCAAGTCTAATTGATAATCAGATAGGCTACATGTGTGCGTATACCTTGGACAATTAGTCAATTTTTTGTAGCCGTTCATTTATTTTACACTTGTGTGGCCCACATATCGTATTGTCCTGATTTTTGAGACGTGACGGCAACATAGTGAGGACGTTTTATCAGCCTCTCCCATTTAGAGACGATTGCCTCGTTTGGACGCATGGGGCCCAGTTGAGTTGAAAAGTTTGCGAGAACGAACACGCTTGGTAGAAGCGTTCTTGGAATGTTGCCAAGTCGGTCGTTGGACAATGTACACGGATGTCGTTTTGTGTCTGCCGCGACACAACCCCTACAGTGTGTGTTGCTGTCCTCTGGGGCCCACAGCTTGTTTGGTATGATTATCTGGGCCGTACATGTCGTGCTGTACAGCGGACGCGGTTTGACTAGTGACGCTGCCACCAGCTGGCTAGTGGTTGGTGCTATGTGGACCCAACCATGATGTATGTGTTTTATCCACGCCGTCCATCCATTTTGAAAGATAATTTTAGTGATTGATCCAAAAAATGAGGTAGATCTAAATCTCAGATGGACCACACCATGGGAAAACAGTAGTGATTGAATGTCCACCATTAAAAACTTCCTAGGGCCCACTGTAGTAGTTATTTGACATCTAACTTGTTGATTTGGTCATACAGACTTGGATGAAGGGAAAAAATATATATCAGCTTGATCCAAAACTTTTGTGGCCCCAAGAAGTTTTTAATGGTGGGTGTTCAATCAATACTGTGCGATCCACTTGAGATTTGGATCAACCTCATTTTTGGAATCATACCATAAAATGATATGGAAGAGTGGGTGGACAACATGGATGAAAGACATACATCATGGTGGGTCCCACATAGTACCCACCACTAGCCATTGGCTGGTGGCGGGGTCAGTAGCCAATCCGTTTCCCTGTACAGCTACCATTGGAAACTTATTCTTAAGAGATGATCGTGACCATCACTTCATGGAGGTGAATTTATGGCATATTTATTTTATTTTATTTTTGAATAAAGACGAATTTATGACAAAGAAAAGAAAATTTTCATGTCACTCTCAAAAGTTAGGATCACCCATTAAGCTTGCCATGGGAAAGTAGCTGAGAGGCAAGAATATGAACAGTTCCGTTCATGAAACCATCTCAGCACGTGGTTTCAATGAGAGTGACCCACGCATGACCTGAGTCACTATTAAGGAAAAACAAATCCCACTAGACATTGCCCTAATGACAGTTTTGTAATCCTAGGTCCGCTAGGTTTTTCAATTACAATGGTGAAATGGCTAATGATTACATGTACCCTTGTAATTCTGTGGTGATGTCACGTATATTCTACTGCAACATTTATTATTATTATTTGTTATACCTAAAAGTCACTTACTAAAAATATAATTTTATAATGTGAAAATATAATGATTACATTTTGCCATTGTCTTTGACCAGACAAGATGTATGTTTAAACCAACCCCGTGAAATGAAAATGATGGCTCATTTTCTTTGAATGTAGGCCACCCTATCACAGCTACCATATGGACCTGTTTCACCTTATGGAACTTGTATGATTGATGCGTGAGATTCATTAGGTACCATCAAGAAAGTAAAACCCATCAATCTAGTCACAGTTAACTGTCTCAAATAAGTGTGATATGCCTAGTGATCGAAGCAACATTTTTTTCTAGTCCTGGGAAGGTTCACAGTGTACGTCACCTAATGCATGGCTCACATCTCTGCAGAAGCAGATTGCCTGGTGTGCCAAGCTCGATCGTGTGTTTACATGGCAAAGTTTTATGCCCGACAAAGATATATGTGTTATATCCATTCACTCTATCTATTTTGCAATACCATTTTAGACTATCTTAAAAAAATGAGACAGACCTAAAGCTCAAGTGGATGACCCCATAAAAATAATAGGATTAAGTGCCTACCATTAAAAACTTTTTAAGTATGAAAAAGTTCCTGATCAAACTAATATGAGTTTTTTTTCTTCTCCCTTAATCACAGTATGTGTAACCTTGTAAATATATTAGATGACAAATAAATATTACTCTAGGCCCTAAGAAGGTTTCAACAGTGGGCATCAATGTGCCCACTGTTTCGTATAGTGTGGTTCACTTAAGCTTTGGATCTACATTATTTATTGCATCATACATCTTGCAAAATGGATGGATGGTTTGGATATAACAAAACTCATGATGGAGCCCAAAAAACTTGGTGACGTCAACACACCACCGATTTCGGTGGTGTGTGGTACACCACGCAATCCGCTTCCGATGTATGCATGCATACCACCTATGTGGGAAACAAGCGCGCATGGGCAAGCTATGATGTGGAGGGCCGTATTCCACCAAAATCCAATGACGGCGGAACGAGGTCCTTCCCGGATCTCGTTCCGTGCTTCCTCCTACCAGATTCCAAAGGTCCTGATGACTGGGGTCTGAAAACTTAGAAAGGATATTTCCCACGTGCAACGCTTTCGTTACCCACGAACTCGCACGCGGCGCAGTGGTTGGCGTAAAGCAAAGTAGGTGGAAAACGGAATACTCGGTGACCTGGCGAAAGCGGGCATCTGATCCAAACGGACGCGACTTGCCTGTAGCACGGGGTTACAACGCTCTGCTGTAGCCCTTGTGGGCCCACCATGCTGTTTATGTTATATCCACTCCGTCCATCCGTTTCTTTAGCTGACTTTAGGAGATAGGCCCAAACGTTAAAAAGATCTAAAACTGAAGTTGGCTATACGAGTGAGGATTGAATGTCCATCGGTGAAACCTTAGTGTGGAACACAAAAGTATTTTAGATTAAGGTTATAACTAGAACTGGCCATGGGATGACTCGACTTGGCTAACTTGACTCGTCCAACTCATTCAAATTTGACTCGATCCAAGCCGAATGGGTGAGTCAGTCTAAATCAAGTAGGCTTCATCCAAACCAAACTCAAAACGAGCCGAGTTCAAGTAACCCAATAATGACCTAACTCTATCTAAAACTCGATCTGAAATCGGCTCAACTCAAATTCAGATATATATATATATAAAATAAAAAAATTTAATTTTTAAGTATTTCTAACCTTATACACTGGACTCTATTTCTCCCGACCCAATCTCAAACCCTCTCTTCCTCCCTTATTCTCTTAAGCGGGCAACAACCCACTACCATCACAACCCTTCTCTCTCTCTCTCTCTCTCTCTCTCTCTACTCCCTCCCACTTTCCTCTTCCAAGCATGATAGCCACCAACCATGCCACCACCATCACCACTCTCCCCCTCCTCTCTCTCTCCTCTCCACTCCCTTCCTCATCCCTTGATACAAATCGGTGCCAGCTCAAACCGACTAGGTACTTTTTATCAGGTCGGTCCGTATTAGTCCACACCATACCTGGATTTGGATCAGTTCAGGCATATTGGACCCGGTACCAAGTTGAGTCGAGTTTGGGTCAGGCCTATTTCAAAACTGGATCGACTTGGATCAGCCCTAACCCGGTCGAACTCGACTCGATGGCCAGCTCTAACTATAACTGTGTTTTTAAATTCATCCACGTGGCATGTAAACATCAGAAGGCACCTCAAGAAGGTTTCAACGGTGGATTTCTCCCTGCCATCTTTCCTATGGTACGGAGCCCTGAATCTTCTGTAATTGGGTTTATGACTAGAATGAATTTAATACGTGAATGATTAGAGAGGATCTAATACACGCGGAGTGTGTGAGGCCCACGAGCTTTGGGTTACAGTGTAGCCGTGTAACCCGTGTACCCCGACAAGTCGCATCCGCGAGAACCTAAAAGTCGCTGCCCTCTTTGGAACGTGGACTTGGTAGGTTGCCACGTGCTCTCTCACTCTCTCAGATTGCCACGTCCTCTCCCTGGGTATCTATCTCTCGAATGTCCACCAGTCACGCGCTAGGATAGATGAGGTGCAGACAGGATGGCGCTACACGTGCCATCGACCACACTCGTTTTGTTGAGACCGCATGCCGTGCCCACCGATGCCGCATAAAGAGACGGATAATTGATCACAACCGTTAACTTGGGCAGAGAGGGTTGGTTGATCTGTGACTGTAGAGCACACCATGATGCATGTGTTTTATGTCCACCATGTTGATGAAGAGTGGGTTGTGTACAATTTCATGGCGAAAATGGATTTAAAAAGGCTTCATAGGAGGCAGAATTGATCGTGACCGTCAGAATCTTAAAACGGATATATCTCACGAACCGCAATGAGTTATCCAACATGCCATTTATCATTTTGGGTAGGAGAACCTAGTTTAGCCACCCAACCTCAATATATTGGGCTGAGCACATTGAATTTGTGAGATTCCATCATCGAATTTTCATTTTATTTTTGTTTTTATTATTTAGACTAAGCTTTAGTTTGATTATAACTCTTCGTGGGATAGGCTTTAGGAGTTGCATGGAACATGAAAAGTGGTTAGAATAATTAGGAGAATAGCATGGTTGGGCTAAGTAGGATACTTACTAGAATCACGACCGTTTATAAATAGTAAGTTTACTGTTTATATAGTAAGTCACCATTTCTAAAAGTTTTAGTTGTAGTTTAATTTCAAAACTTATTCATAGGTTTCATGTCATTATTTAAGAATGTTGTAAGCTCATTTTAATAATCAATCAATTTATTAAGAATTTCTAGAAATTATTCACTTTTTTTTTTTTTTTTTTTTTTTTAAATTTCCTTGTGAATTCAAGATATCTAGTGCGAAGAAGTTCCGTGGATTCGGAACAATTATCCCCTGGCGATGGTGCTCGACCTCAACATGTCCTCCTCCGCATCTCACCTGTCCATCCGTTTTTCCAGCTCCAACTAGATCCAAATCTCAGATAGGCCCTATTGATTGAACGCCCACCCATTTTATCAGCTGGAAGTATATCCAAATCTCAGATAGGATATACTGATTGAACGTGTATGGTAATGTTTATTTACCATCTAACTTTCTGATAAGTATACAGGGACCTAGACGAAGGAAAGACACAAATGAACTTGATTCAAAACTTTTGCGGCCCCACTAAGTTTTTAATGGTGGGATTCAATAACCACTGTTTCGTGTGAGATTTGGATCTGCTTCATTTTTGGGCAATATATGCGTTAAAATGAGCTGAAAAAAGTAAATGAATAGTGTGAAAAAAATAAATAGATGGCGTGGATATAAAACACATACATCATAGTGAGCCCCACAATCATGGATCCACCTAATTCGGTGGCTCTGGAACCACCAAAATCCATGTCCATTTCTATTGATTGGCATCGCTGAATGCGCACCATTGAAAGGAAAATATTTTGTGGCTCACAATCAATGTGATAGGTTAATGATCAGCATCACTTTTTCAGATGATTTTTGGATTATAGACCATTCAAATTGGAGTAGTTCAGGATGTGTGGCTCTAAATTGTCCATCTATCTTTGCAAGTGGGACCCAATGCTGGCACATGCTGATGATCTTGTGTGTCAGAATCTTCCGTGCAGAAATATGAGTTCGTTTAGCGTACGTCGTGACTCAAGATTCCAACATCTCTCAAGAAGACGCAGATTGTGTGGTGACCCTGTCACCCGTGGTCCCAACAGTATTTGATAGGGCCAAGCGTATCTGTCACAGTTAGGCCCGGTCAAGTGGTTTACTCTTGCTCGGCTGGTAGACTCTCAGGAGTTTCAACACCCGGTCAAGGGTTTGAGAATCCATAGGTGGTGAAATTCCACTAGCATGAGTGTGGGGTGTGTGTGCGTGTGTAAAAAAAAAAAAAAAAAAAGAAAGAAAGAGTACTTGACCTAATAATTTTCAAACATGATTTTTGGACTCTTACAACAGTACATTGCCTAATCAAATCCCCCGCATTCGGTCACCACATATGTAAGAACTCTATAAGGTGGGCCTTCTTGATCAACGTTCATGATTATCCTAAAATTTGGATAATGTAATCCGGAAAATCAGTGGACCCCACTGCATTGTGATACATCAGAAACTTGCGTAAGGGGTGGAATGCTACAGCTGTGTTACGCATGCAGTATTTCAGATAAACTAGCATTTCTATATGTGTAGCCTTGGGGAGAAAATTTTGATGGGTTTCTAACTCTTCAACCCCTAACCTATATTAACTGGGTTGGTTCCCGATCCTACACCATGACAGAAGTAGAAGTCCCATCAAATCTTCTCTAGGGAGGTGTAAGGGAAAGGAAGATCATAGCATCCGAATTCGACCACCTGAATCTTTTCGGCAATTCTGCATTAAGAAAAATCTAACACACAATCCTTAGAGCCCTATTATGGTGGATGGAGATTGCCTATTGCTCTAGTGTTTTATCTATCTTTGACGTGTTGAGATTTGATTGGATAACAAGCTGCTGTTAAGATAACACCTATAAAAAACATATTTGAAAGTTGGTCCTAGTGTCTCATTAGATTCTGCTATATCAGTCTAATAAAGGACACTACCTTGTTCATGTCCGACTGAGCTCTCTTGGTAAGGTGATTCCATGAATAGAACCGCCTCTATCCTTAATTCTCTCTATGTTTTTTGAACCAAAAGTAATGCTGGTGTATGATTTTGATGACTTTAGAACATCGAATGGAAGATATTCAATGCTCTAGTTCAACTTCGGATACCAAAGATAAGTATCATCATTGAATTATGAGTGAGAAAAAAAAGAAAAGAAGAAGAAGCTTATTTTCGAATTGGATAGTACAGAGATGATGGACGGTTGAGATATGGAGCCATCTCAGCATGGGCAACACATCTTAGAGTGACCATCATCATCAGCTAACCCTTATCCCAGCTAATTTCCATCATCTACGTTAGTATACTTTCCTAGCGATCCTTGGGACTCATGTTGATGTTATGGCATGAGTTTGAAGGGGTTCCAAACGATGGAGATTACCAATGCAATGGGGATCAACTAACGGTACTTGTGGATCACTGACCATAGGCCCCAGTGATATAAAATGAAAATTCGAGTATACTTCGGATATCTTAACTTTCTTTATTTATACGTAGAAGGAACTGAGTATGCATTATTTACCTCGAGAATCTGGGATTTGGACTTTGAAATGGAGGGTCGTTGTGCTAACGTGCGCGTGGGTGGCAGTGTCTGCTCGGGCGTGTCGTCTACAAATGATTCCAAGTTGTTCTTGGACGATGAACTCTCTTTAAGCTCCCTTTGTAGCCGCGTAGTTTCTTCATGGATGCTTCTAAGATACGCCAGGGCGTCCACCAACACCGATCTTTTATCCATCTGAAACCACCGTACATTCCATTCTCAGCCCCATCTCTCTCTCTCTCTCTCTCTCTCTCATAAACGAATTGAAATGAAATAAAATGAATAGATTATAGATATTAGTACAATATATTAGTCACTCCAAAGGACTTATACAGCAATATGGCAGACTATTGTGTATGATACTGATGCACCATCCCATCGTAAACATGACCACAATCCACACCCATCAAATCGTGGTCCCCATGAAGCATTGTACGTTGACGAATGGCCAAAAAATTATATGAAGTGACCTATATATTCTAACATTTTGATTTATGGAGCGTTTGGTTGCCTCATATATCATGAAATTGTGCAACCAAACACACTCTTTGCCACTCAATTTGAACTGTTGATAATTTTTATTAATGCCAATCTGAAGGCCGCCAGTCCAATGGCTAGGATCATCCGACAAACCTATTAATAATGGGGTGCCATGATTTGGATAGGTGGGATTTACATATATAACTGTATGACGATCTGCCAATGAATACATGTCTACAGCGCATACAGTAAAAATACTGCATAATGCTGCTTAATTATCTTATTTCAATTTCAATTTTCTAGTATTATTACCTTGGTGATGTTGGGTACAAGAGCGCGAAGTGCAAGTAATTGCTGGCTGAGTCTCTTCCTCCTGTTCCTCTCCGACACGAGATTCTTGCAATTCAATGTGCCCAGCTTTGCATTGTCATCCATCTCTTCCTCGTCTTCATCATCTTCTTGATTTTGTGGAACTTCCACACTAGTCTTTGATATTTGTGGACATTCATCCACCGTGGCAGCATTTGTCTCCTTTGTTGCAGTTGTAGATACCGACGCATGTAGCTGATCGGCAAAGCTCTCATTGCTTTCAGCTGGTGCAATTAAGAAAGGATTATCATTGAAGAACTGATCACTCTCGTCTTCTTCAACTACAGCTGCCTGATCAGTGCTGGCTCCCAAAATTGCAGAGAACTCGGGGAGTATCGGGTAGTACATGTCATTATCCAGCTGGGGCTCGGAAACAAAGTCGCAGAGGTCGAGGAGTAAGGATTCACTGTTATCTTCAGTTCGGGGGAGTAGAGAGAAGGGATCAGATTCGAAATCAGATGAAGCCAGCTGAAAAAGATGGTCACTGAGCATCTGAACGTCATGTGATTCGTTGGGGAAGGAAGGGGTATAAATGTCATCCATGTCTAGCCATGTAGAGATGATGTCCGGAATCTGGGTCTTGGAATTCATGGGTGTTTCGCTCATTTCGAGGGAAGAGAAGGGACCCAGTTCAGTTTCCATTGCACTGGTGATTTGATTGAAAGACATGATTGGGAAGCTCTCTCTCTCGCTCTCTCTCTCTCTATCTCTCTCGATTGGAGGAGTGTCCACTAACGATCTTCGTTCCGAGGATTTTAAAAAGCAAGGAAAGTTTTACTTAAGGAACGGAGGAGAGAGAGAGAGAGAGAGAGAGAGAGAGAGAGAGAGAGAGAGGGTAGCTGAAAAGCTATGTTATCTCTACGAATAGAAAAGAGATTCTCTCTCTCTCTCTCTCTCCGTCTGCCTGCCACTACCTATGTAAGGAAGAGGAATAGAAAGAGGCAATGAAGAAATAGGCGAAGGGATGAACACATTAAAAGGAAAATTGATGGAGAAGTGTCCAAAGAAGTTGGTGAGAATTGATTTACAATATTTTGGTCAGTAAATAGGCAGCTTTGTTTGGAAAAAAGCCATCCAATTATTTGAAAGCTGGCCATTCCATGTCACACGTGAGGTTTGCTAATTCTACACGCGTGTGGAAGCCATACATACGTGGTACGTATGTGAGATCTAAGCTTTCTATCAGGTGACCTACACGGTTTAGATCTTCTAGCAAGAAAATCAGACCACTTTTCTCATCATATCAAATCAAATCCAATGAATGGTTAGAAAAATGAAAATATATAACCGTAGAATTTCTTTGTATGCTGTGGTCACCTGAAACGTAAAACTGACCTATTCAGCCAGAATATTCCAACCTTGAAAGCCTATATATAAAGCACTTGTGCTCGCGTGTGAATGTGTAGGGCTCTACACGCGTGTGAATGAGCTGCGCCATCCACATGGTGCCGCCTTTGAAGCTTGCCTCTCTCTCTCTCTTTTCTCTATCATTTCCCCGCACTTTATCGTTAGTCTTCCTGTGGGGACATCACTTTCTTAAATTCCAGGAAACACTCCTTTCTCTAAACGGTGGTGACTCATTCTCTCTACACATGATGGTATGCATGTATGCCAATCCACACTATCGAGTACGTGGGTCCTGCTGTGAATGCAGCACACCTTTAAAATTCTATGGATTGAAACATCATAACCGTACATTTGATCCACATCAAAATAGTCAATACAGATAAGTTGGCCAACGGTCCAAATTCAAGGGAAATAATCAGAGAAGTAAGATAATCAGATTCAAATAAATTTATGGGTTATGCTCTATCTACAATTGGCCCATGATTTGAACGTTCGGGATTGGCTACATATTAGCCACGTATACAGTTCATGGTTCACCACCATTTAGAAAACGGGGTTATACGCGATTTTCTTACACAAGGGGTTCTCTCTCCTGCGCAATTACCTAATGCTCGGCGGAGCTTGGTGCGTTATTCTACATTTTCATTCTGATGGCCACCATTTTGACGGCCTTGATTGCACAATCAGCTTGATGCTTAGGCTTGGGCGGCCTACAATGTGAATAGTCACTATTAAATTCACATACGTGCATGCCACGTGTACTTCCGATATATACACGAGTGTGGACCACCAAGCACTACCAGACTATCATATAATTCCTCTAAGTGGTGGCTAATGATGAAAATTCTAATGAAATCGTGACTATCATATAATTCCTCTAAGCGGTGGCTAATGTGAAGAAAATTCAAATGAAATCGTGCGATTCTTTCTTAAAGTTCGCTGACGGTAAAACGTCTTTTCATGAATTCGAATTTCTAATTTTCTCTCAGGCTGCGTATAGTTTCAAAAGATTAAAAGTATTAAGTAATAACCAAAATATTAATATACCACCCAGGTGGTTCCATCCACCTTCTACAAAAACTAAAAACTAAAATAAATAATAATAATAATAATAATAATAATAATAATAATAATAAAACATCAAAACATAATAAGATTGTGTATTTCATTGAGATGATACGGTGGCGAAAAAACCATAATATGGAAGAGTTACCTCTCAATAGGACACGTGGCAGGTTGATGTGCAAATCATCTCTCCCCCATGTGCAGGGCCTAGCATGCATGAATGTTTTATGTATAAAAAATCGCTGCCCTAAACAATCTTATCCATCTTATCGGAAGCCATTTAAGTGATAGTGGAAGCTAAAATCAATTAACGGTCGAATAAGATTATCTCATGAGTTTTATTCTCAAAATGAAATCCATTCGATCTGGTGCTCACATGTAGGTGGACCCAAGTGGCAACCCTGCCACGTGTCCAGTGTAAAGATTGTTTACTATATTACAGTACCTCTGCTCATTCCACTTCATTAATGTAATGGAGATTAACACCATGCCTTTGTGGCTTATTGTAGTGTTAATATTAGATTAATTAAAGGCTTAATTTAATATAGAGAATTATACCCCAAAAAAAAAAAACACTACTTAGAATAGAATTTACATCCGGTACGTTTTGGACTTTTTCCAAAAGGTTTCCAATAAGCTTGCCACACTATTGTAAGTAATTATCATTAGACTACCTTTGTCTAGATTTGGTAACAACTCAGTCTGCTGTGAAGGAAAGGAGTGGCAGCTCGGGTGGGCCTACCATGATGTTTAATGTGAAATTCACCCTGATCACTAGGTGAGTCAACCCCGGTTAGGTTCAAGGCCTAAAACTCAGCTCCATATATTAGTGATTTAGGTGGATCACACAATTGGAAGTAGTGTACAGAATAATGCTCACCCTCCAAATTGTCTGACGCAGGGATGAACGTGATGAGGATAACTACTCCGAAACCACGGAGCTTCTCTGGACTCCTCATAGAGACTTCTCGAATCCGTGAGGAAAGAAAGCAGAAAATAGAAATAAATTCTAAGAAATTTGAAATTGATTAATTGATTACTAAAAATGAGTTCACAACCCTTCAAATAGGGGTACCAAGCAATGAGAAAGAAATCAGAATCAAACTACAACTAAAACTCCTAGAATCCGCGACTTACTATAAATAGTAAACTTACTATTTATAGACAGTCGTGACGACTACTAGTGCACAAGGTTTTCGGCCAAAAATAGCAAGTGTCCTATTTGGCATCACCAAACCGTTCTCCTAATTATTCTAAGCTCTTTTCATGTTGGGCGCAACTCCTAAAGCCCGATGGATGAAGAGTTATAATCAAACTAAAACTTACTATTTATAGTAAAAACAAAATTAAAGTAGGGACACGACCATTGATCCAGGGTTTTTTCGCAATTCTGGGCGTTGCAACCCGACATAATTGGGTTGGTTGCCTAAAGTAGCTCGTTCTACCCCAAAATCATATATCTTACGTCAACTAACTCATTCTGGATTGCGAGATACACCCGATCTAAGGACCGACGGTCTGGATTACTTCTGTCGTCGACCAGGCCTTTTCTGATCCATCTTGGCCATCAAATTGTCCGCGACCCACTCTACATCATTGTCTCTGTTATTTTTGCCCAACTCAACCAAGAATGAGCCTAACTTTTTGATTAAGGGCCTAAATTCTGGTGTGACATCTAATGGTTGGAACGGATTTTATATAATCATCACAGTGGGCATTGTAAAAATGAAGGGTGAACATCTCTCTTTCGGACTGTTTCCTTTGATGTGGGCCACCCGAATCATAGGTCTTTGGCTATGGGACTAACATGAAATTACACATCTAATGGTTAAAGTGAATCTCACGTATACCTTACTGGCCCATCAAAGTCAAAGGTGAGCGTGCCATAAAATTTGGTTTTCTTAATTTAGCGGCAGAAGTCTATGTTCAATGATTCAGAGAGGGACACACCTGCCCTTAATTTTGGACGGAGATCATCGTGATGTGCATGTGAAATCGACTCCAACCATTTGATTTGATGTGTAATCCCACCCTATAGCGGGCCACACAAAAGGAAACATTTGAGAGAAAGATGTCCACCCTTGATTTTTACAGGGCCTACCATAGTAATTATATGAAATCCACTCCAGCCATTGGATTCCATACTAAAATCTAGGCCAATGATCCAAAAACCAGGCCCATCCCTGATTTAGGTGGATCACACCAAGGGAAACAATTTGGAAGGTAAGGGAAACAATTGGGATGGTTAGCATTGCGCTTATTAAAAACCTTATTGGAAAAGGCATATGAACAAGGATATGAACGTAAATTCTATATTAAGTAAATACTTTTTTGTTAAATTTATAAACTTAATTAATGAGGTAGGTTTAAAAAAAAGCTTATTTAATTAGGTGAAGGGATATTAATACCAAATTAATGAGATAGTAATATATAAAAATCCCTATATTATACAAAAATTTGTCATGTGGAACTTTCACTCAGATGATATTCAGAAAGTGTCTATAGTGCCATGATCCATTTTATTTCTAGTCTTAAAATTCGATTGGATTTCTAACTTTAAAGTCATTACCACATGTTGAGACTCTCTATTCATGATTTCTATGTTTAATTAAAGCCATTTTTGAAAGTTAAGGGAAATCAAAGGTAGATCTCGACCGATGTAAGGTTCAAATCAATCAATGGCCTTTCTAATATAATAAATATGCCATGAGTCAGGCAATCCAACAAAAGTAAGTTCTGAGAAGAATGGGCAATCAAAGGTAGGTTGTACATGATGGACAATGATCCAACCTCTTCTAACATGATAAATGTGGATTGTGCATTTGCTAGCCTTTGAACGGATGGTTAGGATCCATCAAAGTTTCTTTTTGGGAAGAGTCAACAATCAAATATAAGCCCCACATTTTTCTAATAGTTCCATTAGTAATCATATTAATTCTTATTTAATAAACATCGTACCATTCACTTCCTATTCATCAATCAGATGGTTAGGATTTGTTGTTGATGTCTTCAGAAAAATCTAAAAAATTCATGTTTTATTGTTGCAACGTTTTGGTTTTTTATTCGATGTCATCAAAGGTGTTTGATGCTATCGGCATATCGTCAATGCCATTAAAGTCTTATTAAAGGTGATATCCAGCACCGAGCGTAGAATTGTGTAGGTGCAGAATTTTTTTCCCATTCTGATTGTGATACTATATGGGGTTATATATATTGTGTCTAATCGAGAATTGGAGACGAGTAGTAGAAGAGTCCTGGGCTTTCTAAATTTGTTCCTAAAGGTTTTAAGGGCATAGCTTAGGCTTGTGGAGTAGATTCGAGGCTTGTTCATATCAATAATCTCTCTCTTGTAATTTCTGCTTTTGTAGTGCATTACTCATCACTTTATGCTGTGGTTTTTTCCTGAAAGGGTTTTTCCATGTAAAATACGGTTTGTTTATGTTTGGACTTGGTTGTGTGATTGATAGTAGTTTACTTGATTTGTCTCTGTGTGCTTCCGCGGTTCCCCAGCAGGATCATCAAATTAATTTGAGTGATTTATGGGAGGTAAGAGCAATCAAATGCAGCCTAGCTCATAGAAGGTCTAGTCCTGATCTACTATAAGAAATATGTACCATCCATTTTTATATCTATTGATTGGTTAGTTACCACCATTGATCAAAGCAACTTTAAAGAGTTGTGTAATAAAATATGAGCCAATATTATAGATATATATTCTACGTAAATGGCTAGGCCTTCTTTTTATAATCAATGTGGACTATTCATTTAATTTCTTTGTTTTAAAAAAAATTCCATGTTGTCAATTAAATAGTTAAGATCATGTGACTAAAGTTCTTTTATTATTATTATTATTATTATTATTATTATTATTATTATTATTATTATTATTTTATAGAGAGGTGAGCCATCAAAGGTGGAGACATAATGCATAACTACACTCAATGCCTGAACAATTCCCAATATGATCAAATGGGGATCAAAATGGATTCCATTTTCGAAAACAACTACATGCACACGCTCTATTTGTACTCCATATTGTGCACACATGAACCCGAATAGAAAATATGGTTTTGGTTGAATTTCCAAGCCCTACAAAATGAATGGTTTGGATTATCCATATAGATGATCATGGTGGGCCACTTCTAATAAAAACGAACGTTGCCCGTTTAAATTTAGCCCATGCTCAAGATGCTAACATTGGACACTATATGCGCTCGCACATCCTCGCCAGCATGTGAAATCTTTGAGTTTTGATCAAGTTTTCCCAACCAACAAGATGGACGGATCAGATTGTCTCAATGATCTAAGATGGTGAGCCAACAAGCATCATAAAGGACATTGTTCGCTTAAAACGCCCCGTGGTAGAAAAATGAGAGGGAAATCTCTCTTTTTAGAGATTTATAGGGCTAACACCCATTTGATCGAGGCTGGTAGTCCGGTGCACCGCGGGAGTACACTAGTGGTGCACATGCACTGCCCAAAAGTGGGGTCAATTGAGACGTGTGATCAAATTCACACCATTCACTAACATTGACTGGTTCCATTTTGACCCCAGATCAGAGATGAGGTCAATCCAAAACTACGGCGGGCCACACAACTTTATTTTTTTTAATTCACTAATCTCATTCGATCAGGCTGTTGAATTGCTACCTAGACCCATCATCAATGCTCTAAAAGTCTCTTTCCTAGTCTAGATGAAAATTATTAGTAGAGTGAGTGATCAGATGCTTGATTGTAGTGGTCAAGTGATTGGTTTCTAAATTAAGTAGTGTGAATATGATGAATAGTAGATCTGATGAGTTAGATCTCAAACTGGTAATGTATGGCTCCATTGGTCTAGTTAGGCATTGTTTAACATTTCGCCGCAATCATGACCTTAGAAATGTGGGTTTCATGATGATGTGATGGTCCATCTTGAAAATCAACAGTCGAATAGCTCGATCCGTAAATAAAGATTACTCTTAATGGTTAGATTTTAACTAGAGTGGTGAACAGTTCAATAAGATAGGAATTCCTGGTAACACTCGAGTACTACAAAGTATGGGGTGTTATAGATACTAAGTTCTTCTTCAAATTCGGGACATGCCTGATATCGCCTAGAGTTCGTATAACGTCATTTCTCATTAAAACACTCCCACAATTATAAGGCTTGTAGGTATCGAACCAAGTCATATTCGGGTACATATGATATGAACATCCCGATTCGAGTATCTACGTAGCTGAAAGATGACTCATACCTGCTTCTAAGCTCTCTTACACTTTGCTAACTGATTTGCTCGTGTTCTTTTTATTCTTGCTTTCTAAGTCATCCTTCTATTTTTTACTATCGCTCTTAAAGTGCCTATTCACACCATAATAGAAGTATCTATCATTGCCTTTGATTTCGATATAGACTTCTTCTGCCTATCATACTGAAATCGATCCACGGATCTCCTACGTCTCTGACCTCCTTTCGCAGCTAACCCCTTCATTTGAGAATCCTCATTGCTTGATTTCTTCCTCATCTCGTTAGACATGATAGCCACTGTGACTTCCTCCATCTTTAGAGTACTATTTCCATGTAAAAGAGTAGTAACAAAGTGGTCGTATGATGTGGGAAGTGATGTCAGAAGTAACAACGCTTTATCTACGTCCTTGATCGTCTCTCTGAGCCTTAACAATTAGCTATATATCTTCATAAATAAATTCATATCCTCTAGAAGATTGGATCCTTCCTTCCTCGTAGCTTGTAAAATTATTTCTTCACATACAACTTGTTAGTGGGGGACTTCGCTATGTATAGATCTTTTAGTTTCTTTCACATATCCAAGGGTGATTCCTCGTCCAGAACGTTGTACATGACTTTATCCGATAGACACAGATAGATGGCACTCATAACCTTCTCCTCGAGTTCGCTCTTGTAATCTTCTGACATCTTTTTCAGTTTAACCTCCAACAATGCCTTGCTCAACCCTTGTGATACTAGAATATCCTTAACATTTCACTACCACAAACTGAAATTACTCTTCTCGTATATCAAACTTCAACCCTAAGATCTTTGCAAAATTCCCAAACATCCTTCGTGTAACGACCGAAAATTTCAGACATGGGTCGTAGTACCACCTCGAATTTAAATCACGAGGATTAAATCCTTTAGAAATTTAACAAAGTTAACCAAGTACTAAACTCCATTAACCATGAAATCCTTTAGGATCGCTTTAAATACGATCTGCAAGACCCAAAACTTGCAGAATCATTGACGCTAGGTTACCCTAAAGTTTAGAACCAAACTCATTTCCGTCGCTTCTTGGGAATGAAACGAAACTCGTATTAGGTCTAGATCGCACATCGGGATTCCGATTAACCAAGCTAAGGAACTAGGATCGCCCCACCGGGCTTAACAATCATCTCAAAAATCAGTCTTATCCGATATTCCACGGCCATTCGTTTCGAATCGGAGCGAGGTAGTGTGAAAACACTATTTATAAGCCAAAATAAATATCTCGGAATAGTGATCTCAAGATCGCTCGTTGACGTAGTATTAAGCAACCCGACCGTCGAATCGGACCAAATTACACCCTCGGATTAAGAAAAATTTCAGAACATTTACATGTACTTGGAATTTCTCGATCGTGGCCCATCGACCGTCGAATCGAAAGTGGACCGCCACGTGCGATCGGGGAATCTCGATCGAGTCAAAAACGTAATCCCACATAGATCCATAGATGGAGAGCTTAAGTCCGACTTGGTTCAAGGAGGGCCACAGAACCTCCCTTTTAATTTGAAAAGCGGCGAATATCCTATATAAGCAAAGACTCATGAACCTAAGTCTAATTTCGGAATATTTTAGGCTATATAAGGGCCTTAGAGCACCCTCTCTCACATGCCCATACGAATTTGAGTTTTGGGAGAGAGAAAAGAGAAGAAAGTGTGGGAGATCCGGGAGAAACTCCCGTCATTGCTTCCTTACTATCTGCTTAACCATTATTCTTCAATCTTTTCCGGCGATTCGGCGTCATTTCTAGGTAAGAAACCCTAACCCTAGATCCGATTTAAGTTGTATAGGCTTGGGTTGTGTAACAACTAACCGATTCCGCTCTTTAGGCTAGAAAACTCCCCGTATACTGAAGTTCTACTACCCTTGCCGATTCGTTTGTTTCCAAAGGCAAAGGTGAGGACTTTAAGTGTATAAGTTAAGGTTTTCAACGCTTTAGATAATGGTAGATTCATGATCTGCTTGCAATTGCACATGTACAAAGTGCTTTCCGTTTTCTGTTTTGATTAACGGTGTGAAATATGGAATTTCACATATTCTAGGTATACGTGAGAAATACAAGATACGTATTTTTTTTGGATAAATACTTGACATGTTTATTTAATGTATAATTATATAACATATGAATAAAATACTAGTTTGGCGAAAGGAATCGCCAAAATATATGTTTACTTGTAAATGCGCCGTATGTTGAAATTACGTGTTGTAGAAATACCGTATACGTATTTCTTTTGGAACAATGTTAGACATATGTATTTAATGTATGATTATACAATACATGATTAAAATACTAGCTTGGCGAAAGGAGTTGCCGAAATCTATGTTCCTTTGTAAACACTATGTATGTCGAAATTGGGTATACGTGAAAGTACCCTGTACGTATGAAATTTGCTGATGTGTTTGCTATGTTTAATTGTTGTATGAATATGATATATATGTATAAAATACTAGTTGAGTAAAGGGACAACCCTAGTACACACTTCTCTAGCATACGTCATGTATGTTGAAATAGTGCATCCCAAGTGTTGGTGAAATCACTTGTGAGTGTAAGTGCTTAAGTGTTAGAACCTTCGTTAGGTGCTGAGATGGGATTCTCCGCTACCTTAGAGTCACATATGACACTCTCCACGTGGTTGTTCACTCTAACCACTCACCTATGAACTCTAAGTATTTGTATCCCTATGTGTTTAGTGCTTTATAACATGCTTTACAACATGCTTTACAACATGCTTTACAACATGCCTTATAACATGCTATACTTCATGCTTTATAATACATGCTTTACTTTATGCTCTACAACTGATTGAGTTTGGGACTATGCCTATAGTCCACACATTCGGTACCAGACTTACTCGTTGTGGCCGAGATTCATATCGCCACGATGGACGTGTCGGCGAACCCGAGTCGTACTTTGGTTGGCGATAGTGGTTGGCCACACGGAGTGCTTTTGCGCTCCATATCGCTCAACTTGTGGTGCGCTCGAGCTAGTCAGGCTTGTCAAGCAAACCGATATGTGTATATGTATGTTCACCATGTTTGGTCACTACTGCTTGAACCTAGTGGTACCAAACTTACCGGGCAATCCCGTTAACCATGGTACCTCGATCCGCTAAGACGCATGAGCCGGGCATGGTGGTATGGGACACCGTGGTCGAGCCGTCGCCACGCCGGGGTCATGTGCCTCCCCGCAAGTGACCATTGCGCAACCAAACTCGTGAGCCGATTATGGTGGTATGGGACACTATATTCGATTCGTCGATACTTACGGTGAGAGCCGAGTACGGTGAGACGTGCTCGTCGACGGGCGACGAGCCCTCCGTAGTATCTTCGAGTGTACTCCAAGTGTCCGTGATTGGCGACGAGTCTTTCACAAGAATAGAGTATGAGTCGAGCCGAGTACGGTGAGACCAATACTTGAGCCGACGGCTAGTGATTGAGCCAGTATGGTGAGATATGTACTTGAGCCGACGGCCAAGAATTGAGCCGCATACGGTGAGATCCGTATCCGCGCTGACGGGTGACGAGCCCTTTGCGATGCCTTCACTACGCTTCTCAAACCATATTATCGTATGAGATTAGCTAGGATTGACGACCCTAGAATGGATCATGTTTGGGAATGATACAAGGGAGGTACCTTAGTTTCCCAATCTTCTGGTTGAAATGGATTAATAAAACTTGGTAATCATGAGCATCATCGCACCGCATGTGCTTTGTAGATGTGGCGCACCGAGGGAGTTAGCATTCGCGAACGTAAGATGATGTCGCTGAGGGTGGTTTGGCAAGGGCATACAAAGATCATGTCATATCATTTTTGCACTTAACAAGAGTAATTAGAAATGTTTGATTTGACCGCGTTATCATTACCGCTTGATTGATTTGATAACATGTTAACCTATGCCTTATTGTTCCACCGAGTTAGCTACTCACTCCCACGTTACGGGATCGGTGTTTGCAACACCCACCGACTCTGTCGCAGTGTAGATGGCGCTCTGTTCTTGGAGCCGAGCTCGACTATGAGGAGGATCAGAGGAGTTCTCCTTTATGCAAGACTGACGGCTTACGCTTAGGCCGGCTGCATCGCGGGACTTTCAGGGCCTCTTTTGAGGATTGTATTTTGATATTTGACTTATAAACAATACATGTATATTGGTACTCAGTTAATACTCATACTCTGGTGTTCACAAAATTTTGATACTTTACATATTTTGAATATAAAATTTCAGTCTTCCGCTTGCCTTTATACAATTGAACTGGAGTATGAATTACTGTTTTGGTATAATCTCATTCATGTTTATTGCGCTAACTCAGACAACATTTAACCATCATTGTGTATGTTGCATAAGTGATGCGTTGGAACTCGGGAGTTGAGTTCATACTCGACCCCCGATTTTCAGAGTGTTACAACTCTAATACCACTTTGTTATAATTATGAGTCCACAGCCAACCCAATCAGCCCTAGATGTTAAAAATTTTGATTTAATACCACTGTCAATCTTACGCTTTGCGAAAGCACGTTCAAGGAAGATAAAATAATCAAATTAGAATCAACCAATCAAGCACTTTTAGTTAATCAAAGAGTATCTAAATGTGATGGTTCTAAATTCATTTGATAGTTCATCAAATTATCTTTCCAAAGAGTATAAGATCACCTAAATTGGACATATAACGAGAGAGTTATCATAATTTTTATAGAATCAGTGACCTACAACGATTATCTATAGTCCAAAGTTAATGATGAACTTTGGACCCACTTTTAGGGCATTAAATAATGTCTAAATGGGATGATTCCATATTAATTTGAAAATTCATCAAATTCTCTCTCCAACAAGCACAAAATCACTTAAATCAGATAGGTAACGAGGGAGTTATGGCCGTTTTCGTGATTATCTGCAATCTACAGTAAATATCAGCGGTCCACAGTGTATAACAACGATCTACTATTAATATCAGCGGTCCACTGTGAATATCAACAATCCGCTATTGATATCAACAGTCCATGGTGAATATCAACAGTCCATTATAAATATCGGCCATCTAATGTGAATATCGGTGATCCACACTAAATTTTGATGATCCACAATAATTATCAGTGATCCACCGTACAACATTAATCCATTATAACATATTTCAATCTCAACATTCTTCCGTTACAAAAATTCATCTATCGCAATAGTCATTTATTACAACATTCATCCATTACAACATTCTTCCATTACAAAATTCATACATTACAACATTCTTCCATTATAAAATTCATTCATTATAATATTTTTCAATTACAAAAATTCATCGATTACAACATTCTTCCACACCCTCCTCCCTTTCATAAACTCCTTCCATTTATACCTAACAAAAATAAAAACTAAAAACAACTATAAAGGAAATCACCACACCCTCATATCTTTCACAAACTCCTACCATTTATACCCATCTGAAAAATAACTATAAAGGAAACCAAGGAAGAATGAAGAAGGAAGGGAACAAAAAAATACCATCCTCCCTTTCACACCCTCCTCCCCTCTTATATATATATATATATATATATATATATATATATATATATATATATATATATATATATATATATATATATATATATATATATAAAACCAAGGAAAAAATAAACGAGTAAATGGCCCTCGTGTAGCAAGGGTCACACGTTTTGAACTCATCCACATCTTATGTGGGGCTCATTCGGTTGTCCTGAAGCAAATCCGACCCATCCATATATAAGGGTTTTAATTTGATGTCATAGGCCCAAGTTTGAGGTCAAAACTCATCCCATATGGGATAAGAGCTTCTAACAAAAAAGTAGAAGAACTTTTCTGTGAGTTCACGACTGTCTTCTTAGAATGAAAGGATCAGATCGGCCAAGGAGTGGATTGAATCTTTTTTTTTTTTGTGGGGCCCATATGTTGAGGGTCAAATATTGCATATTAAACCTCAGTTATTACTTGATTTTACATACATGATAATGCTTAACGTTCTATTTTAATCGTGTTTGTGTTACAAGGTGAATTTAGGAGCTTGGACTGAAAAGGGTATTAAAAGCATGAATTTAAAGCTAAAAAATCACCAATGCAAGGGACGGAACTTAGGAGACCGAGATTGAAGAATTCATGCCAAATATCCGAGAAAATCAAGTGATTAACGATAAAGGGGCGTGCAAGTCATCTTAAATATAAGATTAAAGGGTTCCCACCATCCATTTGGCTCAAAACTTTATATCTAGCCTAAGAATCATAAAGTAACCGTTCGTTCACGTAAAATTTCAGCCATTGGATCTTTGTGGAAGTGGCCTAACGGATAGATCAACCACTAAATCACTAATTTGGGGCCCACCTGATCTCTGGAAATGCCTCAATTTTGAACTCAACTCCTTAAATTAAGTGGAGAAATGAATGAGCGGTGTAAATTCTCTAGGAAACAACAAAAGTGGGGCCCACAAGAGGGTGCGTGTGCATGAGGGGCGTTACACCCTTGTGCACCAACCAGGAAAGCGCGGTCAAATTGCGTTTAACCCGAAATTTCTTGCTGAGGAAATCCCTGTTTCGCGCCTGCTACGTTTTTGAACCAGCGCCGACTGATAAGGTGGGCCATTTGACCCGCATCATGACCCGGTCGGGAAATCCGAACGGTCCATCAGATTGGGATGGGAAAAATGAACAGGTCTATGAAGTTTCTTTTTAAACGCATGCAGCAACGAATGGAAACTGACGATGCAATGACGGAGCATTGTAGAGTCCATTCCGCGTAAGAAATCTCTGGGAAAACTCATGGATCGGATTTGGACCGTTTAAATAGAAGAAAGAGGGCTTCTGATTCCCTCCGCAATACTAAAGACAAAAGTAGCAGATCCGAGTGGATCTGGATCTACAAAACCTGCGCGTAAAAGGCTTCACCGCATGGGAAGAAGAGATTGAATAGACGGCCAGATCTATGATCTGGTGGGGCCATTGACACCAGTAAGCTAATCTAAGAAGCCCAGGCCACCATCCGATCAATCTTGCATCATTCTGAAGGAAGAGATGGGGGAGTCCAGGGCCCACGCGAAAGAAACTCTAGAATCTTTCTTACGCAGATCGCTTCTTGAGTAAACAGGGTCGGTTGCAATTGCAGAAACTACGTTAGTTTCACACAAGTCTGTTGCGTCAAACACGCTGAAACATGTTCGCAATGCTGTGCGAAATCAGTGCGATCAGACCACCGATTTAGTGGGCCAAGGGTCAGCTAACGATGATCAGGGACATCCAGAGGATTGATCCAATGCAGCTAAGGGACGGTGCTAATTTGTTTCTAAAACAGGGGATTAACAAGCTGATTCAACATTAAACGATGGAACCAAGAACAAGCTGATCAGGGACCAAAAAGATGACCCTCAGGAGATCATCCAACGGCCAATAGCGTGAATGGCGCAGACGGAGGATGATCTCCGAGAAATTTAGACTGAAACCATCCCAGCGGTGTAGTTGCGCATGATATTATGCAGTCAATAGCGTGTAACCAATCTGCTAGAAGATTCGACGCAGGTCATAAAAACAGGCCGTAGGGAAGAACGTGGGGGGCAGCAGAGAACAGGAGCAGGCAGAGAGAGCGAGAGAGAGAGCATGGACCGTGGCTTTCTTTAGAGAGTTCTTTTTCTCTTTCCTTAATTGATTTTCTTTATGCTTTTATTAAGATTTCTAGTTTAATCATGGTCATGATTAGCTAAACCTCTTAGCTAGGGCTAAGAGGTGAAGCTTGTAGTGGGATGAGTTATTTTCTATGCTTTGATTCTTGTTGGTTGAACTCCCTTTGATTTAGTTTGATTATAAGATATACTTTCAGTTTTTAATGGTTTATTATGATTTAAATTATGGTAGATCTGCAATAGCTTTGAGTATGTTCTTTTCATTATGAGATTGTGAATTTAGGAGGTCCTGTTGTTCACCATAGTCTCCTGGGCATGGTTGGATGATGAAATTTTTCCTAACGTTCATAACTCTCTCAGAATAGATGTGGATTGGTTAGATTCTGTTGTTTGCTTTGTCTAATGGGCATGGCCTTGTGATGCAATCAAGTCTAATTTTCATACATTTTCTCTATTGATAACTAGATCAAAAGGCGTTCTTAATTGTTTTTAATGAATTTTCTTCCATTTGGATGAAGATAGGACTCTAAGTCCAATTGTGTTCTTGAATCAAGCATAGATCTCCCTGATCTCTACAAGTGGATCCTTAGCACCCTAATTTCCCACTTTTGAATTTTACAAGTTTTAGTTTAAAATTTCACTATTATTCTCTTAAAATTTTCTAATTTAAATTGCATCTTCTTCTAGTTCTAGTTCTAGTTGCTTGCAGATTACATACAAAGTTCAGTCCCTATAGATTTGACCTCAGTTTTACCGAGATTATTACTACATCACAACCCTATACTTGGGGTGTGAACACCACATTCCTTTTTCAACAAAAAACTTTCTCCTTTCAAGACAAGAGCCCACTGTACAAGGAGCAACTATGACATAAGGTCATTTTTTTCCTTAGAAAAATAAAAAAGTGCCCTCAAAACTTTTTTTTTTTTTTTTTCTAATGTGAGTTTGAAAATGAGAGGCTAAAGATATGACCACGTCATATCTGTTCTGAACAAAAACCCCTCACCGTAGAGGTACGTACAAGAAGTTTTTGTAGTCGGAGGTTGTGTGCCCTACTAAGATGCCTATACACTCTGTCCATCAGTTTTGCAAGAGCACAATAGTATAGGGATCTAAATCCATACGGAGGCACAAGAAGTCTTTGTAGTCAGAAGTTGCATAGCCCACTGAGATGCCCGTGACAAATACAATCTGTCCGTCAACTTTGCAAGACCACGATAGGACAGATAGGACAGGGATCTAAAAACCAAACGGCTCAATCTGATCTGCGCACAGTGGGAATGGAAACGTCCACCATTTTCAGGTTGCTGCTATTTTCCCTTTGGTTTCAGTCATAATAAGATTCAAATAGATAGTTGAGTAGTGAGGTCCATTGGTTTGATTTAGGGTTTGTCGGGCTGAAATATGAACCTAATGTGCTTGAGATTATAGCCCACCTTGTGATGATCTTTCTTTTTAGATTTGATGAGCCTAACTGGACTAAAAGCTTGAAATTATTTAAATTGTCGAATTTGTCCTCTTGGGTCAAAGATATAGATCATCATCTAAATAAGTAATAATCTCTCTCCATTGTTTGATCTAGATGATCCAACTAACAGTCCTGCGCTAATAATAATGTGTAATGCATTAAAAACACGATCTTTTGAATGATCCAATAGCGGATTCAAAAGCGGGCAATCAAAAGATCAACAATGGAGATTAACTTAGTCCTAATGTTCATTACACCAGATTGTTAATTAGACTTTTGGAAATGCAACGGAAAATAATAATAATCCAGATTAATTAATAAGCCTTTTAATTAGTTAAAAACACGCGCATATTCTAGATTTAATTAGCAATACCTTTTAATTGCTGCTGTTGAATGCTGTTGTAAGCCTCATACGATTTAAACTGTCTTTTCTCAACTACAACTCTTTTGCTTAAAAATTAGGTCTATTGTTATTAGTTATAGATTAGTCAGTTTATTTTCTTTGATTGAATATTTTGTTACTTATTTTTTATTGGTTTAAAATAGCTGGACTTTATTTTGATTGGTAAAGTAAAAGCCATGTATTTGTATTGGTTAGTCTTGTTAATAAAAAGGCTCTTTCACATAAAAGGCCATAGCCGGTTTCATGGATGGAAAAAAATAAAAATAAATAGTTTACATTTTTCTATACATGAGATTGAGATTCTCCTCACTAAAATGCTCATATAGGTCGACTTTTAAAGTTTTGATTTTTTATTTTATTTTTTTAATTTTCTGTTGCTGGGTATTGAAATCTGGCCCGATTAACATGATTGGTTGTCCAAATTGCATTATTAATTCATCCTTCTGTCATCGACTTGCTGCCATTACCCCTAACAATCACTCAAGTCATTCGGAAAAATACAAAAAGTTTTAAAAAGTGACTTTACAGCTGACTTTGCTCAAAATCCCACTTGAGTTGGCTGACAAGTCACTCAGTTGGAGACATCGCAAATCATGTTAAGTTGTTCGAGTTTTACCGGTAAACTCTCATAGACCTTCTCAAGAGGACTACTAGTCATTCTCAAGATCGAGTCTTCCACTGGCTCAGATCGAAATCACATTTGCAGCTATCTCACTACTGAAGCTAAGTTATGTGGGCTCTGTCATGATGTATGTGTTGTATCCACGCCGTTTATCCATTTGGCAAGATCATTTTAGAGAATGAGCCTAAAAGTGAAGCAGATCTAAAACTCAAGTGGACGCCGTTACGGAAAAAGTGGGGACAGTGATGCCTACCGTTGAAACCTTCCTAGGGCCCACCATGATGTTTATTTGAGATCCAACAAGTTCATAAGTTCACAAATACATGAACGAAGGGAAAAAAAATAAAAATAAAAATTTCAGCTTGATCAAAAACTTCTGTAGCCCCCAAGAAGATTTTAATGGTCGGAATTCAATCCCGTTTTCTGTAGTGGGGTCCACTTGAGCTTTAGATCTTCCTCATTCTTTGGCTCATGCCCTAAAATGATCTATCCAAATGAATGGACGGTGTGGATATAATACATACATCATGGTGGAGCTCACAGAACTTGGTGACGTCACTTCTGTAGCCAGATAGCCACTTGAGCCGTCATTAGCTAATACGCGTCTGATTTCACAACTTAGGATCCCAGCATTTTCCTTCTCTGGGCCCACATGTTGTGGCCCAAAGATCATAACCTTCCACGTTAAGGATGTTTGCGCGACATGGGCCTACCTAAGAAACTCGTTGTAAACAGCCATTCAGGCTGTCAGTATGTGTCGATGAATTTACGATGTTGAAAGATGTTTTTTTTTCGACAACGATTACTTTCAAATCCAAAAATCAAAAGGTCTGGGTTAGCACTTAATTTTGATTATCGGAACGTACTTAGTTATGTAATGCCGAGGACATGGATGCACGATTAAAATCGTTGGAAGCTATGTGGAGCCCACGGAGATGCCCATGACAAATCCACTCCATCCATCAGTTTCCTAGACCACAATAGTAAAAGAATCCAAAAAACAGGAAGATACATAACTTAGTCGACCACACCACACGAAACCATGGGGATTGAATGCCTACCACTAGAACTTTGTATGGGCAACAGAATTTTTGTGTCAGGATGATATTTGTACATGAAGTTTATATGAGTGGAAATAACCCTATGAACGGTTTGGATGTTATAAAAACGTCATGGTAGGCTCTAGGAAGGTTTCAAAGAACATTTTCATTCAAGCCGTTTCGTGTTTTGTGGCCCACATGATTTTTGGATCTTCATTATTTTTGGACTCGTGTACTATTGTAGTCTGGGGAAACTGATGGACGGAATAGATTTATAAGGGGAATCTCTATGGGCCCCCCATAGCTTGCTCCACCTGAGCGAGAATTGGACCATAGGGGAGTCGGTCCCACAGTAGAGGATCTCTATATGAAAAGTTAGACCAACCCTAGGATCCCAAATGGCTGACCAGAGGCCTAAACAACGGAAAAAGCCAAAGGAATTAGCAGTCAAACATTCTACAATAGGAAAAGCTTCGATATTCAGAGGGTTAGGATTGGTCAAGCAGTATGTTTTTGAGCTATGTACATCCACATTTCGAAAATGGTCTGGATCGGAAGCGGATTGCCTCGTGCCCCCACCTGGAGGCAGGGCTCTATGGGGCCCATCATGTTGTATGGGTTTTATCCACGCCGTTCATCCATTTTTTTCATATCATTTTAGGATGTGGCTCAAGTGGACCACAAAGTCGGAATTGATTGCCCACCATTAAAAACTTCCGTGGAGCTACATAAGTTTTGGATCAAGCTGATATGTGTGAATTTATGACTTTATGAACAAGTTGGATGGCAAATAAACATTATGATGGCCCTAGGAAGGTTTTAACTGTGGGTGTCACTATCACCACTTATTCTTGTTGTGTGGTCCACTTGAGCTATGGATCTGCCTCATTTTTTTGCTCACACCCTAAAATGATCTAGAAATTTTGATGGACGACATGGATAAAACCCATCTCTCAAGGTGGGCGGACATAACTCATCTATTTATTCATATCCTAGTTGGCACATACATGATACACCTTCTCACTTACAGTAAGCACCTGTGCCATATTTTTTAGAAGTCAATATTTCCATATTATAGATTTATAATTTCTATAAAAAAAAATATAAGGAAAGAAATCAAAAATATTAAGGACCGACTGTTTTTAAAGCGTTATTTGCCCCTTCTCAAATTAATTGAGTCTGCTGACAGGTTGCAGAAAAATAACTTTTAGGATATGACGAGCCTGTGTGTGGTTCTGCGTTCAGCAAGCATGAAGAAATCACTATTGAAACTCTTTGAACATAATTTGTTGGCAGATGAAAAACTTAAAGAAAAATTCTCAAATCAGAGAGAGTCAAAAAAGAAATTACTAGCTTAGACCACTTCATTGGTCTGTTTCTTGAGGACTTGCTGGCTTATGTTCGCATTGAACCTTACTGGCTTGATCAAAGAACTCTTGGAGCTTTACTGGTTCATATGACAGAATGAGTTGAATGGTTTGTGATGTAAAATGAACCATCCAAGCTCAGTTTATATAGGATAGGGTAGTTTGACATTTTGGTACAAGGTCATAACTCTATTTAACCGTTTCTTAATGTTGGTGAGAAACTAGCCGTTATTTGGCATTTTAAAACCATTTTGCATATGGAAAAATCAGTTGTATGATAACCATTTATAACTATTGGACTAGCCACATGTAGCAGTTTCTACATGGTCCGGTTTATTACTACATAAGTATTTACACCAAGCCTCCTAAACTACTAGATTTAGTCTTTATATAAGGCAGGCATGTCACTTTATATAGTGCGCCAGTAGCGCCTCTACAACCATATTGCCTCGGATGCCCACGCCCTCGCATCGAGACTGTGCTGTGTACACATGGTACTCCTCGAATTCCCCGAGCAAATAGTAAGGTACTCAAACCCTACTTATTAAGACAAAAATATTTTTTCTCATTTTCAATATGGGACTATTCCCAAAACACACAAATATATATATATATATATATATATATATATATATATATATAATCAAAACATTTTTCATAACAATAGTGGTCCAAGCCTGTAACATCCTACTTTTGCATAAGGTTGGAATAAAATATAAAAGACGAAAATAAACATCTAGGCTTCCGTGGCACATTAGGTCGTCAACCATGTTGTAATATAATGGATGGTTTAAAAAAGCAATTTGCCGTGCAAAAAATTCAATGTAGAGCTGTGGCATGACGATGAGTGGAATGGTTTAATTTTTGTACCATCCACTTCAAAGTGAGGCCCACATTGTGTATGTCTCAGATGAATGGTAGATGGGTACGTGTACCATATTAAGGGGAGCGGATTGGGTACTAACCCACCAGGACCTAACTAGAGACATCCTAGCAAGGCTGTGTGGGGCCACCGTGATGTATGTGTTTTATCCATGCCATCTATACATTTTGACAAATCATTTTAGGGTATGATCATGTAAATTTATAGGCAGATCGAAGGCTTAAGTGGATCACACCACCGGAAGTGGTGGTGACAATGATACTCACCATTGAAACCTTCTTAGGGACCACCGTGATGTTTATTTTTCATCCAAACTGTTAATAAGGTCACAAAGGCCTGGATGAAGGGAAAAAATAAATATCAGCTTGATCTAAAACTTGTGTGGCTCCCAAGAGGTTTTCAATGGTAGACATTCAATCCCCAGTGTTTCCTATGGTGCATGTGGTCCGTTTGAGCCTTCGATTTTTATTTTTATTTATTTTTTTTACTCATGCCCTAAAATGATCTTTAAAAATATATGGACGGTATGGATAGAATACACACATCACATCAATGTGGGTGTAACACCCTAAACTTTTCAATACCCGAGTATTGAAAGTTATCGAGTGATACTATGAAATTTAACTTGGCATGTACACGTGTTTGATACTAATTTAGCAAATCCTAACCTTACATCTAAATGACCATTGAAAATAATCTTCATCTATAAATGAAAACATCCGACCATTGATTTTTAAGACAGAATCATCATATATCCGAGTATTCTCACTTATTATTCATAACTGACCATTCAGTCAGCTAATCACCACTGAGCAAAGATATCTAACCATCCATTATGTTAGTTGATATATGTACCTTCCCTTAATTAATTTGGTGAATAATTATTTATTCATAATGATTTAGATATAAGTTTTTTTTTTGTGTAAAAATTGCTTAAAACATAACTATAACGATGTAGAACCATTAGATTTCTCAAAACTCTCAAATCAGCAATAATTATGAGAATGCCATTAACCTAGACCCTTCAATTCTAGACACATGGTTTTCATGATCCCTTTGACGTGAAATTTTATACCATGCCTATGTAACATAAATTAACCGTACATGTCGAATTTTAGCCCTTAGATCATTGTAGACGTAGCCCAATTGACAAATCAGCCCTTGACCATTGATTTTGGTCTCCATCAAGTGAGGAAAGCTCGTAGGTAATCGTAGTAAGATATTTCCATTCATATGAACGAATTGGATTGCCCATTATATGGACCAAGTTTGAAATATGAATACCCCACTTTAGTAGGTGTTCACCACCCCAGGTATAGGGTTGCGATGTAATAATAATCTCGGTAAGACCGAGGTCGAATCCACAGGGACTAAACCTTGTACGTAATCTGAAAGTAACTCGAACTAGAACTAGACTAAGACGTAATCTAAATCAGAAAAATTTAAGAGAATAATAGTGAAGTATTAAACTAAAACTTATAAAATTCAAAGGTAGGAAACTAGGGTGCCAAGGATCCACTTGTAGCAATCAGGGAGATCTATGTTTGATTCAAGAACACAACTGGAATCAGAATCCTATCTTCATCCAGTAGGAAGATAATTCATTAAAATTAACTATGAATTTTCTTTGATCTAATTATCAATGGATAAGAGGTATGAGAATTAGAATTGATTCCATCACAAGGCCATGCCCATGAGACAAAGCAGACAACATAATTTAACTAATCCACAACCAATCTGAGAGAGTTATGAACGTTAGGAAGGATTCCATCATCCAGCCATGCCCATGAGATGATGTGAACAACAGAGCCTCCTAACTTTATAATCATAATAATAAAAAGAACATGCTCAAAGCTATCGTGGATCTATTGTAATTTAAGTCATAACACACCATTAAAAACTAAAGGCATTCCTTATAATCAAACTAGAATCAAAATTAGTTCAATTTAAACATGAATCAAAAGGCATAAAGAAAAATCTCCCATCACACTACAAGCTTCACCTCTTAGCCCTAGCTAAGAGGTTTAGCCTGACATGATCATGATAAAACTAGGAAAAACATGAAAGGAAAAGAAGAAAAAGCAAAGATGAAGGAAGGAAGAAGGAAGAAGCTGGCGTCTCCACGTGCACGCGCGCGCACACACACACACACACACACACACACTCTCTCTCTCTCTCTCTCTCTCTCTCTCTCTCTCTCTCTCTCTCTCTCTCCCTCCCTCCTTTGCTCCCACATCCCCAAGATATCTGATGCCTGACTCTCTCTTCTTTTCTCCTTTATATAGGCACCGGGGGCGATGCTTTGGCTAGGAGGCTGCTGGAGTCGGTGTGTAACTCGTACGTACGTTACATGCGCAGCAACAACGAAATGCAAAGCTTCTCGCATTTAGATTGAGTTTCGGAATGGTGGAGCACCAAAAAATCCATTCTGACTCTATAGTTGGGGTAAAGGCCCCCTTTTCAGACTTCTGGACGATTTGGATCTTGCATTTGATCACGATCTGGGCCGTACAACGCCCCACAACGTCTGAAAAAATTGAACATGTGTATGGTGCAAATTTTCCTACGTTGAGATGCTCAGCGGGTCCCATAGTGATGTTTTCAGAGAAATCCACCCCATTCATTGGATTTCTGGCGAAATTTCGGTCGGAAAGGAGTGATTTTGATCGAGTTTTAGTGCGGCCCACTGTATCAAATCACCTCATTGTTCATCCTGCATTTGACTGCGATCTGCATATGCACGTGTGCATGGGACCAGAGGGTCACCATGGCTAGGGTCGTGGCCACCTCTTAGAGCGAATGGACGGTTCAGATCATCCAAAAAAAATGAAGATGGTGGCCTACTACCGTTGTCAGGTTGGACAGCGTCCGTCCGCTGTGTGAAGACGGGCACGGGTTGGGTCAATGGCTGTTGACCGGACCAGGTGGTCCGGTGTGGTGCGGAAGTGCATAGCCTATGCACTCCCACATCTTCATGTGGGGTCTACTGTGATGCTTGTGAGAAATCTGCTCCGTCCATCCATTTTGCCACCTCATTTAAGGGGTTGAGACCAAAATTGAAGCATATCCAGATATCATGTAGGCCCCAGATCAGTGTTTTATGGGCTGATCTGTCCGTTGGGCCACTTTCACAAGGATCCAATTACTGAAATTCGACGTGTACAGTTAATTTAGGGTCCTCAGGCCATATATAAAGTGTCGAGCCGAACAAATGGTGGGAACCCTGTGAGCTTGCATTCAGGATGACTTTTAGGCCTCTATATCGTCAATCACTTGATTTTCTTGGATCTTTGGCATGTAAATTCTTTGATCTCGGTCTCCTAGGATCTGTCCCTTGCCTTGGTATTTTTTAATTGTTAAATCCATAGTTTTAATACCTTTTTTCAGTCTCAGCTCTTAAATTCAACTCGCAATAAAAACATGATTAACATATGACATTAAGCATTATTATGTAGGTAAAATCATGTTATAACTGGGGTCTAATATGCAATATTTGACCCTCAACAGTAAGCTTTTTCTTAGGTGCAAAGTTATCTTTATAAATATGGATCTTCCGATTTAACCACTTTTTGCCATCCATCACAACTCAAACTTAGACCACACTTTGGCCTCATATAACTACGAAATCATAATTGAATTTAGACCTTGATCTATAATCCTATACCGTTGAATGTTGAAGTCGGTTCCTTCCTTTTAGCGCAGCAGGTGAAATTTCATATTCAGGCATTTTCTACCATCGATCAACCATCGAAATTTGCCCAATATTTTGCCTATCCTAACTACACATTTCATCCTAAATCGGGCCCGGATCATTAAGCGTGGACCATTAATTAAGATTAAGTCCATTTTGGCACTTGCTAGGAGAATTTCCAAGATAAACTTATTTAAGGCTCAGATATGCTTCATATTTGAGCCATAGCAGAACATGACCCTGCAGCGCTGATGAATGGATTGGGTTGCATAACGAATGCCATGATGGGCTCCACCTAGACCGTAACTTAGAATAGTTTCCATGCCAAATCGAAAACATATTGCAACAACCACCACCCGAACAAAAAGGGTGGAAATTCCTGAATTTTCCTCTCTCCATTCCAATCATGGACCTCGGTGAATCAAGTGAGAAACTCCCCATCAAAACTCAGCCATTCATGGAAAATTTATGGCTGTCTAAAGAGGTTTCCACCATAGGCTTCCGTGGACTCGTGATTAGTGTGGCATTCCTGACTTATGGATCCGCTTCATATTCGAGACTTTGGATGAGATTTCTCGAGAAATCATTATAGTGGACCCCACTTGTTCGTTGCAATCGAATCGAAAGTGAAAGCGGTTTCTCCCGCACGTTGTAACAGCGTCCGATGAATTAGCGCCCATGAGAATTTCTCCCATGAGAACTCTTTTGTTTAACTCCTCTATTTGATCCAAACTGTCCAACCTTCAACTAAGGCAATTCCGACTCCAACCAGAATTCTAGGAAAGCTGGAAAAATCATACAGCACTAGGATTTGCCAACTTTTGTGGACTCGAATTATAACAACATATAACAAAAATGCAAATTTGAGGAACCCATCCAGAAAACTGATTTGGACCCTCAATCGGATGACCCAACAAACATCAGTGGGTCAATCTAGACCATCCAGAGGAGACAGCATAAAGAAATATGAACTAGAGTGAAATACACCATTAAAATGGAAGTCATCTTCCTCGAGAAAGCATAGGCTATTAGTCGTTAAGATCAACACCATTCTAGGATCAAAGCCGTCCACCTGATGGTCCATCTAAATACCTATTATCCCTTGAATTATTGTAGGGAATGACCTATCGATCGGGACCACAAATCGAGCCAAACAATGGAGCTTTCATTCATAAACAAACTAGCGCAAGGCACTGTCCCATTGGAACTGGGACTCGCCCTCCTACAAATTATATTAGATAGCTTATAAAAAGCTAGCCCCGCATGAAGGATGGAAAGAACCGTCCAGCAATAGCAAGGGAATAGAGAGAGAGAGAGAGAGAGAGAGAGAGAGAGAGAGAGAGAGAGAAATAGCGGGAGGAGAAGAGAGAAGGAAGGAGGCCGAGTGCCACTTGGAGTAGCAACACACTGAGTTGCCATGTTGAACCAGATCCGAGGTAGGCCCCAAGTCCAGTTTTCTTCGTTGTTTTCTTCCTTTCGTCCTTTCCAACACCTCGATATAAGTTGTTTAAGATCAAGTCAAACCGAGTCGACTCGACCAAGAGATCTTGCTAAAAGTTAAGGTCGGGTCGGTTAAGGTTGAGCACTAATTGGAGAAATCATCTCCTTTACTGAACTCACTTCTTTATATATATATATATGTGTGTGTGTGTGTGTGTGTGTGTGTGTGTGTGTGTGTGTGTGTGTGTGTGAGTAAGATGTATCCTAACCCAATATCTTAAGTCGAATCTTAGTATTTGATCTTAACTACGTAAGAAGGATAATGTAGTGATCTAACCACCTAATTGTTAAAAACTAGGTTAGAATTTAAATCCTACGACGTATATTCACATTCAAGGAAGAAACAACATTAGAAGTGAGGGCTTCTTCCTTTGCGATGAAATTGATGTGATATCTTATTGTTACATGCTGCGACTTTTTATTATTGTTTATCTTCACCATGTGAATCATTATTACATAATTCAAATCAGTATATTATTATCTTGCACGCAAGCATTATTTTGAAAATCCCACTTCTAGTGATTAATATATTATCGTAGACGTAATGCGTTTTGGGTAGCGGCCATCCTGGTCAGCAGTAATTCTGTGGGTTGGGTAGTGGTGTACAATTGATGTAAATCAACATGTGTGTTACATCACTTCTTGGGATTAGATGTCATAAATAGTCGCTCCATGAACAAATCGTGTCATGTAAATCTTCCAATTGCGCTGTTGTGTTGCCTTAAGATGTTCGCATAAATCCATGTTAAAGTTGGACACACCGACAAATCTTCGTATTATGGGATGTGAGGCGAGCCGAATATCTTTAAACTACTTTCCACATTGCGATGATCACTGAGTGTGATGAACCGTACATACTTTGCTAGGTATGCATTTCATATAGAATGTTTGCAGATTCCGATACCACTTATATTTGTGGAGTATGAGATGTATCGGAACCCTTCTATTATTCTTATGAATTACTTAAATCATTGTAAACTTTAAAAGAAAAACACCATTATGAGTAAAGCATTGACCTTCTCCAATCATACAGATATTACAGGTAAAATATTACCGATTGATAATACGGCTGATAATCATTCTATGGAAGATTCTTTCGAATAAAGAAGAAGAATAGCACCACAAATTGTTTTATTTATTTTTCGCTACCAACTTTGATAATATAATAAGCTCCTGTTAAGAGGGCATTAAAGAATTATTTGTACACTTTTTACTATAATAGAATAATAAATACAGTTGATTTTATTCTCGTAAATGGTTACCTTTGTGAATGTAACTGGATGTGATCTAAATCTTTTTTTTTAAGTGCGATTTTAAAGCATCAAAATTTTACATTATTAACACTCGAAATTCTCGAGCACGAGTATAAATGTTGAGGGTCAAATATTACATATTAGACCCCAATTAATACTTGATTTTACGAACATGATAATGTTTAACGCCCTATTTTAATCATATTTTTGTTGCAAGGTGAATTTAAGAGCTGGGACTGAAAAAGGGTACTAAAAGTATGGATTTAATGCTTAGAAATCACTAAAGCAAGGAACGGATCCAGGGGACTGAGATCAAAAAATTTACACACCAGAGATCCGAGAAAATCAAGCAATTCACACTAAAGAGGCCTGAAAATCATTCAAAATGTAAGATCACAGGATTCCCACCATCCGTTTGGCTCGAAACTTTATAGCTGGCATGAGGACCTTAAATTACCCATGCACGTCGAATTTCAGCTATTGGATCCTTGTGGAAGTGCCCCAACGGATAGATCAGCCTATAATACACTGATCTGGGGCCCACCTGATATCTGGATATGCTTCAATTTTGGTATCAACCCCTTGAATGGGATGACAAAATGGATGGACGGAGCAGATTTCTTATACACATCACAGTGGACCCCACATGTGCACTTGTGCGTGCACAGTGCACACATACCAGACGTGCACCAGACCAAGAGTCTGGTCAAAAACTCCGTTGACCGACCCTTCTCACATGAGAGAGCAACAGACGGACACTGTCTCTACAGGTAGTCGTAGTGGGCCACCATCGTGATTCAAACGGACGATCTAGACTGTCCATTCGTCCCGGGGAGTAGTGGCCATGACCCCCGCCAAGTTGAGATTTTGGTCCTATGCAAGCGTACACATGTGGATCACCGGAAAAGAGGTACATGTAATGATATGATAAGGGAGTTCATAAAGAAATTATTTCCACATCATAAAACGAACACACTTAGAAAGTCAATCATGAACTTCGCCCAAAAGGAGGATGAAACAGTCTTCTAGTGTTGGAAAAGGTTCAAGGATCTTGTCAGTTCATGCCTACAATACGGTTTTGAAATGTGGCGCATTACACAGTTTTTCTATAATGGATTGACATCTTCCATATGCCAATTGGTTGAGACAATGTGCAATGGGGAGTTCATGAATAAAAATGTCGATGATGTGTGGGATTACTTGGATAGACTTGCTAAAAACGCACAATCATGGGACACATACCCAAAACCAAAAACCATGTTTAGGCTGACTCAATCCAAGGAGAGGGGCGGAATGTATCTCTTGAAAGAGGACGATGATATCAATTCTAAAGTGACTAATCTTATAAGGAAATTCGAGGCCACGAAATTAAAGAAAGATAAGGTTAAGCAAGTTGTTTGCGGTATTTGTGCTTGCAACGTTCACACAACTAAAAATTATCCAACAATATCTACCTTTCAAGAGGTGTTGAATGAGCAATCCAATGTCGTGAACAATTACCAAAGACCTTTCAATGGATCTACCTCCAATACATACAATCTTAGTTGGAGAAATCATTCAAACTTCAGTTGGAGAAATGGACAAACGGCTACTCCTCAAGGTTACTTTAATCAAATTTCAAATCAAGTGAAACCTCAAGAGGATCCGGTTCTAAAACATATTAAAAACCAAGCGCTTATCACTCAGGAAATATTGCAAACACTTCAAGACATTTCAAAAGCCATATAAGCACGTGAGACAAAAAATTCAATTGGGGAAAAAGGGATTCTTCCAGCCCAACCTTTCCCCAATCCTAAACCGCAATATGAGATAAGTGATCCAAGCTCTTCAAATCAGATGGAGCAAGCTAAGTCTATCACCACTCTTAGGAGTAAGAAGATAATTGACAAATCTATTCCGGTAAGGGCTGAAAAGCCTAAGGACCCAGAAGAGGACAATGAAGATAGACCTAATACTGCTCTACAAAAATTGGAATCGAAACTTCAAGGCAAGCCAGTTGCTCCATTTCCCCAACGGTTGGTTGCACCAAAACCTTTCTCTAACTCTCAGAACATTCTAGAGGTGTTGAAACAAGTGAAGGTCAATATTCCTCTACTTGATGTCGTAAAACAAATACCTTCATATGCCAAATTCCTGAAAGATTTGTGTACGACCAAAAGATGACAAAATATTTAAAAGAAAATCTTCTTAACTGAGAAAGTGAGTGCCATCCTAAAGCAATATGTGCCACAGAAATTCAAAGATCACGGTAGCCCAACCATCGCTTATGTGATTGGGAATTACTGCATTGAGCACGCACTTCTTGACTTAGGAGCGAGCATAAATTTGATTCCCTATTCGGTATACAAGCAGTTAGGTTTGAGTGAATTAAAACTCACTTTAACCACATTATAACTTGTTGATCGCTTTGTTCGTATACCAAGAGGGATAATTGAGGATGCATGTGTTGGTCTAGGTTGACGGATTCTACTATCCTGTAGATTTTATCGTCCTGGATACTGAACTCATCAGTAACATGAGCACTTAGATTCTCGTCATTCTTGGTCGCCTATTCCTTGCCACTTCAAACACAATCATCAATTGCAGGAATGGTGTCATGAGCATGTCCTTCGGGAATATGACACTGGAGTTAAACATCTTTTTCAACACGGGCAGACGGTTAGAGGATGATGACGATTTCCATGACATTTACATGATTGACCCTTTCGTGGAAGATAGAACGCCTCTAACCTTATCCTCTGACCCTCTAGAGACGTGTCTGGCCCACTCCCATGATTTTGATGATGACATGCTTAGGGAGATGATTGCCATGCTTGATACTACACCAGTACTTTAAGTTAACCAGTGGAGGCCACAATTTGAAGAATTGCCCCAAACTGAAGAAGTGTCTCTACCGTCTAACCTCAAGGCACCGAAGCTTGACCTAAAACCTTCGCCCTCTGATTTGAAATATGTTTATTTAAGTCAAGATGAGACATACCCGGTGGTGATCTCTTCCCACTTGGAGAAAGAAGAGGAGAGTATGCTCATATCTACTCTCATTGAGCATAAGGGAGCCCATGGATGGATGATTGTGGACCTCAAGGGAATTGACCCTTTGATTTGTACTCACCGCATTTATCTCGAGGATAATGCGAAGACCTCTCAGCAATCACAACATAGACTAAATCCAAACATGAAATAAGTGGTTAAGGCCAAGGTTCTTAAACTATTGGATGTGGGTATCATTTACCCTATATTCGATAGTCAATGGGTTAGTCCAACTCAGGTGGTTCCTAAGAAGTCCGGAATCACCATCGTAGCCAATGTCAATAATGAACTCATGCCAACTATAGTTATTACTGGTTGGAGAATGTGCATTGACTACAAGAAGTTGAATACCATCACGAGGAAGGACCACTTTCCTTTGCCCTTCATTGATAAAATTTTAGAAAGGTTAGCTGGTCATTCCTATTACTGTTTCCTTGACGGGTATTCGGGCTACAATAAGATAGAGATAACCCCTTAAGATCAGGAAAAGACTACGTTTATATGTCCCTACGGCACCTTTACTTACCGAAGAATGTTATTCGGACTATGTAATGCCCCGCCACTTTTCAGCGATGCATGATGAGTATTTTTTCTGATATGGTGTGGCAATATCTAGAGGTCTTTATGGACGATTTCTCTGTCTTTGGTCCATCTTTCAGCGAGTGCTTAGAGAGTTTTAAATGTGTGCTGAAAAGATGTGAACAAAAGAATTTGGTACTCAATTGGGAGAAGTGTCATTTCATGGTTCGTAAGGGAATTGTCCTTGGACATATCATCTCGTCCAAAGGAATCGTAGTAGATAAGGTAAAAATTGATCTTATCTCTAACTTACCTCCACCTAAGAACATATGGGACGTGCGATCCTTCTTAAGACAACAAGTTTTATAGATGATTCATAAAGCACTTTACTCTCATCTCTTGTCCTTTATGTAACCTACTTCAAAAGGATGCACCATATGAGTGGACTGAGCAATGTCAGGAAGCTTTCACGAAAGCATATTCACCTATCATGCAGCCACCTGACTGGAGCCTTCCTTTTGAACTTATATGCGACGCGTTTAATTATGCTCTTGGGGTGTTTTTAGGCCAGAGAAAAGAAAAGAAGCCTTACGTTATTCATTACGCAAGTAAAACTCTAAATCCTGCCCAAGTGAACTAATCAACTATAGAAAAGGAACTCTTAGTCGTAGTGTTCACTTTGGACAAATTTAAGTCTTACTTGATCGGATCCAAGATCATTATTTACACAGATCTTGTGGCGCTCAAGTATCTTCTTGCTAAGAATGATGCTAAGCCCCGCCTGATAAGATGGATCCTCCTACTCCGAGAATTTGATTTAGAAATTAAAGATAAAAAGGGAGTAGAGAACATAGTGGCTGACCATTTTTCCCGCCTTAATCCCCCTGATTCCCTTGAGACGGCACATATCAATGACATGTTCCTTGACGAACAACTATTCAGAGTCTCCCATTAACCTTGGTTCACTGATATTGTTAATTATTTTGTCATAGGTTTCATACCGACACATTGGACTATGTAAGATAAGAAGAAAATTTTCACCGAGGTGTACAACTTCTTCTGAGATGATCCATATTTATTTAAATATTACACAGACCAAATCTTAAGGAGATATGTGCCAGATGATGAGCATTAGAGTATCATCTCCTTCTATCACTCTCAGGCCTGTGGTGATCGCTTTTCTGCTAAAAAAATCACGACTAAGATTCTGTAGTGTGGCTTTTACTGGCCCACTATGTTCAGGGACACTCATAAGTTTTCCAAGGCTTGCAAGCGTTGTCAGAAATTGGGAGCATTGTCCCGTCGAAATATGATGCCCTTGAACACCATTCTTATTATAGAAGCATTTGATTGCTGGGGCATCGATTTCATTGGATTGTTCTCCCAATCCTTTGGAAATCTATACATTTTGCTTGCCGTAAACTATGTCACTAAATAGGTTAAAGGGATTCCATGCCGAAATAATGACCATCACACGGTCATTAAATTCTTAAAAGAGAACATCCTTTCCCAGTTCAGAAGGCCTCGATCCATCATTAGTGATGGGGGCTCATACTTTTGTAATAGACCATTCAAGAGTTTAATGAAGAAATACGGTATCTCTCATAAGACAAGCACCCCATACCACCCACAAACAAGTGGGCAAGCTGAAATTTTCAATAGAGAGATCAAATATATTTTGAAAAAAAAAACAGTTAAACCAGATCGTAAGGATTGGTCAATCCAATTGACCGATGCTTTATGGGCTTACCATACTGCATTGAAGACCCTTATTGGAATGTCTCCCTTTAGACTTCTTTATGAGAAGGCTTGCCACTTGCCTGTGGAGTTGGAACATAGAGCCTACTGGGCGATCAAAAATATGAATTTCAATCTGGACGACGTTGGCTCGCTATGCAAACTTCAGCTAAATGAACTTGAAAAAATTTGGAACGATGCATATGAGAACTTGAGAATTTACAATGACATGATGAAAGCGTTTCATAACCAATATATTCTGCAAAAATCATTCACGCCTAGTCAGAAAGTCCTTTTGTATAATTCTCGGGTACATCTCTTTCCAGGTAAGCTCTGATCTCATTGGACCGGCCCTTCACTGTTATCAATGTTTATCCTTATGGGGCTATCGAGATTCGAAATCCAGACAATGGCAATGAGTTTAAAGTAAATGGACATCGATTAAATCCATTTGTCGAGAAATTTGATTCAGAGGACATGTCCATGCCTCTGAATGATCTTGTTTACCAAGATTGATCTCCTAGTCTGATGGAGGTATAGGTAGGTTTATTGCTTTCATAGGACTAGGGTAGTTTATTTTTTGTCATTTTAAGTTAGTCGGCTTTATGCTATTAGGTTAGTTTGCTTTCTAGTTGTCATTAGGATAGTTTGCTTTTGTTGGATTAACTCTTGCGCCGAGCCACCTTCACGTTGAAATCTCTTTGGGAAAAAGTCGGACGACTCTGTCATTAAGTACTATCTTTCCATCACTTCTCCTTCACTTTCATTGTCTCATGTGCATTGCATGCATATATCTTTTACGTTGAGGACAATGTAGATTTTAGGTTGGGGATGGAAGATTAGGTTACCTAATCAGTGTTTTCTTGGTCTTGAGTAAAAATTGTGAAATTTTTTTAAATTTTTTTTAGAAATTCTTATGAAGTCAAAGTGATTTTGAAGGTCATCCTTGACTTTAGAAGTATAAGATATGTAATGTTGGTAATTTATGATTCTTGGATTCAGTTATCTTTAAATTTCACAGTTAAATTCGAATTATTAATCCATTATTAGAAGTTTTAAACATTGATTGACTCATGATTTCACATGTCACACCTAGCTTACACATTAAGGCTTCAGTTCGATATTGAATTGTTAACTTGGTAATCATTAAAGCATGGAAGGAACCAGCCTGGGGAAATTGTCCATCATGTTTATTGAAAGAGAGAGAGAGAGAGAGAGAGAGAGAGAGAGAGAATACCCAGCTAAAAACAGTTGTGTTCGAAAACGACTACCTGTTAAAGATCTTTAAAAAGGTTAACACAACGTGAAGCCATTGATGGAAAAATCAAAAGCTGGAAGAGTAAAAAGGCTGAACTGTAAGGCAAGTTTCGATTTAGGTTGGGATATCCAGGAATGCTCCGTTTGATTGTCAATGTTATCATGAAAATTGACGATTGGACTCTTAATGTTGATAAGCTGATCAGATTATACTATACACCCATGGAACTCAATGTTTAGAACTTTTCTAATTAATGGATTAATACTTTGAACTTAACTATGAAGTTTACTGTATGCTTGAGTTTAGGAGAAAGTAATGCCCAACATTCATGAATCCTAGAATTCTATTGATTGGATTGTTTTTCAAATTCACTCGGGTTTATAGAAATTGTCTCGTAATTCTCAAAATATTTTTGACATTCTTTGCTCGGGACTAGCAAAATACTGGTTGGGGATTGTGTTGAGGGTCAAATATTGCATATTAGACCCCAGTTAATACTTGATTTTATGAACATGACAATGTTTAACGTCCTATTTTAATCATGTTTTTGTTGCAAGGTAAATTTAAGAGCTGGGACTGAAAAATGGTACTAAAAGCATGGATTTAACGCTCAGAAATCACTGAGGCATGGGACGGATCCTAGGGGACCGAGATCGAAAAATTTACACGCAAGAGATCGAGAAAATCAAGCAATTCACGCTAAAAAGGCCTGAAAATCGTACAGAATGCAAGATCACAGGGTTCCCACCATTTGTTTGGCTCAAAACTTTATAGCTAGCCTGAGGACCCTAAATTAACGGTGCACGTCGAATTTCAGCCATTGGATCCTTGTGGAAGTGGCCCAACGGATTGATCAGCCCATAATACACTGATCTGGGTCCTACCTGATATCTGGATATGCTTCAATTTTGGTCTCAACCCCTTAAATGGGATAACAAAATGGATGGACGGAGCGGATTTCTCATACACATCACAGTGGACCCCACATGTGCACTTGTGTACCACAATGCGCATGTACGAGACGTGCACTGGACCGAGAGTCTGGTCAAAAACTCCATTGACTGACCCTTCTCGCATGAGAGAGCAGTGGATGGACGATGTCTCTACGGGTAGTTGTAGTGGGCCACCATAATGATTCAAATGGACAACCTGGACCGTCCATTCGTCCCGTAGAGTGGCCACGACCCCAGCCATGTTGAGATTTTGGTCCCATGCATGCGTACACACGTAGATTGTCAGAAAACATAGGATGAACGGTGAGGTGATTTGATACAGTGGGCCGCACCAAAACCACTTTTTTTAACCGAAATTTCGTCAGGAATCCAATGAACGGGATGGATTTATCCAAAAACATCACTGTGGGGCCCACCGAACACATCAGCATAACCTGCGTAAGGTTTACATGCGTCCGGGAAAACTGGATCTTCAGGCCGTTCGATGGCCAAGATCATGATAGGTTTGACGATCTAAACCGTCCAAAACTTCACCAAGGTGGGGCCGACCAAGGCTAAGAAGTTTGAACGGCTCAGATCTTGCACGTGAAGCGTCTATGGGCCAAAAAATTTAGTAAAACACAAGTCGGCTGTGTCTTTCACGCTCCGCATTCCGCGGGTGTTTTCTCCACCACCCTTGTTATGTAAAGGGGGTTCTCCACTGCACTACCTTGCCTATAGAAGGAGTGAAAAGAGAGAGCTTAAGGCATTTTAGATCGTGGAGCATAAGAGGGAGCAAGGGAGAGAGAAAACGTGGAGAGGTTGCCTATCAAGAGTTTTTCCTTCCTTTCCTTCTTATTTGTTTTTATTTTCTAAGAGGTTTTTAGTGCCATCATGTCTATGATCGGCTAAACCTCTTAGCTAGGGCTAAGAGGTGAAGCTTGTAGCGTGATGGGGTAGTTTCTACGACTTTGATTCATGTTTATAAATTCTCTTTGATTATAGTTTAATTATATGGAATATTCATAGTTTTTAATGGTTTATTATGACTTAAATTGCAATAGATTTGCGTTAGCTTTGAGTATTTTCTATGCATGTATAGAGGTTATGGTCATAGGAACCCTGTTCTTCACCATCGTCTCATGGACATGGATGGATGATGGAATCCTTCCCTACATTCATAACTCTCTTGGATTGGATGTGGATTGGTTAAATTCTATTGTTTACTTTGCCTCATGGGCATGGTTTTGTGATGGAATCAAGTCTAATTCTTATACCTCTCATCTCTTGAAAATTAGATCAAAGGAACTTCATAGTTGATTTTAATGAATTATCTTCCTACTGGATGAAGATAAGACTCTGATTTCAGTTGTGTTCTTGAATCAAGCATAGATCTCCCTCATTGCTACAAGTGGATCCTTGGCACCCTAGTTTTCCCACCTTTGAATTTTACTAGTTTTAGTTTAATACTTCACCATTATTCTCTTAAAATCTTCTTATTTAGATTACAACTTCGTCTAGTTCTAGTTCTAGTTGCTTTCAGAATACGTACAAGGTTCAATCCCTGTAGATTCGACCTCGGTCGTACCGAGATTATTACTACATCGTGACCCTACACTTGAGGTTATGAATAAGAAACTCAAACTGCAAAAATTTCAAATGTTACAGTGGGTCCCATGGAGCCCATGACAGGACCGTCGGTCTCTAGCTAGGTTACGGTGGGGTAGTACTATAGTTGGGCATCGAGTCGAGTCGGACCGAGTTATGGCTAACCCGACTTGATCCGGTTTTGAAATAGGCTTGACCCGAACTTGACTCTACTCGGTACCGAGTCCAGCATGCCTGAACCGATCCGAATTAAAGTCTTGCCTGGACTAATCCGAACCGAGTCCGACGCGGTAAAAAGTATCGAGTCGGTTCGAGTTGGCACCGATTCAAATCGAGAAAAGAGGGAGTGAGGGAGTGAAGAGGAGAGAGAGGAGGACAGTGGTGAATTCGGTGATGGTGGTGGGTGGCTGTCAAGCTTGGAAGAAGAGGGTGGGAGGGAGAGAGAGAGAGAGAGAGAGAGAGAGAGAGAGAGAGAGAGAGAGAGAGAGAGAGAGGAGGAGGAGGAGGAGGAGGAGAGTGGTGGTGATGGTGGTGGGTGGTTGCTTAGGGCTTGGAAGAGGAGGATGAGGGAGGAAGAGAGAGTTTGGGATTGAGTTGGGGTGGGATCAGGTGCGACGTATATCGTTAGAGATACTTAAAAACTAGGGTTATTATTATTATTATTATTATTATATATATATACTCGAATTCGAGTTGAGTTGGTTTCGGATCGAGTCGAGTCTAATCAGATCGAGTTTCAGGTCAAGTTACTGGGTAACTCGAACTCGACTCGGTTTGAGTTCGGATTGGGCAAAGCCTACTCGGTTCAGAACGACTCACCCATTCGGGTCGAGTCGAGTCAGGTCTGAACCAGTTGAACAAGTTGAGTTAGTCAAGTCGGTTCGTACCCAGCTCTATGTAGTACCGAGTCTGCCCCCGTATAAAGATAGGTACGAGGAATAGTATTGAAAGATGGAGCAGTTACCAAATAGAAGACGATACGGTGTAGCCGGAAGCACCGGAACATGGTACAATCATCTCTCACTTGCATACGTAGTCCGGTGATGTACGGATCTGGTCCATTTACCTATTGGGTCCTTTATGGATGGATTATGATTAAAAAAATCATATTATTGGACAATCATATCAGACACTTTCTTCAATTTCCCCATCTGAACATTTGACCATCAACTATTTTCATTTTTAGGGTCATTTTGACAGCGACCCATCAAATAGCTCAAATCATCCAATCCATGTCCGTTTTTTAATCACCTGACATCCACAACAGGGCTAACTAGATGGACGGTTCAGATAGGGCATAATTCTGCCACGTGTATTGTAGAGAGAACGTCTCCATCTTATTTCGGTTCGCTGGCTCGACTGCATATCTCCCTGCGGAAAGGGGAAACCCGACCTTCCATCCACCTTTCTTTTTTCAACCCAAACAAAACCTACCTTATCAATCTGGACCATCGTGACGGACAACCAGAAAATACTCTTAACTAGATGGATGGTTCAGAGTTTTAGTGCTAATTTTGTCTTGCGGAAACTTTCCCAGAAAAACTTTAATGGTCTAGCAGAGTCTTATTAATGATACATAGGCACTTGGAAATTTCATATACGAATCATAAAAATAATTAAAATTAAACTGTCCAAATTACTTTTTACAGTTTAGATGTTTCATGATCCGATAAAAACTCCTATTTATTTATTGGAAGATCTGATTAGTGGACATTTATTGGACGGTTGTAATTAAAAAAAAAAATCCAATTAACCTATTTCCACAAATCAGAGGCTGAATATTATTCAACTAAATCTAGGGCTATGACTCAACAACAATAGTTTTCACGATTTACCCTATTTAAATTGAGTGAATTTAAGCCAGCGGAGTGCCTGCTTATCAGTTGTCGTACTCTGCCACAGCATCAAACAACTCCCAGTTGAAATGCTTTTTCGCCCACTTCAACTGCTTTTCGATGGGACTTGTCATCTTATACTAAGTTCAAAGAAACCCCCGTTTTTGACTCACTTCCTCCCACGTGATTTCGCCGCATTTTATTTTTTTACCCATAACACCCATCCGTCCTTATCTCACCCAATCCCGTTTATTTTGTACAGTCCTTGAGCCAAAATTACCAAAATGTCTAACCAATCCAAGAAAGCACGAGGGCTTTATGGTCATTTTAGCATGAGAACTGAGAAGGGTACCCACGTCATTTTCCTGGCACCTAAAATGACAATTACACCTACTGTTTTTATAATTACAACAGAGGATGAGCGCAACATAGTTAGAAATATTGTAAATATTTCAAAAAAGGTGGGTTTTTTTACTTTTTAATTCCATTTTCTGTTTTATCTATAACAATGCAGGCTGGCAGCTAGTCTTGGTCCAAGTTTCTATCAAGTAGGCATTGTTTTTATTGATGCGACACTCCCTTCAAGCATGATGCGTTACACGTGTCACTGGGCCCACATGAAGGTACGGTCATAACTGTTAGAAGGGAGTCCTACTGTTAGACTCTAGTGTTGAAACATCCGGAACTCATTATGAGCATTGTTAAAAATTACACTCACAGGACGATCCTAGCCGTCCAATTCTCTGGATCAAATTGTGGAGTAAAGAAGGAAATATGTCAAAGCCCAGAGAGACTTTGGATGGTGCAGATCATTTAATCAGTTTGATTCGTTTAGCTACACTATCGGCAGATCAGGGGCGATGGTTTAGCTAGACGGTCCACATTGGGGTGCATGGCTGCCACATGTAAGGTGTATGAATTAGCACATTTTAAATATGCAATTATAGTTGCGTAACACAAGAACCCACAAGTCCCATGTCTTTAATTTATAAACTCAAGGGGGTATGATCCTGTCGTTGTTGGCCAATCTACGGCAGTTAAGGGCCTTAACCCGTGGACCATAGATATATAGTCAAGGTCCATTAAAGCAGATTGGAAAAATAACAAGAACAACTGACACTTTTAGGTATGTAATCAAGGTCCAATAAAGCAGATTGAAAAATGAGATGCACAACTGATACTACATGGAATATGAGGTCTTCCAAGTATGGACTGGATGAAGAGAGTCGTGCAGCACTGGAATATTGACTTATCAATTAGACGAAACGCAGATCAGATCCGCTCCTTGAATGCTCCCACTGTCTACGTGCATGTCTTGAGAGTAAAATTGGGACCATTGATCAATTCCCTTAACATTTTCATTTTATTTAAGCACATGTGGCTCACTTGATAATTCTATTCACCTGATTTTTGGGTGTGTAAATATTTCACCATTTATGTAGTTTATGGTGTTTGTATTTTTGGTCTATTTTTCTATATAAATCATTTTCCTATGTTTTGTTTGCACTATTATGCATGGGTGTGAAAATTTATTTGTCTTTGACATGTCTAATATATATATATATATATATATATATATATATATATATATATATATATATATATATATATATATATATATATATGGAAAAGGTTCTATTCGGTCGAGCTCATAGGAACTTCCCATGAGGGCGAGCTGTGTGGGCCCCACCGTGATGCGAGTCGAACATCACCGTGCATTTGATTTGTCCCTTTTAAATTATGGGATATCCCAAAAATCAACCGTATACGGATGGGGGCCCACATGAAATTTGGATGCGTCTGAAACTTGGTCTGACCTCTCATCCAAGTGGGACACATAATGGATGGGATGGATTTGTGAACCACATCTCAGTGGGCCCAAAAAGTGATTATGAATGTTTTAATGGAGGGTAACCCCTCTCAACTTTTGTACATGGTGTGGCCCATACAAGTCACTGATTGACTTGATTTTTAAGCCCTAGGTCCACCATGGAATGGTGGGCTGGTGGGCCTCACTGAGGGTGTAGATGTTCGACACACATCACTGTAAGGCCCACACAACTGGACCTCATGGGAAGTTCCCATGAGCTTGACCGCATAGAACCCTTTCCCACACACACACACACACACACACACACACACACACACATATATATATATGTGTGTGTGTGTGTGTGTGTGTGATCATGTGGGAAAACCATTGATGGCCCATTTCCCTCAAATCACTTTTGATCAGATCCTCCTAGCTATCCAATCAATGAATATGGAAATAGACAATTTTTATTAATTTTACTAGAAAAGTTTTGATCATTGATATAGACCGTACATCACGCGGGCTTCACCCTCGATGGTCCAACCCTCTCAGAATACTTAGATCGGATGATCCTACCGTTAGATTAGTGGTCTGACAAATGTACAGCTCCTATTGAGTATATTAGTGACGTCTAGGTATTGATGTCAACTGACCATCAAGTGGGGTCCACCTTTGATTGCCCACCCCTCTCAAATCACTTTGATCGGCTGATCTTAACCATCAAATCAGCGGTTTGGGAAATTAATTGTCCACATTGAGTACGTTGGAGAGGTCTAAGCATTCATGTGAACCTTTCATCATGTGGGTCCACACCTTTGATTGGTGATTCCTCTGAAATAACTTTAATCAGGTGATCTTAACCATCCGATTAGTGGTTTTCGAAGTGAAGGATCGATATTGAGTATATTAGAGAGATCTAGGCATTAATGATGATTGTTCATGTGGGGCCCACCTTTGATTGTTCACCCTTCTTAGATTAATTTGGTCAACGAAATTTGGTCATTCAATTTTTGGTGTTGGGAAAGGGACGGTCCATATTGAATACACTAAAGAGATCTAATTAATGATGTAGATTGTCCATCATGTACACCTTTGATTGGCAATCCCTATCACATCACTTCAATATGTTGATCCTAACCATTGGTTTAGTGGTTTTGCAAATGGATGGTAAATATAGTACACTAGATATGTCTAAGCATTGATGTGGACCATGGATCATGTGGGTCCACCTTTGATTGCTCATCCCTATCAAATCGCTTATAGGGAATGACCTACCCATTAGATTAGTGGTTTAGGAAAAGAACAATATTCATATTTGAGTATATTAGAGAGGTCCAAGCATTGATGTAAAATGTCCATCATGTGGGGGCTTATCTTTGATTGCCTACCCCTCTCAAATTACTTTGATTGATGATGCTAGCTATCCAACTAATGGCTTGGAAAATGCATGGTCGATATTAAGTATAATGGAGGGGTCTAACCATTGATGTGGACTGCTCATCATGTGTGGCCCACCTTTTATTGCTCAATGCTCTTTAATCACTTTGATTGAATGATATAACCATCCAATTAATGGTTTAGGAAATGGGTGATCCATATTAAGTATATTAGAGAGATCTAGCATTAATGCGAACCGTCCATCATGTGGAACTCACCTTTAATTAGTCATTCGTCTCAAATCACTTTGATCAAATGATTCTAACCATGTAATTGGTGGTTTGTGAAATAAACATTCTAAATTGAGGTGGTGAAACTAAAGAGGCAATTTATATAGGAAATGTTTACTCATGATTGGTGTGAAATTGTTTGCCATTTATGTAGGAAAATGGGTGTATAAAAATATTTACTTAGCAAAGTTAATGTAAACAAATGTGTAAAAAATTAGTTTACATAATTAAATCATAAATTTGTAAATTGGAATTTACACATGTAAATGTGTGAAAACAAATGCTCCCTTAAACCTTTTCACGTATAACCATTGATTAATTGATTGATAGAGATTGTAATTGGCAAAGGAAACCCTAGACAGTGGGTAGCTAACAGTGAAGTGTGATCTGACAGTGGGTGTGCTAACAAGCTAACAAAGAAAAAAAAAAGAAGGAAACCTAGACAGTTGGTGGCTAACAGTGAAGTGTGATCTGACAGTGGGTGTGCTAACCAACTAACGTAGGAAAAAAAAAAAAAAAAAAAAGAGGAAACCCTAGACGCAGGCCTTATATTAGGCTAATCCAAATTGACCAAGAGCATCCCACTAAATGAGGACCATCAGCTGCAATTGTCTCTGGAAAAGCCACCAGTCAGGGTTTGGATCACCTACAAAAAGATACTGGTGAATGCCCCATTTCTGATGGAGCCACGAAATGAATGGATGAATACTTAAAGGTGGGCCACACCAGCACTATTATTGGGTAGAATAAAATTGCCTTTTCTTTTGTCGGACCAGACACTATTAAAATAATGCTTAATAATTGTGCTAGATGCAAACGATTAAAATACACTATAACCCTTGCATTAATAATAAAAAAGAGAATTTTACAAAATAGTACCTCAATAATATGATATGTACATCATGGTAGCTTTTTTAATATGATATTTATATCATGATACTATTTACAAAATAGTACCTTATTACCATCGGTGTCCTATTAGAAATAAATTAAAGCAAGTGGTGTTTTGCGTGCCCTATTTGAGCGTAGTTAGCAGTTGATGTATGTCATAGTTTTTACAAGACTTCGATATGTTTGAGGTACAGTAGATTACGTCTTAACATTTGAAAAGTCTAAGGACTGAGTTGGTAAGGTATGTGGATGCCGATTATATAGAAAATGTGGATAATAAGATATCGACTTTCGACTACTCATTTGTGTTAGTGGGTGGAGCTATCGGTTGGATGTCAAAGCTTCAGTTAACGATGACTCTTTTCACAACCGAAGCAAAGTATATGGTAGTGACGGAAGAATTCAAAGAAGGTGTTTGCTTGAGAGGAGTGATTAATCAACTTGGGCTTCAGCAGGAAATCGTGCTAGTAAATTACGACAACGAAAGCGCGATCAATTAATTTAAAACTTGGTTTATAATTTTCATACTAAACATATTAATGTTCGTCATCATTTTATTCGACAGGTACTTGAGGAAGGTAGAGTGATTCTTGAGAAGATCCACATAAGCATGAATCCAGCAGACATGCTTACGAAAGTGGTTCTTACAGAGAAGTTCAAGTTATATGTGACTTCTCTAGGCTTAACGAAGGCGGAGTATGCATGAAAAGCAACGACGATGGTGGAGTTATTATGATGAAGGCAATTAGAGATGAAGCTTGGAGCTTGGAGGTGTAGTTCGTAATACTTGAAGACACTGTAGAGATTGTTATCAGATGTCTTAAATTTGTCTGTAATTGGGTTTGTCGATGGCATCGACAGTCCACTTGATCTCATCGAGCAATTGTCGATCCCATTGAAAGCCCACTCAATCCCATTAAGAAAATTTCATTTTTTGGCCTTTGCTCGATGGATAGTTTTTTTGTCTAAATTGATTTGATCGAAGGTGGTTTCAATCCCATCAATGTGTCGTCGATACCACTTAATATGATCGAAGTTCCCATTGACCGGCTTACATAGTTTTGCATAATTGCACGTTTTGTTTATTAATTTATTTTTAATCATTTTTAAGAATTTTTAATAAGGGATTAGGGCATTGGAAACGTGCTTAGGGCTTTTGGTGAGCAAAGGGAGTTTAAAGTTATAATTTTTATGATTTTTGTTCTTGGATCGATAAGCTCTTTCATCTTTTGCAACATTGATTATTATGGTAGATTCAGTGTCTTTTTTTGTCATGCTCTATGTTCTCTGTGTGTTTGGTTTGTTTGATCTATTATTGTTTGATTCTAATTCTTGGTTGCTTTCACAAAAAAAAAAAAAAAAAATAAATAAAATAAAATAAATAAAATAAAAATTAAGTGTATTTTACAAACTTTGTAGAGGATCCATCCCTCGGTTAAATAAGTGACTGGGAAAAGAGAGAATCTATGATGGTTGAGATGGGGAGATGTAATTAAGTGTATTTAACAAACTTTGTAGATAATCTGTTATCTAGCTAGATAAGTGACCAACATAAGTGCATATTTATGATGGTTACGATGGGAGGATGCACAAAATACTCTGCTTTTCTTTGCAGTAAGTGTGCCCATTATTCCAATAATCCAGACCATTGGTATGTTGGTAATTTACCACTATGGATAGACGAACCACGAACTGGGACACAAAGGAGATTTTTGGCCTTTTTAATATGGGGCTTGTAAAAAGACCGTTGAAACTTCAAAATAGACATGCAATAATTGTCCTTATTTAAGTGAACAAGGTTCATTATTGGTGGTTATCTAGGATACTTTCTTAGCGTGGTCCATGGAGCCTAGTCCCATAGACTAATGGTCCCAAGCCATGAGCCACGGACTTTTCTACAAGAAGTACATTTTGGATTTCACTTTCCACTCTCTGGTTCCCATACAATTATGAGAAGCAATCCGCTGGATTGAGTGTAAGGAAACTTTTCCATGCACCTAGTTGCATTTGGACTCATTGCTATCCATATCACATGTCTAATTGTGGCTGGTCCACTCTGCTTTTCGTCCAATGCTAACAACAATCAGTAATCGTACATATTTATGACTAGACTATCTTCTACAATCGATCTTAGACCATTCATATTCTATACTGCTGAATTTATTGTTTCAATCATCAAATCAATATGATTTGCTCCAAGCAGCCTGCTAAGAATCGATTGTAGCTATGGATGGTCTAGATAAATGATGTGGATGCGTAAGAATCCAAATGAAAGTAAGGTGCATGGTAATGCTTCCATACACGGTGATCAACTAGACGATTTCTCTGCAAGGATTAGAAAAGAAATGTTCATTGTATTCCTCCGTGGACAGTCCATCATTTAGGGCCCACCTTTGATTCCTTGTGCTTCTTAAGAATTACTTTGATTGGATAACCCAACCATTTGATCAATGGTCAAGAATATGTATGGTGTAAAACAAATAAATGTAAGCGGTCTAATGATTAATATAGACCTTCCATCTTGTGGGTCTCACCTTTGTTTGCCCAATGCTCTTGATGATCCCCTTGGTTGAATGACACCTCTAACCATCCAATCAACGGTGTAAAATCGATTCAATGATGTTAACTGTTATGGGAAGATCTGAGCCCCTTATAATTCCAAGGGTCGACGTCATCGAATAGAAAATTACTCCATGCGACGCCCACAACTAAAGGATTCACCAATGAGTCGCCAAGGTGCCTCGGCCCTGAGACTAATGACCAGGAGGAAACTCGACCCGATAAAGTAGGCCCGACGCTTCGCCTCGGACCTCGTGAAAGAAGTCTTTTGGAACGCACAACTGGCAAGAGGCTAAGTCCGCCAACTCGGCTCGGAACTATAAACGCTGCCACTATTCGACAAAAGCTTGTGATCACTCTGATTGAGGCCTCATCTGCCAAAAGGACCGAGCCGATGCCGGATCCCAAAATGGACGCTCCATAAGTTAAGCTTAGAAACTACCATAAGTGGACGTGGCCGGTTACTTCGTTCGTAGATATGCATGATGTGCATAATATCCTACACGATCCTTGAATTGCGCACAATATCCCCACGATCCGAAAATCTCACTGATTGAGTGAATCGTACCGAGATTTACGGACCTCAGCTGTCCGACAGTCATGTATAAATACAATAAGACCCCATTGCTATAGGTACATAAGATCTGACACTCTTTCTACTATTAACTTAGACCAAGATTCCCATGACTTGACTTAGGCATCGGAGGGTCCCCCGGTTTAGTCATGGTCTCCTTTGCTCACTCTCTGTTCAGGTTCAAGGTTCCTTGGAGGTTTGCCTTGCCGAGTGGAGGGTGGTCCAGATTTTGACATCAACATTTTTGGCACCGTCTATGGGAATCGATATAAAAGGTCAGGTTCTTATTCCCGAGTGTAATGGCTAGAGGAAAGAAGAAAGCAATAGATGCGGAACTGGAGTCAAACGAACAAACTTTCTCCTCCTCACAACTTCACACAGAATCTGCCCCAGGCCCTTCTCAGTGTTCTCGCAATCGAGCGAGTAAATATCCGCCATGCAGAGCGAGATACAAGTCATACGTGACGAAGTGAACAGGATGAAACAACAATAGGAACCACAACCACACCCAGCTCAAGAAAATCCCGTTCCTGAACTAGTCAGTCTGGTCGTAGAAGTTCACTCCGGGCTGAGGAGTATGAGGTTCGAGGCGCCTCAACATCCTCAGATGCAGGTTTCGGGTCAAAATCCTATTCCGACCCAAATTTGAGCCTCGACTCAGAACATTGCCACTCGGGCTCCAACCAATGTTTTGGCCACTTCATCCCTAGCACCGACGGATCTCTGCCATCAGCTAGAATGGAGGAGCGGAAGAAGAACTTCGAAACTAGAAAACAACCAGGAGATTGTGGCGGAAAACAAGGACCCGTGGGAGAGACGGTTCGCGGAGCTCAACGACAAATTCTTAACTTTAGAAAAGAAGTAACAGCCGAAGTCGGTTCCCGCTGCCGTTCAAGCAATGATGAAAGAGACCAAACATCCCTTCACCTCAGAAATTATGAACGAGGTGATGCCTTAAAAGTTCCGAATACCTCCCGTCATCCAATACTCCAAGTCTGGAGACCCATTTGAGCATGTGGAAGCCTATCGCTCGTGAATGCAGATCCAGATGGCGACGGATGCCATGATGTATCGAGGGTTCTCGATCACGCTCATGGGTTCCGCGCGAAGTTGGTACCGGCAGCTCAAACCAAATACCATCAAATCTTTCGCAGAGTTGAGTCGACTTGTAACATCTCAGATTTTCACTGTTTTGGATTTCTAAAAATCCTTGAATTTTTTTTTTATGTTATTAACTTATAATATCACTTAATGACCATTAGCACTCAATGTTAGTATATACCGGGGGTGAAACCAGTAAAGAACTGCACAAGTTAAATTAATCAACCGTAGGAGGCTAATGAATCCGCCCGATCACTTGGACATCAAACTTAGCCCCATGATTTACTCACGTAGGACCTAAATCTAACCGACTCATCGCTAATTAATCAAGACAATCATGATTAAATTAAAGATCTACCCGGGGCCGAATCAGATAAGGCCCGGATCTTGAATAATAGACCAAATCAACCTCGTTACTCTTTTAGCCTAAAACTGACGGTTTAGAGTAATCTTGACCAAATCTCCACTTTTACTAGTCATAAATAGGCCACACTGTGAACATAGTTAATCCAAACCCTAATCATTGCCTACGATAAATCTCAATACCTAATTCATTCCAGAAATGTCCCGATTTTTCAAACAAGCCCTAGACCGCTCATTGGTAGGCCACTAGTTCCAAAATTATAGAGTAATGTTCGTCTTCCTGGGCTTGACATCCATCACGAGAGTCGGACCTAGGTACTGTTCAGAACCACCAACTTGAGCCAAAGGACGAGTGCATAAGATGTGCAAATACCCTAAAGAAAGGAGCTGGAACTTAAGTGAATTGGGTCATCCACTCTTATGCAAAGTTAAGGATTTCAGACCACCGGTTTACGACTAAAATTTACACGTGGAGTAAGGATATTTTCCTGCTCATATTCGTATAGCCGCGGCTCCGATTGACTATCAGTTACCGTTGAATAGACTTCTAATTATATCTGTCGATCGGCGCATCCAAATGGCGGGTCGATCATACCTATACGTAGATCATCACTAGGGCCAACTATCCAACGGTGGGTGTCGTCTCCTACACCCTGTAATAGCCCCAAAAGGGTAGAAAAATACCCCCTAGGGCTAGTATAGTAAAAACCCATCTCTTAGGGCTATTTGCACCAAACTTGGCACTATATAAAGGCCCTATTTGGGCACCCCCTCTCCCCATACGAATTTTGCCCTAGAGAAGAGAAAGAGAGAAGAGAGAAAAGGGAGAAAGAAGAAAGGAAGAAGAGAGGAAGGGAGAGTGAAGGTGGGCCATAGATCAAAGTGGGGTTAAGGGAGTCCGATGCTTGCAACTCCTCACCTCTTCCTCGATGAATCCTCTACCACGACCGCCCATTCGCTTCAGTTGATTATATAGGTGAATATCTCATCCCTTTTTCTTGAAACCCTTGTGTGTGTGAGGGTTTTGCATAAAGTTCTAACATGTAAATGATTGTTTTAGGGATTCCGGTCGTCCGACCCGAAAAGCCCTCTTTCCTAGGTCATTTTCCAACTCTCCAACGATCCATAGGTGCGGACTATTATCCTTAGGTGGCCTAGCACCAATTTTATTTCGAATCTAATGATTTTGATTGTTTGGATCCTATATTTGGAGAATCTAGAAGAATTCTAGGAATTGCATGTTTGTTGGATTTTGCATGGAATTGTGTGTTTGCTTTTCATATGATGATGTTCTTGCCTCTCACATGATTTTGTGTATGATGATCTCATGCTCATGCCTTATTGGATTTTTCCTTATAGTGTTGCTTCTTAGTATCCATGATTCCTTACTCTTGTGCTTATGATTTCTTAAGATGAAGGAAGTGCTTAACTTCCTCACCCACACATAATTCACATGCACTTTATTTCATGATATTGTTAGCCTTGCTTGCTATGAGAATCTAAATTATATGTTAAGGAGTATGAAACCATGATGTTGTTAATGCTGGATGATGCATTGGTAGTTGGCATGCTATGAATCATTATTCATACCCTTAGGTTGGTCGGGAACATAAGGAGAGACGATAGTCCCATCGGTAGGACTATGCTAGGGCTAAACTCGTGGGTTTGGGTGGGTGTGTACAGGTGGCAGTAGTTCGACTACATGGGTCCCTTATACCCGATGTCGTTCGTCGCATATTCGCCTGACTCGTACTGTCTAACCTACTTACCGACCAACCCTATTTGTTAACCTTGTTTGCTTATATATGTATGAAACTTGGAACACCCTACCACCGTTGCCGCCCACCGATAACCACTTGAAGTTGATCCACTACCTCGTGAGCTAGGCATGGTGGAATGGGACACTGTGTCCGAGCGTCGGCCTACGCGCCTCCCCATAATGACCGCGAGCGATCCCTTCCTCTCGGCACTCCCCATGTACTTAGAGTCGAGGATGGAGAACCCAATGGGATTAAGGATCGTGGGGTCTCGACTTCACACATTGGGGGGCCTTAGCCTCGCAACCAGATTAGGGCATTGATACATGAGATGTACCAGATTCTCAAACCCGATGGATGAATGGACTTAACTAAGAACTCAGCTAACACGATCGTATTACATCGCACTAGTTAGGGTGACGACTCGGCAGTCGAGGTCGCTCTGAGGGAGTGTTGACATACGCGATCGTTAGATGGAGTCGCTCAAGGGAGTGTTGTGGTGAGGGCATGCATCATATCATCTATCATGCATACGCATTACCAAGATTAGTTTAGTCATTGTGAATGAATGTCTTTCATTAAATTCTTAATATGACTGCTACTTGTACAACTCAAGATTAATAGCACTCACTGAGTTGATCACTCACTCCCACTCTGAGACGGTATTTTAAAACACCAACCAGACTCGCCTATAGATGCAGGTGATACAGATTTGGAGGAGCCTGGGGACATGAGCCTCGAGGAGGAGGACGAGTTCTCTTACTTTCAGTTGATGAGCGGGTCTTTATCGGCTCAGTAGACGGGATTCTAGATTGCTGAGTAGTGGACTCAGCTTTATTTTTTAGATATATCATTCTTTTTGTGATTTGTTGGGCAACGCCTTGTGCGACCCACTTATGTTCTTTTGGATTTATATATGTACTTGACTTCTTTTATTTCAGCAGATTAGTTATGGTTGTGCTTCATGTTCCAAGTAATTTCACGCTACGCCTTTACATTTGATTAAACGCAAATTATAGTAAAAATCAGCTAAAAGTGACACCCGAGAACTTAGGAGTCGAGTATATACACGACACCCGATTTTTAGGGCGTTACAAGATGGTATCAAAGCAATAGTTTGGAATCAATTGGGCCATGGGTCATGAACTCACTAACGCGCTCGCTGACGTGAGAAGAAACGCAATAGAAAACATGAAATGTTAGGAACCATCCCATACCCTGAACTAATAATTTTAGACGAAAGGTAGGACTTGCAAGGAGTTAGGAATGGGTACCGAGATAGGGGGATCCGAGGGTCTTAACCTGACGGTAAGACTTGATTTGATTGACTAGGAGATTTAGCTAGTTTAGTCCACCAAATTTCTAGGGCCTGTGGGGCCAACTGAAATAGGTGGGATTAGGGTGAAATGAATTTTAGAGTAACGATAAATGTAGGTGTAAGGTATTGTCCCTGGGATGAGAGCATCCCATGTTCCATGATGCCCTGTTAGAATATATTCGATTAAAGGTAAATCCCGGGTTTCCTTCCAAATTATACTTGGAAATTCTTCATCAAGGGATTTGGAAATCTCATATTACACCTTCCAACACAAGGCTCATTCTGCAAAGCCTATGAAATTAATTTTAAACCCCATCCCACACTCATTCTAGACATGTCATTTCCAATCTTGAGTTGGGATTAGCATTGAAATCCCATTTAGTACAGCTTAATGCCACTAGCCAAACAGGCCTAAGTCTAAATTCCTCGTTTCAACCTATCTCCTTAAAATCTTCACCTATCATCACTCCGTTCTTTAATTTCCCCAGTACATTGTTAGGAGCTAGCTGAAAATCGAAAGGTTGATGGTCAAAATCATCGTCCAAGTCCAAATGAACTAATACCGGGCCGAATATGATAGTTCAAACCCATTCGGGGACAATTAAGTAGGGGCGAATGAAATTTTATCGGAAATAGAGAAAATATAGAACCGAAACTGAGGGATTAGACGGTCGAAACTATAGTCCTATGCCAAATTTGATAGTTTCGACCCATTCTGGGATAAAGACTTGAGGGTGAATGAAAATTCACTGAAAATAGTGAAAATATAAATAAAATAGAATTTTGACTACTAATCAGGAGGAATCTTACAAAATAACTAGGCCCATTGCGTAGATCGGCTTCTCCTACCCCAAATTCATATATGGCACATCGAATAACTCATCCCAGTTTGCGAGATATGGTCGTCATAAGATGCGACCATCCAACTCCCCGGCATAGCCTACGCCCAGCCCGACGTAGCCTACGCCCGACCGTCTAGCGGGGCAGCATTGCCACGCCCAACCCGGCGTAGCCTACGCTCGACTGTTGGCCCATTTTCTATAAATTTCAGCCCGACTTCAAAAATTCATATCTCCCTTGATATAACTCCGATTTAGGTTATTCAAAAGCCAGATTGAAGATTAACAAGTCTAGTTTTATATAAAAATAAAATAAAAACTATAATATAGTTAGATTTGGAATGAATTGACAACAGTCCAAAAATTATTGGTTTTAGACGGTGGTTACTTCTAGAATTTTTATAATTTATTTACAAGTCTGAATGATATGAAATTTGGTGGGATGACTTAAAACTTGATGATAAATCATTATAAAAATTTTAAAAATAATATAGTTACTAAAAGTATAAGAAACGGACCCAAAAAACTTGGTCCTCCCCCCTTTGCAACACATACACATGTGGGGCCCACCTTTCTTGCTATTTAGGGATGCTTAGAACCCATTCCCTCTATTTCCACTACATTCCATCCCTTCTAAACCCTCTCCAAAACCCTAACTCTCACTCTCCCATTCTAGATCTACTTCAAACCCACCATCTTCTTCTTCACTCTAACCTATCTCAATCCTCATTATCTCAACTTTTCAAAATTTTCTCAATCTCATTTCTTCAACTCATTCTTAATCACTTCTCAACTTCCATATCATATGAGATCACGGCTAGTACTGTCATTTCTATATCATACGAGATCACTTCTCATTTCTAGTACTGCCACTTCCACCGAGATCACGGCTATAATACGACTGACTGTGTAGATCTCAAAAATGAGATCGAGACTCTTATTCGGAAAGGACACCTGCGCCGATACACCAAGAAAGGAAAAGCTGCTCGGAAAGGAGAAAGAGAACGAGAGCAGCCAAATAACACTATGAAAGAGACCGCCGAAATCCACACCATCTTCGAGGGCTTATCTGGTGGAGGAAATTCAAACAGGGTGCATAAGGCTCACTCCTGGAAGTCCGAACTGGGGCATTACATCCACTTAACCGAGTAGCCCAGTAAAGAACTCCGGATCAACCCACGTACTCTGACCTTCATGGAAGAAGATGGGCACGAAATTCAGCATCCGCACGACGATGCCTTGTTAGTTACCATGACTATAGCAAACCGTAAGGTATACCACATCTTGGTTGACACTGGGAGCTCAGCCGACGTGATTTATTTTGAAGCTTTTGAAAGAATGGGAATTTCAAGGTCTCATCTCACACCTGTGAAGACCCCCTACATGGCTTTGCCGGGGAATGAGTAATCTCCGAGGGAGCCATCTCTGTAAGTGCTATGGTTTGATTCCTCTTTGGTTGTCAAATTTTATGTGTCAAAACCTCTATATGTGTCTTGTGTTTATATCTTAATAAATTTGTTCGAGACACCATGTCAACAAATCTAGTTCAAGTTACAATATAGAAGATATTAAAGAAGAGTTCAAGCTCAAGACTCAAGCTTAAGTTCACATGTAAGAACTCAAGCTTAAGTTCATGTGTATTCAAGGTCAAGACTCATAGTTTGGGACTCAAGTGCAACTCAAAATGACATTGATTTCAAAGCTTGTGAAGTAGCCAAGCTGCATCAAGAAGAACTCAAGCTTCGTAATGTTCAAATTCTAAGCAAATGAAGTTTTCAATGTCCATGTCCCTGTGTATGATAAATCTTATATTGACCTTAGGATAGGTCACTTTGGCTACATAATTCATTTCAATATTAATACATGAATTTGGTCTATTATAAGACTAGTCCTAGACCTTGTTCGACCAGTCCTAGCACTGGCTCGACCTGTCTAAGAAATTCTAGGACCAGTCCTAGAATTGTTACAATTTATCGAATTTTCTGATTCAACTATGACCAGTCCTGGAGTCTGCTCAACCGGTCATGGAATGGTCTCGACTCGACCTTCGACCAGTCGTAAAGCCACGACTCAAACTCCAGCGACTAAATCAAGTGTCGAACGACCAGTCATAGAGGGGTCTCGACCTGTCGTAGACTGCCTTCGACTAGTCGTGAACTGCATACGACCAGTCGTACAACGATTTGATTTGATCACGCTCAAAAATTCAAAAATCTGTTTTTCCTTTGACCAATCATGGTGACCCTAAGACCAGTCGAAGATGAATTTCTGCAGCTATAAATAGCACATGAATTTCAGAGTTATTCATTGAAAATTAAGTGAATTTAAGGCTCTACTCTGAGATAAGTTTGTGTTTGTTTTTAAGCTATATTGTGCATAATTTAATTTCCTTTTGTTAGCTTATTGTTATTTGATTTTGATTTGCATTCCAATCTGATTAGAAAAAGGAGAAATTCTTAATTCCTTCTTCTCGGAATCAAAATCAAATACAGCTAGCCCTAAGTTGATTAAACTTAAAATCAATTAGAACTTATAACCTTTTAAAGTGAGTATTGGACATTGAACTTCCATATTCGTACTTCTACTCTGATTGGTTCTTCCGGGCTGCTACAAGAGGAGAAATCCAGGTATTTTACAATTCTGTAAATTTTTCATTCCTTTGGATTTTGTTTGGGGTTCACCAGAAAAATTCCATTTGTGTGGTTATCTGAGGAGAGTCAGAAAACTCAGAAAGAGGGGTTTTTGGATTGTGTAAGCCCAAGTTAAAAAGACACAATTGTGAAGGTTTTAGGTGAACCTGTAAAACCGATTTTGATAGTGAACGCTAATATCCCCTGTATGAGGATATTAGGAGTGGAGTAGCATTATGTGTGGCTGTTGTTTAACAGTTGGTGAACACACAAGCGAACCACTATAATTCTTTATCTTGTGGATTGAATGTTTGTTTAATCTTTTATCTTTTATCATTCAAAGCTGTGGAATGTATGTGTGGATGTGAATGGTGTAAATTTTTACATTTCAAGCAAGTGTGGGGAATGTTGTAATAAGTTAGATTTAAATTTCAGCAATCTATTTCAATTCCTTGCTATTTATTTTTGTTGAGTTCTTGATACAAAGGTCGTTCTAGAAATAAGGTTGTCCTGTCATAAACCTTTGGTTTTTATGGTGTAAGGTTGTCCTTAGAACTGAATTAATATCAACCTCTCAATACTTGTTTATTGAGGTTGAGTCTATTTCAGCATTGTGAATTGATTTATTTTTGTAAGACTATCTCTTTATTGTTTATTTCGCTGTTTTAAGTTTAATTTGGCATAGTCCTATTCACCCCCCCCCCCCCCATTTCAAGTGGTATCAAAGCCTAATAGCTCGCTCTTATTGCTTTTTATTTGGATTTATTTCTCGAGCTAACGATCTAAGCTATATATATAAGATGTCAAATTTTGATAGCCTATCAGTCACTAGGCCTCCACCCTTTGATGGCTCCAACTATGCCTATTAGAAAGCCAGAATAAGGATCTTCCTCAAATCAATGGATGAGAGTGTGTGGCAAGCCACAGTAACTGAATGGAGCCCTCTTACCATTGAAGTAACTGGTATCAATGGATCAAAATCAATGAGAATAACACCTTATACTTCTTGATTCACATTTCAGAAAAGTGAGAGTAGTACCAATGCAAAAGCACTAAATGTAATCACTTGCGCACTATCACCGGATGAGTTCAAAAGAATCATATCATGTGATACTGCAAAGCAAGCCTGGGATATATTAGAAATGATACACGAGGGTACATCAATTGTAAAAAAATCTAAAGTCCAACTCCTCACAACCAAATTTGAAGAAATTCATATGGAGGAAAATGAAATGTTTATAGACTTTTACACAAGATTAAATGACATTGTAAACTCAATGTGGGGTCTTGACGATAAAATCCCAGAAAGTAAAGTGTGTGCAAAGATACTACACTCACTTCCTGAACGGTTCAACTCTAAAGTAACCGCGATCTAGGAACTTCGTGATACAGATAATATGAGGGTAGAAGAACTAGTTGGTTCTTTACAAACCTATGAGTTAAACTTTAAAGCTCCTAAAGGTAAATCTATAGCACTTAAATCTTCTAAAAATTTTTCTGAAGAAAACTCTGATTCTGAAGATGATATAGCTCTTTTAGCAAAGAAGTTTTATAAGATTTTCAAAAGTAAGAAAATGGTTGATTTTCAACAATCAAATGATAAAAAGAAATTTAGACCCAAAACTCGAAAATCTTTGAAAGATAGTTAGTGTTACAACTGCCATGAATATGGGCATTTAGCAAACAAATGTCCTAAGAAGGACAAACCCAAAAGGAAGGGTATGTTGGCTACTTGGGATGAATCATCTGATTCTTAAGCTACTTCTAAATCAGAAGATTCTGAAACCGAGTCGGGCAATGAAGTAAAAGCCCTTATGACTCTAGCCAAATTCACTTTTTCAGATCACGATGATTCAACTAGTGAAGAAAATTTGAATAGTGATCATGAAAATGAAGAAGATCTTCAAGATGCTTACAATGCCTTATACAAGGAAAATTGTAAAATTGCTGTGAAGCTTAAACTTTAAAAAGAAAAGTTTTTTAAACTCAAAGAATGCTTCGACTCACTTGTTTTAGAAAATTTTCAAATTTCAGATAGTTTTGAAAAATCAAAATGTGATCTGGAATTCAAAATCTCCCTGATTGAAGATTTGAAATCTGAAATTGAGAAACTCAAGAATGAAGTATCTTCTCTTCTGAGTTTGAAGGATACATGGAGATATGCCCAAGGAGATCCAAAGTTAGAAAAACTCTTATCCAGATCTAAAAATTGTGGCGATAGATCCGGGTTGGGATATGATGAGAACATACCTCATAAACAGAAGAATACTCCTCCCAACTTTGTGAAAGGAGAAACCTCAAACTCAAAAGAAAAAGGTACTTGTCAAGGTTTTTCTAAAAACAAAAACTTTTTAAAAACCTAAACATAACTATATCAATTTCAAAAATCAGAACAGAAACCCACTGGCTGAAAAAATAATTGATTTACTCAATGAGCTCTTAAAATCTAACTCAGTAGGTCATTCCCACAACTATAAACAGAAGAAGACCAACTATGTTCCTAAACCCAAAACAGTTCTGAAATGGGTTCCTAAAGTTGCCTGCTTAGTTGCCCACACTACTTTCAAAGCAACAAGTCATTCAAAGTGGTACCTAAACAGTGGATGTTCCAGGCATATGATAGGTGACAAGGCTTTATTCACCAATCTAAAAGATATGACTAATGGGTCAGTCACATTTGGTGATGGTAGCAACTGCAAGATTATTGGCCAAGGTACGGTTCAACTCTATAATCTTCCCTTATTTAAGAATGTTTTATATGTTGAGGGACTAAAATACAACCTGTTAAGCATATCTCAAATATGCGACAACAACCATAGTATTAAATTTTCTAAACAAGGTTGTGAGATTTTAGATAAAAAGGGTTCTGTAATATTAACTGGTCGCAGAACTTCTGAAAACTGCTATATAGTAAGCAATGGTAGCTCATCTAATCAAACGTGCTACATGGTCCATACCGATGAGACAGAATTATGGCATAAACGCCTTGGACATGTACACTACCGGAATTTATACAGATTGAGCAAAGGAGAACTTATTAGAGGTCTACCTAAGATTCAAAAAGTAGACAAGATATGTGGTGAATGTCAGTATGGTAAACAAACTAGGAGCTCTCACAAAAAAGTGAACTCCAATACCACATTAAGACCACTCGAGCTTCTCCATATAGATCTTATAGGACCAACTAGAACGGAAAGTCGAGGTAGCAAAAAATACATCTTGGTGATTGTAGATAATTTTACAAGATTCACCTGAGTTTCATTTTTAAGGGACAAATTAGAAACCCTTGATGAAGCGAAAAAGATTATCAAACGAATCCAAACTGAAAAATGTTCTCAAGTTAGTAAGATCCGAAGTGATCATGGATCCAAGTTTGAAAATAGCAGTTTAGAGAAATTCTGTAATGATCAGGGAATATCGCATGAATTCTCTGCACCCAAAACTCCACAACAAAATGGTATTGTAGAAAGGAAAAATATAGTACTCCAAGAAATGGGAAATGTTATGTTGAATAGTATGAAGCTCCCTAAAAATTTATGGACTAAAGAAGTAAATACCGCCTGCTACATTATTAACCGTGTCTATACTTGTAAATCCAATAATAAAATGGCTTATGAAATGTGGTTCGATAAGAAGCCGACTGTCAAATACTTTCGAGTTTTTGGCAGCAAGTGCTATATTTTGCGTGACCGTGAAAATCTGGGAAAGTTTGACACAAAGAGTGACGAAGGAATCTTTTTAGGATACTCTTTAAATAGTCACGCATATCGTGTACTGAACAACAGGACCGGTGTGATTCAAGAATCTATTAATATGGTCATTGATGATCACCTGAATACACCTACACCTAGTTCAAATAATGATGAAGTTATTGTAATTGAAAAACCAGATACTTCATCAAGTGAAATTAATTCTGAATTAAGGATTGTTAAAGATCATCCAACTGATCAGATTCTTGGAAACCCTCTCACTGGTGTGCACTCGAAGATAACTAGAAGACATATGTAATTACATATGCTTTACATCCCAGATTGAACCGGTAAATGTAAAAGAAGCACTTTCTGATGAAAACTGGATAGTAGCGATGCAGGAAAAACTTAATCAGTTTGTTTGAAATGATGTTTGGTATCTTGTTCTTAGACTTAAAGATAAACACATTATAGGAACTAAGTGGATTTTCAAAAATAAGTCTGATGAACTTGGAAATATAATTCGAAACACGGTAAGATTGGCTGTACAAGGGTACACTCAAATAGAAGGTATTGATTACGATGAAACCTTTGCTCCAGTTACTCGCCTTAAATCAATTAGACTATTTATATCCATTGCATGCTTTAGAAAGTTTAAAATTTATTAAATGGATGTAAATAGTGCCTTTTTAAATGATGATTTACATGAAGAGGTATATGTTGAACAACCTACAGGGTTTGAAGATCCTAAGTTTACTAATCATGTATACTGCCTTAAAAAAGCTCTCTATGGTTTGAAACAAGCTCCTAGGATATGGTACGAAAAATTGACTAAATTTTTACTAAGTCATAATTTTCAAATGGGTAGTGTCGATAAGATGCTTTTTGTTAAGAAACATAACGATGATATCTTAATGGTTTAGATTTATATTAATGATATTATTTATGGATCAACTTGTACTAACATAACTGTTGAGTTGGCAGATTTGATAAAATCTAAGTTTGAAATGAGCTTGGTTGGGGAATTAAATTATTTCTTAGGACTGCAAGTAAAATAGCAATCTGATGGAATTTTTATTTCACAAGCTAAATATGCTTTGAACTTGATTAAGAAGTTCGGATTTGAGAATGGTAAGAATTTTAATACTCCTATGACTACAACTCTAAGACTCTTAAAAGACTCTATGGGTAAAGATGTAGATCCTAAATTGTATCGTAGCATGATAGGCAGTCTGCTTTACTTAACTACAAGTAGACCTGATATTGCTTTAAGTGTTGGAATCTGTGCTAGATATCAGTCTAATCCTAAAGAATCTCACTTAACTCCTGTTAAACGAATTATTCGATATGTCGCAAGTTCAGTTAATTTGGGTCTTTGGTATCCTTATGATACTAGTGTTCAATTAACTGGATATTCAGATGCAGATTGGGCAGGTAATATTGATGATAGAAAATCAACTAGTGGTGGTTATTTTTACATTAGTAACTACTTGGTTTCTTGGTTTAGCAAGAAGCAAAGTTTCATATCACTCTCAACTGCTAAGGCTGAATACATTGCAGCTGGAAATGCATGTACTCAGTTGGTTTGGATGAAACGTATGTTGAGTGATTATGGAATCGCACAGGACTCGATGGTTTTATACTGTGATAATTCCAATGCGATAAATATTTTGAAAAACCCAATCCAGCATTCACGAACTAATCACATTGACATTAGATTTCATTTTATTCGTGAATTAGTGGAAGAAAAAAGAAATATCTTTAGAATATATTCCAACCAAGACTCAGCTTGCTGACATTTTCACTAAACCGCTCAACAAAAGCAAGTTTAATAAGTTGAAATTCGATCTCGGTATGTGCAATTTAAAATGATTGAGCATGCATCTCTGTATCATAGTGTAAATACTTTATTAGTTTATATTTTAAAATTTCTTGAAAAATGCATGTTTTTTTATTTTTCTGGTACACGACCAGTCGAGGACGTGCTCGACCAGTCTTGGCATGACCGGTCAAGGACGTCTCATGACCAGTCGTGTAGCGAGCTGATTGCCTTTATTTGAAAAAAAAATCACTTCTTCTTCATTTCATTCCTCTTCTCCGACGGGCCGAGCTACCACTAGTCAAACCCTACTGTTCGATTCAACAAGGTTAGAATATTTTGTTTGTTATTCTTGAAGATTCATAGTCTTTTCTCTTCAATTTCTTGATTGTCGTTGTCTATTTCAACTCTTTCTTCAAGTTGTTGGGTTTTTCTTCCTCATTTGCTGTATCTAGAAAAACCCATCTCTGTTTTCTTAAAATTTCTTGTATTTTTTCAAGATTATGGACTCTACAGGTAAAAAGAAAAATCCTAGAGGTGCTTCTTCTTCTATATCGAATGTTATCACTAGACGTCATCTCAGGGCTCCTGAAGATGATCCACCATTTGTACAAGATTTGCGTATGCGCAATGTGATTATTGAAAAAGTCATTGATCTAAACCATATCGCTCCTTTTAGTCTCCTTCTTCTCCTTCAATCTGTAGGATGGGACATCATTTTACGCTGGGGGGGGCCGGCATACCAGTCCATAACGCAGGCCATGGTTGCATGCATAACTGAATTCTCTACTGAGCAACTGACTTTTACTATTGCTAATTTCAGGCCTTATGGATATACCAGTAAATGATGATGGTATTCATCCTAATACACTTGTTGAGAAAGTATCAGAATCGGAAAAACGTGTTTATACTAGAGCGTTGTGTAACATGGATACACCGTGGACTGAAAATGGGAATGCCCTCAAATCCAGATATCTATTACCCAAATACAGAGTTTTACATCGTATATTCACCTCTAATCTGTATCCCCACTCTGGAAACAAAACTGAGTTGACTCTGCTTATGGTTCGTATTTTATACTCAATCATTACTGGTGCTAGTGTTTGTTTGCCCTCTTTGATTTGTTCCTCTATCATTCAATTCCATATTCATCCTGGTCATAGTGATATTCCATTTGGGTACCTGATGAATGTGTTAGCCACTAATATTAGTCGCTATGCCCGTCGGAGAGGCCCCTATCCAACACCTAATATTCAATAACTCCAACATAAATAAAATGAAGTTGGAATTGGCTCCAGGCCAGGTTGATGATGAAGGTGGAGCTGCGGCTGAGGCTGGGAATGATGAAGAAGGTGATGATCTTCTTCCAGATGATATAAATATGGACGATATTTTTAATGAAATGGATTCTGACTTTGGGAATGATCCTGACTTTGTGCTATCTGACTTCAATGCTCGACTAAGCGCATTAAGGAGAAGATAGAAAATATGAATGTTGGCCACAATCAGGAATTTAAAAATATGCGCAAGTATTTTAGGCGCTTACAAAAAGGCCTTCATCAAATTGATCCTACCATACCTGCCCCTTCTTCTGAATCAGATTGAGATTTTAATATTTGGTCTGTAATAATGATAATTCTTTACTTTCTCTGGTTGTGTTAGACTCTATCTGGCTTGACTATATAACTCCTTATTCTGTATTCTTAACTTTCAATCTTTCTATCTTTATGACTTAATCATTACTTTACTGTCTTTCAAATCATATTTGTATTTCTTTCTTTGGCATATTTTGACAAAAAGGGGGAGAAATTTGAGAATTTTCTATGGATTATGATTGGATTGATGATGTGAAAGGGATAGTTGAAGTGTACTACTAAGGGGGAGTTATACTTAGGGGGAGTTATACACAAGGGAAGTTAAGAGGTTATGCATGAGGTCATGAGGTTGTATGCTGTATGACAACTGGTGCATGATTCGTTAATATACATGTTGTGCTTCTCTAGTTGAAGTATGTTTTGTCACAAATTTGACAAAGGGGGAGATTGTAAGTGTTATGGTTTGATTCCTCTTTGGTTGTCAAATTTTGTGTGTCAAAACCTCTGTATGTGTCTTGTGTTTATATCTTGATAAATTTGTTCGAGACACCATGTCAACAAAGCTAGTTCAAGCTACAATATAAAAGATATTAAAGAAGAGTTCAAGCTCAAGACTCAAGCTTAAGTTCACATGTAAGAACTCAAGCTCAAGTTCATGTGTATTCAAGGTCAAGACTCAAGATAGTTTGGGACTTAAGTGCAACTCAAAATGACATTGATTTCAAAGTTTGTGAAGTAGTTGTCAAGCTGCATCAAGAAGAACTCAAGCTTCGTAATGTTCAAATTCTAAGCAAATGAAGTTTTCAATGTCCATGTCCCAAGTATGATAAATCTTAGATTGAACTTAGGATAGGTCACTTTGGCTACATAATTCATTTGAATATTAATACATGAATTTGGTTTATTATAAGACTAGTCCTAGACATTGTTCGACCAGTCCTAGCACTGGCTCGACCTGTCTAAGAAATTCTAGGACCAGTCCTAGAATTGTTACAATTTATCAAAATTTCTGGTTCGGCTACAACCAGTCCTGGAGTCTGCTCGACCGGTCGTGGAATGGTCTCGACTTGACCTTCGACTAGTCGTAAAGCCACGACTCAAACTCCAGTGACTAAATCAAGTGTCGCATGACCATTCGTAGAGGGGTCTCGACCGGTCGAGGACTGCCTTCGACCAGTCGTGGACTGCCTATGACCGGTTGTACAACGATTTGATCCGATCGCGCTCAAAAATTCAAAAATCTGTTTTTCCTTCGACCAGTTGTGGTGACCCTAGGACCAGTCGAAGATGAATTTCTGCAGCTATAAATAACACACAAATTTCAGAGTTATTCATTGAAAATTAAGTGAATTTAAGGCTCTACTCTGAGATAAGTTTGTGTTTGTTTTTAAGCTATATTGTGCATAATTCAATTTCCTTTTGTTAGCTTATTGTTATTTGATTTTGATTTGCATTCCAATCTGATTAGAAAAAGGAAAAATTCTTAATTCCTTCTTCTCGGAATCAAAATCAAATACAGCTTGCCCTGAGTTAATTAAACTTAAAATCAATTAGAACTTAGAACCTTTTAAAGTGAGTATTGGACATTGAACTTCCATATTCATACTTTTACTCCGATTGGTTCTTCCGGGCTGCTACAAGAGGAGAAATCCAGGTATTTTACAATTCTGTAAAATTTCCATTCATTTGGTTTTTGTTTGGGATTCACCAGAAAAATTCCATTTGTGTGGTTATCTGAAGAGAGTCAGAAAACTCAGAAAGAGGGGTTTTTGGATTGTGTAAGCCCAAGTTAAAAAGACACAATTGTGAAGGTTTTAGGTGAACCTGTGAAACCTATTTTGATAGTGAACGCTAATATCCCCTGTGTGAGGATATTAGGAGTGGAGTAGCATTCTGTGTGGCTGTTGTTTAACAGTTGGTGAACACATAGGTGAACCATGATAATTTTTTGTCTTGTGGATTGAATGCTTGCTTAATCTTTTATCTTTTATCATTCAAAGCTGTGGAATGTATGTGTGGATGTAAATTGTGTAAATTTTTACATTTCAAGCAAGTGTGGGGAATATTGTAATAAGTTAGATTTAAATTTCAGCAATCTATTTCAATTCCTTGCTATTTATTTTTGTTGAGTTCTTGATACAAAGGACGTTCTAGAAATAAGGTTGTCCTGCCATAAACCTTTGGTTTTTATGGTGTAAGGTTGTCCTTAGAACTGAATTAGTATCAACCTCTCAATACTTGTTTATTGAGGTTGAGTTTATTTCAGCATTGTGAATTGATTTATTTTTGTAAGGCTATCTCTTTATTGTTTATTCTACTGTTTTAATTTTAATTTGGCATAATCCTATTCACCCCCCCCCCTCCCTCTAGGATATATAACTTGGCCATTTCAATCTCCCTCCCAATGACTGCGGAAGAATGACAACATCAAGTCATACTCATGGTGGACTTCTTAGTTGTCAATGTACCATCAGTACATAACGTCATCTTGAGCAGACCTTTCCTCAACGCAATGAGAGCAGTCATCTCCACCTATCACCTGATGATGAAGTTCCCCGCCAAGGGTGGGATAAGCTACCTCTGAGGCGATCAGCGAGAAGCTCGGAGATGTTACGCAATGGCCGTAAAGAAAGGGTCAGTCAAGCAGGCACTTACCATCAATACGTTGGACCCAAAGGACCCACGGAAGGTTCATCCATTGAAGACCTGGAGAAGGTGTCACTCGATGAGGTCGACCCGAGCAGAAACGTTCAACTCGAGACATCATTGAGCCCCGAACAACGGCTCGAAATGTTAACCTTTCTACGACAATATAGGGACGTCTTCGCATGATCTCACCAAGATATGCCTAGAATTTCTCCAAATGTCATGGTCTACAAGCTGAATATGGATCCAAATCACAGACCTGTCAAGCAAAAGAGAATGTCGTTCGATGCTAGCGATATGAGGCAATAGCTGACGAGATCTCCATTCTACTCGACGCCAGGTTCATAGAAGAAGTGCATTATCCTGACTGGATCGCGAATATGGTCCTTGTGAAGAAAGCCAATGGGAAGGGGCGGGTCTGCGTAAATTACTTGAACTTAAACAAAGCTTGTCTGAAAGATAGTTTCCCATTGCCTTGGATCGATCGGCTAGTGGACAGTATGGCAGGACACGAATTACTCTCTTTCTTGGACATGTACTCCGGGTATAACTAGATCGTAATGCATCCCTCATATAGGAGGAAGACTACATTTGTCACAAACAAGGGACTCTACTATTACCGAGTTATGCCGTTTAGCCTGAAAAACGCTGGGGCCATATATCAAAGACTGGTAAACCAAATGTTCTCCAAGCAGATCGGATGTACAATGGAAGTGTACGTCGATGGCATATTGGTAAAAAGTATTAAGGCAACCAATCACCTGACGGATCTTGGAGAAACGTTCACTGTCCTACAAGAATACCAGATGAAGCTGAATCCCACAAAGTGCGCTTTCGGAGTCGGTTCAAGAAAATTCTTTAGGTTTCAAGCCAGCTAGAGAGGTATCAAGGTGAACCCCGACAAGATCAAATCACTCCTCGACATGAGTCTGCCTCGGATCATCAAGGAAATACAATGCCTCACGGGGCGAGTCGCGGTGCTCGGACGTTTCATATCCAAAGAAATAGATAAATGCCTCTCCTTCTTCCAACAGTTAAAGGGTCATAAGAAGGCAGAATGGACACCAGAATGTGAACAAGCCTTCCACCAACTGAAGCAGTATCTGGGCTCACCCCCCTTGTTATCCAAACCTAAAGAAGGCGAGCCCCTGTTCCTCTACTTTACGGTCTCAACCTCGGCCGACAGCTCGGCCCTGATCAGGGAGGTCGGAGGTAAGCAACACCCTATGTATTACGTGAGCAAAGCTCTGGTACCTGCAAAAACAAGATACCTGCCCTTAGAGAAGTTAGCGCCTAGCCTCGTCGTTTCAGCTCGGAGGTTACGTCCATACTTCCAAGCTCATTCCGTAGTTGTGTTCACCGACTCCCCTCTCAGACAAGTTCTTCAGAGGCCCGAGGTTTCTGGACGGATGATCAAGTGGGCCATCGAACTTGGTGAGTTCGACATCCAGTTTCGTCCGAGGACAGCAATCAAAGGTCAAGCTGTGGCCGACTTCATTGCTGAATTCACTACTCCGAGCGCAGAAGAGATCAGTACTGAAGTTGAAATGACTCCACTTGTCCCCCAAGGTGATCAAAGGGTGATATCGGACCCAGGATGGGTTCTCTACGCCGACGAGTTATCCAATATCAAAGGGGCTGGGGCCGGAATGTCTTGACCGCGCTGGATTCTACGACTATCCAATACGCGATCAGACTCAGGTTCAAGGCTTCAAACAATGAGGCGGAATATGAGGCTTTTTTAGCCGGACTCAGATTGGCGGCGAGTTTAGGTGTTCAATCTCTTCAAGTCCGATGCGAGTCTCAGCTAGTAGTAAATCACATTTCTACTGAGTATGAAGCCAAGGAGAAGATGATGATCACTTATCTCGACGAGGTGAGGAAATTGATTAAAAGATTTTGGAGTTGCACTATCCATCAGATCCTGAGAGTGAAAAATTTATGGGCCGATGCCCTAGCTAGGCTCGCCTCGGCCATGGAAGGGAAGATCCTATGAGTCATCCCCGTTGAATTCATAGATCATCCGAGCATCGACAAGGTGGAGAAGAAGGAAGTCAACCCAGTGCATGTTAATCCGAGCTGGATGGACCCGATCTTTGATTACCTCATGTCCGGCGAGATCCTCCCGGATAGGTTGGAAGCCAGACGACTGAGAGTCCGAGCAGCTCGATATACCATCCTGGATGGTATCCTATACAAGAAAGGGCATTCTCAGCCCTACCTCAAGTGTCTCTGGCTCGATGAGGCAGAGTATGTCATTCGGGAGATTCATGAAGGAATCTGTAGAAATCATTCCGGCAGCCGAGCCTTGGCCCTGAAGATACTTCGACAAGGATATTTCTAGACGACGATCAGGGAGGACTCTAAGGACGACGTTTTCGGAAATGCGACAAATGTCAATGCTTCGTGGCTGTGCCGAAGTAACCTGCAGAAGAAATGACTCCCAGGAGCTGCCCTTGGCCGTTCGCTCAGTGGGGAATTGACATCATTGGCCCTCTGCCTACAAGAAAAGGGCAAGTCAAGTTCGTAATCGTTGTAATCGACTACTTCACTAAGTGGGCCGAGGCCAAGCCCGTCGCCAAAATCACTGAACAGAAGGTGATCAACTTTGTCGGGAAAAACATCATCTACCTGTTCGGGATTCCTCGCACCATCATGTCAGACAATGGCCGGTAGTTCGACAACGACAAATTTCTAAGAATGTGTCAAGGACTTGACATCACAAATGCATATTCTTCTCCTCGGCACCCTTAGTCCAACGGGCAAGTGGAGGCAGTCAATAAAGTTATCAAGCACCATCTCAAGATGAAGTTGGAGAAAGTAAAAGGTGGTTGGGCTGAGGAACTCTCATTCGTTCTCTGGGTTTACAGAACCACGGCTTGGTCCTCAACTGGAGAAACTTCGTTCTCACTCTCTTACGGCTCGGAGGCGATGGTGCCAGTTGAAATTAATCTCTCTACAGCTCAGGTTAAGAACTACCAAGAAAACCAGAACTCTAAGCAGATTGCGACCAATCTGGATCTGCCTGAAGAAATCAGAGATATCTCAAGGCTCCAAGTCGCAGCTTGGCATCAACCAGGCGATTCCGACCAGGGGACTTGGTCATTCACCGGGTATTCCAGAACACAGCTGAGTCGGGGGTTGGATCACTCAGGCCTAATTGGAAAGGACCTTATCGGGTGGTCCGGTCAACCAAACCGGTCTCCTACCACTTAAAAGACCTCGAGGGTCGCCAGCTAGGGGTGCACACAATTCGGTTTGGTCCGGTTCTAGGGTGAAACCGGAACCGAACCGTTCGGTTCTAGGAAATTCGGAACCGGAACTGGACCCGAAACGTTGGCACCCTAGAACCAAACCGGAACCGAACCGTTAAAACCGGTTCGGTTCCACGGTTCTGGGCTTTTTATAATCTAACCCAATTGCAAGCCCATGTCCATCCATGTCGTGGTCCATTTGATGAATGGTTTAGATATTGTATAAGGTGTGCAAAAATACATTTACGAAAATAATTATTCTAGAGAAAATAATTATAAGGTGTGCAAAAATACATCGGTTCGGTTTGAGGTTCGGTTCTACGGATCGGATCCACGATTTGGTTCTATAGATTGGTTTAAGGTTCGGTTCGGTTCTACATACCCCCAAACCGAGAACTGAACCGATGTCACCGATTCTTTGATTTTTGGAACCGAAACCGGAACCGGTGCACTCTAGAACCAGACCAAACCGGACCATTTGGTCGGTTCCAGTTCGGTTCCATGGTTTTACCGATTAAATGTGCACCCCTATCGCCAGCTCCCCCACCCCTTAAATGCCGAACATCTTAAAGTTTACTATCCATGACATCAGGCCTTTAAGGCTCCTAATAAATGTGTGCCTCCAAGCAACAGGCCTTTAAGACTCCTAATAAATGTACGCCTCCGAGCGACAAGCCTTTAAGGCTCTTAATAAAGTTCACCTCTTCTTATCTATGTAAACGAATTATCTACTAAGGAAAAGTTGCCTCTCATATGCAGGGGCGGACTCAATGAATTAATCCCTTAAAGAAGGGGTTAGTGCATTATCCCACGAAAATTCTATATGGCATCCCCTCTAAGTCAAGGAAAAAAGTCAAAAGATGACTCGACCCCCCAACATAGGAGTTGGCTCACAAACTAAAGGATGAAACAAAGATTCCTCGCCACTTGTGGGATGAGCCAACTCTTCACGGGTCTGGACTCAACAAACAGGCCAGAAGTGCTTCAAAAACCCTACGAGATAGCATTGGAAGGAGCTGACCCGTCAAAGGGTCGGCTCGATCATGCCATAAAGTAAATCGACCTATCAACAAATCAGTTCGACAAATAACAATCGACAATAAAAAATTACTTACGGGTTAACATGAAAAAGAAATCGTCATTCATGCGTCCTCTCCAGAGGGTCAAAAATCATCATTCATAAACCTTCATTAGAAGGCCAAATAGTAATAAAAAAGAAAAGTTTCGATAAGTTCCAGAAAAGAAAAGAAAATAATCCAATCTACGCAGTCGGAGGAGGAGCTTGAGCGTCGGGGATCTGATCCGGGCGGACATCTTCAGCAAGCACCTCTTCGGCATCTTCAAACAACAAAGATTCAAGGTTAAGGTCCGGATACATGCCCTGGACTACCTCGATACAATCATCGAAGCCATGGTTGTAAAACTTCGCGGCTTTGGCATCCTTTTCCTTTGAAGTTTCGAAGGTGTCCACCGCTACAACTACTGTCACAGCCAGAGAAGTCTCGTCCTCAGCCCGTTGAGTTTCCCTAGCTTGAGAGACAGCTCAGCTCTGCTCTTCCGCTGCCTCAACCTTAGCCCGCTCAAGGGCTTCACCCAATCAAGCTTTCTCCTTAGCCAACAAGTCCGCGTGAGCCCTGGCCCGGGTCAGCTCAGCAGTTGCAGCGTTGCACTGAGCCTTTAAGTCATCTGCGATTCCATGCAATCGCATCTCTTTAACCTCAAGGTCAGCCATGACTCCCTGCAGCCGAAGCTCCCTAGCCTTCCCGTCTTCAAGCTGTCGACGCAGCTTGCCCTGCTCAAGTCGGAGAAAGGTGCCCTCATCCCGCAAGACCCCCACTTGGGTCTTGAGGGCTTCCACCTCAGCTTCTCTCTTTTTCGACTCGTACTCCCTCTCCTGAGCCGAAAGAAGCTTCGAGACAGATTGAATAAAAACAAAACAAAAATGAGTACTCAGAAGCAGCAAGTACAAAAAGGTAAGGAAAGTTAACGAAAATACTGTGTAAAATACTAAGGTCATGTCGTTCAAGAAGGAGCTGTCCAACTTGCTGAGAAGGTGGGCTATGGTCTTCTTAGGGGCATGTTTGACAGCCCAAGGTGCCTAGCGCGAACTTCCCTCCACTCATCCCTACATGAGCCGAGTCTGCCACTTCCGTAAACCCGGTCCTACTGCCGGCTGAGGCCTGAGCCTCGGCCCCGGAATCATCTCTAGCCTCGAGAGGGGTAATCATGGCGGCAACCATTCGAACGGCCTCCTCTCGCTCGGATGATAAAGGGACAGCTATGTAGAGGGTTGAAAGACGAACCTCTCCAATGGAGGGAATGATCGTGGGAGGAACGGAAGGAGTTATGGTTGTTGGGGAAGGAGTTATGGTTGCTGGAGTCGGAACAATGATCGTTGGAGCCCTAACCTCAGCAGGCACCACAATCGTAGTTGCGACAATAGGAGCTACGGCTTAAGCTGCAGCAACAGAAACTGGACCAGAGGGGCCCTCTCCGCAAGGAATTGCTTGCCTCCTTCGAACGGTGGTCTTCGCCCGAGGCTCGGCCCTCAACAACTCCTCCGCTGTTGGGGCAGCCTTCCTCCTCCGAGAACTAGATGTCTCAACCATGCCTGCGTAAAAAATGACAAATCAGCAACTAAATGAATAAGTCTGATCCCTCCAAAGGAAACGAAAGAAGAACCTACTGAAAGACATCGGAAGAGGCGACGACTTGCAAAGCCCAGACCAATGGAGGTTGGCGGCTGTGATCAGGTCCGACCAGGAGTAGAGCTCTCCCGATCGCACCCTAGCCTTAGTTATACTGTTTTTCTAGGTCGAATCGAGGGGAGGTGTGCCCCTTGGGAAATCTATAAAGACAAAAGACTCCAGTTCAGTTTAACTAGGGTAACAAAGAAGGGCATCAGAAAAGAGGAAATGATTAGTCCAACCTGGTTTTAAAAATTGGGTGGGAACCCGAGTTGTCAGAGTCCTTAGTTCAGCCGCCGATGCCTCTCATTTGCCCGCAGCCCAGAACCATTTATTCTTCTAGTTCTTGTTAGAGGATGGAAGATTCATTACCAGCCCCGACGCCTTGCTGTCTCAAGTCATGAAGTAGTACCATGGTTCTTGACTATCGTGCTTGACCAAGTACAAGCTCATCAGCTCCTCTGGGGTCAGCTCCGAGTTTTCGACTTGACGCCAGATGATAAAGGAAGAAATTAACACCCTCCATGCATTGGGGGTGAATTGCCCAGGAGCTAGTCTGAGGTAGGCTGTTATGGCTTGGATGAAGGGATGCAGAGGAAGTCAAAGCCCACATTACAGTACACAGAGAAATATGACAACTTCTCCCTCAGCAGGTGCTCCAGCGGTGTCAAGGGGCTCTGGAGCTCTTATCCGAACGGAGTCCGAGATTTAAAACTCCAAGAGGATCCACTCCATTTGAGACTCCGATATCACGGAGCCTCTTGGGACTACATCCGAGGCCCGCCCACTCACTGACATCTCGACAGCCTCAGTAGTCGTGGTCCGGGGGGCTAGAGCGATTTTCTTTTGGTCAGTACGACGAGTCCGAGCCCCCGTCTCCTTCTGTTTTCGGGGCGGGGGGAATAAAGGTACAACTTCATCTCCTGTCATCGGAGCTTTCCGACTCGGAGTTGTCACTGTAATCCCGAACAGTCTCCAGGTCGGACAACATCTTAAAAAGAATGAATGCAAAAAGGCGTAAGGAATGAGACTTAGCTGATGATCACCGGGAATCACTTCTGCCGAAAATACTCGGTCGGTCGGAATCGCCCGTCGAAAAACCCTGATTGGCCGAAATCACCCTCGTCGAAAATTGCCTCCTACGGTATTAGCTCAGACACAAAGCGCAGATGTGAATAAAAATTTTCAAAAGGAGCTTATATAGACCTTGCCAAATCTTTGCATTAATGACCAGCAATGATGGTTGCAGCCGAATTGTCATGAGCCGACTTCGGAGCTGACGTGGCTACATACCATTGCCTCAGGCTCTATCGAGCAGTACGCTTCTAACATGGAGCGGCGTGCTTCGGATAAACGAAACGACGCCCAAATAAGGAAGGTTCCATCCGAAACACTACTTAGGGTATACGTGGCAACAGGTCATAGGCGGACGACGATTCGAAATCTTAACCGTCGCCATGTGTCAGCTGAACGTTGGCCCATGGGCGGGGAACCATGAGGGCGCAATGTTTCAAAATTTCAAAAACATGATAGCATCAACATACGTAGAAGAGTCGGCGGATGAGGCAATTGATCTTCCATATGCTTACTCTCCGAGTTCTTAGCTGACTTCGAAGAGTAGGGGGGCTTCTGTTATGGGAAGATCCGAGCCCCTTATAATTCCGAGGGCCGACGTCATCAAATAAAAAATTACTCCATGCGACGCCCACAACTGAAGGATTCACCAATGAGTCGCCGAAGTGCCTCGGCCTTGAGACTAATGACCAGGAGAAAACTCGACCCAATAAAGTAGGCTCGACGCTTCGCCTCGGACCTCGTGAAAGAAGTCTTTCGGAACGCATAACTAGCAAGAGGCTAAGTCTTCCAACTCAGCTCAGACTGTAAACGGGGCCATTGTTCGACAAAAGCTTGTGATCACTCTGATTGAGGCCTCATCTGCCAAAAGGACTGAGCCGAGGCCGAATCCCGAAGTGGGCGCTCCATGAGCTAAGTTTAGAAACTACCATAAGTGGACGTGGCCGGTTACTTCGTTCGCAGATATACAAGATGTGCATAATATCCTACACGATCCTAGAATTGCGCACAATATCCACACAATCTGAAAATTCCACTGATTGAGTGAATCATGCCAAGATTGACGGACCTCGGCTATCCGACAGTCATGTATAAATACAATAAAACCCCATTGCTACAGGTACGCAAGATCTGACACTCTCTCTACTATCAACTTAGACCCAAATTTTCTTGACCTAACTTAGGCATCGGAGGGTCCCCCGGTTTAGCCAGGGTCTCCTTTGCTCACTCTCTGTGCAGGTTCGAGATTCTTTGGAGGTTCACCTTGCCAAGTGGAGGGTGGTCCAAATTTTAACATCAACATTAACCATCCATCAACGGTCTGAAAAATGATCATGCATACATCTGACTCATCTTGAAATGTACGAGGCATTTTGCATTTATTGGTTACAGCGAGGGCACCGTGATATTTCTTTTTATCTGTGGTCATTTGAAGGTATGAGCACAAAAATGAGGTAGATCCAACGCATTAAGAAACAAATATGCAATTTGCCTCTAAATAATGGATCTCCCCCATCACAGACGAAGTGAATTTTAAAGATGCAAGTAGATTGCGCGCCATGATGTATTGTTTTTATCCATGCCATTTATCTATTTTGAAAGACCATTTTAACATATGAACTGTAGAATGAGGCAGATCAAAGGCTTAAGTGGACAATGGAGTGGGAATTGAACCCTCATTATTAAAAGCTTTTTGAGAGTTGCTGAAGTTTGGATCAAGCTTAAATTTGTGTTTTCTCTTTATCCAGGTCCAGGTGATCTTGAGAACAGGTTGGAAGACAAATAAATATCACGGTGGGCATATGAAGATTCCAACGATGGGCATCATCATCACCATTGCTTCCTATAGTGTGGTCCATTTGAACATTAGATCTGCCTCATTTTTGGTTGAATTAGATGAATGATGTGATAAAACCCATACATTATGGTGGACCCCACAGAGACCCTACCTAAACCGATATCGTCCGAGCCGGGCAAGATGCAATCAGCTTCCGCCAATGAGCTTGTGCGATAATGTATGGCTATCCAAAACACCCTAAGTACGTGGTATTTGTGGACGGAGCATATCTCCAAGTCACAACAATCCAATTGAATTAAATATCAGATGGATGGTTAAAAGAAAAGTAGAGTAATACCCATTGCAATAATAAATGCGTAATTATCTTTGGCAGTGCCCACCGACAATTGTGTCGGTGTTTTGTATTATCATTGAAGATCATCTACTTGACTTAATGGCAGGGGCGGCTCTAAGGGGTAGGCAGGTGAGGCAATCGCCTAAGGCCCCCTAATTATGAAGGTCCAGGATTATGGGAATAGGCTTTTAATACTCTGATAGCGTTTGGTAATCTATACACATGCATTGAGAAATTGCAACCTTTGAACATTTTTAAATTAAATTAAACAGATATAAAAGTAGGTCCCAATTTAGATGGCAAAAACACAATGGCTGGATCTCCTAAGTAGTTGATTCTTGTATACTAAATAAATTATTTGAATTCAACATACAAATTCCCACTAATTGAAAGATAGAATAATAAATCAATGAATTTTTTGTAATTTAGCCTATCTAGAATGAATCACCTAATTTAGACGGTTTGGATAGAGTCAAAATATGCTATATTAATAATCTAAGAGTGACTATTTATTAACTATAACACTGCTAGAGTGCTATACAGTTCTAAATTCATTATTCTCATAATAGACGGCGGATTGCGGGCAGGCCACTTTTGGTATTCCTGTAGCCCTGAGCTATGTGGGATCCACATTATTATATGTGTTATATCTATTCCGTTGATCCATTTCTTCATCCCATTTTAGAATATTAGAAAAAACATGAAGCAGAACCAAAGCTCAAGTGGACCACAACGCAGAAGAAAAGTGGATATTGAATGCTCACCATTAAAAACTTTTTTGCAGGCGGCAGAAATTTTGGATAAGCTAATATTTATGTTTTCCTTTCATCCATCTAGGATTCACCTTATGAACGGTTTAGTAATTTTATCCATCGAAATTGATTTATTGGGTAATCTTGAATACAAAAGTTTAATTAGTAATTTTGCATCTAAAAATTCAAGAAGCAAATTTATGATTTAATTTTAAATTTATTGATTTTTTTTAAAAAAAATAATAAAAAGCCTCATCTTTGTGACTTGCCTAAGGCCCCCAAGAATGTTGAGCCGCCCCTGCTTAATGGTCACCACTATTTTTAAATGGTGGTGAACCATCATTGTAATCTAGCCCTTTTTTACTTAGTGTGAATTTTCCTGCATTTGAGTGTGCTCAGAATCCAGAATCAGTTTGGCAATGTGGATTAGGAGGTATTAGAAATGTACAGGGTTTTGTTGTGTTTTGAAGCCTCTCTCTCGATGTAGTTTAGAATCGAATGTAGAAAGTCGTGGATATAATAAAAGTATAATTAGAATGCTAATCTAACTAGAGCTTCTGAGTCATCCAGGTTTACCCATCTATTTAGAAACTTACTATCGATCGGATTAGGTGTGACTCCAGCCTCACCCAAGATGGTGAGGCCCTTACCGTGGGGTCCATCTTGATGTGTCCACGCCGTCCATATTGGGGTTTGATGTGATGTGGTTCACTGGAGCTTCTGATCTGCTTCATTTTTGGGTTTATGCCCTAAAATGAGCTAACAAAATGGATGGACGGCGTGGATATTAAAAATATATATATACATCAAGGTGGGCCCCACAGAGCCCAACACATCACCACACCACCGCTACGCATTCATATGCATATATATGGTCCATGTAACATTCAACTAGTTGGACCATGGTTACGGGCCACTGGATAACTTGCAACCTATCACGTGCCTGTGACATCCAATTCTTCCAATAGTTTTGTAGCACCATGAGGATTACCTTGTGTAAAAATCAACTGCATCAACTCATCAGGTAGGCCACACCGCAGAAAACAATGTCCAGCCATTCATAAATACCAAATACAAGTGTGGTCCACAAGATGAGTGGATGTACGCACAAGATGATCCGTCATTATGCCAACAGCCAATTCAACAGGTTGGATGTTGTAGGCAGTGTGAAAGGGTGGAAATTATCAGCTAGGTGGACGGTAACTAATGGTCCAGCCATTTAAACTTGAGAAATCGGTACCATGAAAACGCTAGAACCATTATGAAAATCACCCGTCTCAAAAATCAAGCTGAACCACTCATTAGTTGGGCCAGTACTCGAGTATGTTGAGTCAGATCTCCATCATTCCAATGGTGTGCCCCACCTGATCAGCCAACCCGGCCGCTTGATTTTGTACCAGGTGACCTTCGTGGTGGGCCAACCATTTGGATGGTTCGGATGGCCTGCACATGTGGCTCTCTTTCTCTTTAACATATGAACAATAATTCCGGTCATGATTTCTTTGGATCCTATTACATTAATGTCTTCCCCTCATTTCACTAAAGTTAAGGCTTTAAAAAATGCATTGTCTCATGTGAATGGAAAGCAAACGTCAGCTTTACAACCTACCACTTCGTTTGCAAATGTTGGGTCGCTGTCCATTAATTAAGGAGATTGATGGTCTGTGGCCCACTAAAATCCTACATTATATATGATAAAACCCATACTCCTCCGTACATGAATCAACAACACAGCACATTAATTGCAATTACAACACCGGCCAAATCAATTTTTTATGAGTGAATGTTTGAATTTTCTTACTGCATGATACTATCTTAAAGCATGGTGATGTTGTCTTATTTCTTAAATATGCTGGTTTTTATAGTTATCTAATCTTTCTTAAATCCGCGTCCCTTTCCAGGTATCTCTTATTTTGGATTTTTTTAAGGAATTGGGGTTTTATGTAATGAACCTTTCCAGCATTACATCTACGTTCCATGAAAATTGCCAAGGATAGTAGGATTTTACTCCTGACACATGCAAATGCAGCATGTGCAGACGCAATACAGACCATTCATCAGATGGAGCCTGCCATTGTATTTCCTGGACTGACAGTTAGGCTGGTCGACTCATCAGGTGGCCGAGTGATATATGCTTAAAACAAATTGACCAACAACGTCAAGTACATGATGTTCTGCCTGATCACTAGCTCATGCAATATTCATGATGGGGTCCACATATGAACTGCTAAGATTTCACGCACGCATGCCATGTTGGCACACATGGGGAGAGTAGGAATATGAGTGGCTATTCAAGGGCTCATACTCCATATTAGAAGTTAAAAATAGCATGAGCATACATGATATCTATGGATGAAAGGAGGGGGTTTAAAAAGTAGTGCAAAATGTAAACTGAAGTTCAATGGCCACAAACATCATACATTTTCTCCTACGATAACAAAACTAAGAGCAAATAGAGATAGTTTGACGGCTCAGAAGTCATCCTATCCGCTGGGCCCAATGGATGAACGGTTTGGATTTAGTACATATGTGCGATATGTAGGAAAATTAAGCGTTTTATTACAATCTTTGAGACTCTTTGTTTCCATCTTCCCTGCCTTTCAAAATTCAAAAGTACCCCAGATTTTTTATTTTCTTTTTAGCAAAAGGAGTCAAGCAGGAAAGGATATATATTAGGGTTTATTATTATTATTATTATTATTATTATTATTAGGTCTTTGTCTTTTCTCACATTTCTTATTCGTTTGGACAATTGGACTATCCCCACCATGCCATCTTAAAGCAGGGTCACGATGGATCGAGGGGCCCACATCCCACCAATCATATGATCATTCTAACCTATTCCCAGACAGGTTTACAGAGTATTCTACGTGATGAATGGCCCATTTCTAGGTCATGTGTGCCATACAAACCCCAGGTGGTAGATATCAAAACCTCTTACGGCCCGTTTGGCCGGTCGGATTGGAAAGGATTGGATGGTATTGGAAGGGAATGGAAGTTAAATCCCGGGATTGGCTAGGCATGCCAAACAGAGTCCGTGATCTAATCCCAATCCCATGGATCTTAAGACAATTCACTGACAACACCATCATTACCTTTAAATCCCATCCAATCCACCCTAGCTAATCCATTCAAATTTACCTGGGACATGTTTGCTGGGGCGGCTCAAAGGGGTAGGCAGGTGAGGCAATCGCCTAAGGCCCCCTAATTATGAAGGCCCTATATTATAATAAATTAAATTTTCTTAATTATGAAGGTCCTATATTATAACAAAATTAAAATTAAGGAGGAAAAAAGCTTAAAATTTTTGAAATAAAATTTATTGAAAGGCCTACAAAATAAGAACATCTAAAAATTAGTTTACAAATTTGAAATTAAAAATAAAAAACAAATGGTAGAAACTAGCACTATTAATAATAACGGTCTAATTCTATCGTCTCTTTTCAAAATAATAGCATCATTCCTAATAAATTCTTCTCCTAAAACCTAGGACCACAACTACTTACTTTATTGCTAATTAAGTTTTCAAAAAATTAAATTCTGAGCCTCATTTTTATGACTTGCCTAAGGCCCCCAAAAATGTTGAGCCGCCCCTGCATGTTTGGTACGAGGGATGGGAAGGGATGGGAAGGTTTAATCCCGGGATTGGCCAAGCGTACCAAACATACTGGATATAGCGACTCAGGGATATAGCAATCCCATGGATCTCAAGACAATCCACTGACAACACCATCATTATGCCTAAGCAGGTAATCTCTATTTTAGCTTTCTTGTTTTTAGTATAATCTTTAAAATGAGAGCTAAACTGGATCATCTAATTTAAATTCAGCAACAGACCGGACATTGATTTCGTACATCAGATTGATGGAAAGACGTGTAGAGGGGACATTGATTTCGTACATCAGATTGATAGGAAGGAGTGTAAAGGGGACATTGATTTCGTATATCTGATTGCTAAATGTAGTTGTGCATTAAATTTCACAAATTTTTATTTCAATTCAATGGAATGCATCAGGTGAGGATGTGTGACCTCAAGTCTTACATAAGGGTGGTGTTCGGGCAGTGGATTAGAAGGGATTAGGTGAGATGGGATTCAGAGAACATAATTATTACCCATGGCAGGGATTGTCACCTGTTGCCATGGGATAAGATTAATTCTATACTTTGTTGGTAATAGGGTGGTATATTGAATAGATATGCGCACCATCATTTGAAATTACTGAGAATAACACACATGTGTTATATCTAAACCGTTCATTTATTTTGTAACCTCAGTTTACTGCATGGGCCTTAAAAATGAGGCAGAGCCAAAACTTATGTGGCCCCAAAGAAGTTTTCAACAGTAAGTATTCAATCTCCGTTGCTTTCTATGGTGGGGTCCACTTGAGCTTTAGATTTACCTGATTTTTTGGACCATGCTCTAAAATAATCTCAAAAAATGGGTGGACGGTGTGGATATAGCCCACACATCATAGTGGGACCTATAGAACTTGCTAACATTAAGTGAAATTAGCACGGGAAGCAATGCAATTCCATCTAATCTAATTCCAAGCTTTTCCATTCTTCCCAAACATGGAGCGGAGTTCGCACAGGACCAGATGCAATTCCATCCTAGCTAATCCCTTCTAATCCCACCGCCCAAACACACCCTAAGGGCCCGTTTGGACGGGTGGATTGGAAGGGATTGAATGGTATTAGGGTGGATGGCACGGATTTCAAGGTAATGATGGTGTTGTCGGTGGATTGTCTTAAGATCCATGGGATTGTTATATCCCCAGATTGCTATATTGAGTCTGTTTGGCACGCCCGGCTAATCCTGTGATTAAACCTTCCCATCCCTTCCAATCCCTCAAACTAAACACGTCCCAAGCAAATTTGAATGGATTAGGGTGGATTGGATGGGATTTAAAGGTAATGATGGTGTTGTCGATGGATTGTCTTAAGATCCATGGGATTACTATAACCCGGGATCAGATCACCCAGTCTGTTTGGCACACCCGACCAATCCCAGGATTCAACTTCCAATCCCTTCCAATACCATCCAATCCCTTCCAATCCACCCGGCCAAACGAGCCCTAAGTGTGGTGGAAATTGTGTGTTAAAGATTCAGGTCGTTCATCAAATAGAGTCTATTGATTAAATTTTATCTACTAAAAATGAGTAAATGATTCTCGTATCTGCAGCCATACATGTAAGTTAAATATGGACCATTGGAATGGATTTCTAATGGCCTAAATGTTTTTAGAAAAATATCACATTTTTTATCACAAAAATAAAAATAAAAAGTTGTATTCACTTGCTTATAGTAGACCTTACCTAATTAACATATCTAATTTTTTTTGCATGTGTCACTTCATCCAAATACATCACATGTGTACAATTTTTTAATTATCCCATTTTTTTTTGAAAGAATCATCTTCCTCTTTTCTCTCTCTATTAAATGCTTCTCTCTTATTTAATGTGAATAGACTCTTCAACTCAAAGAGGGCTTTGTGAGGCCCATCATGATGCATGGGTTTCATCGGCATTGAGCATCCATTTTGTTCGATCAATTTAGAGCATGAACCTAAAATTGAGGCAGATCCAAGGCTTAAGTAGATCACACAATGGGGACTAAACGTCCAACGTTAAAAACTCCTTGAGAGTTAGAAGTTCTAGATCAAGTTGATATTTGTGTCTTCCCTTCTTTAGGTTTGTGTGACCTTATGAACGGGTAGGATGGCAAATAAACATCATGGTCAGGTCAACCCTAAGAAGATTTTAGCGGTGGAGTCGTTGGCACGCACGACTGCTTTTCTTGGTGTGGTCCAATTGAGTTTTGGATTGACTGGTCTTTTGGCTCATACACTAAAATAATTGAGAAAATAGATGAACAGTGTGGATATAACACATGCATCACGGTTGGCTCACAGAATTTGCCACGTCAACACTGCACCAGCTTGGGTTGTTGTGTCGCTCCCCAATCTGAGTAAGTTTGTAGCCTGGGTCACACTGGAGTCGGTGTTTCATTTACCGTGGAGCCAAGTTCATGTATGTGTTGTATATCCAGGACGTCCATTAGTTTTTCCAGATCAATTTAGGACATAATCCCAAAAATGAAGTCGATCCAAATCTCAAGTGGACCACACCACAGGAAACATGGGTGATTAGCCATTGGAAACTTCGTAGGGGCTACAAAAGCTCTGGATCAAGCTGATATTTGTGTTTTCCCTTCATCCTTGTATCTCTAACCTTATCAACAAGTTGGATGGTAAAAAATCATTACGATGGTAATTGTGAAGTTTTTTTATGGCATGCTCTCAATGTCTATTATTTCTTGTGGTGTGGTCCACCTAAGATTTAAGTCTGCTTCCTTTTTCAGACCATGTACTAAGATGATGTGTAAAAACTGATGAATGGCGTGGATATACAACTCATACATGAAGGTGGGCTCTACAGTCTGAAAAGCGCCCACTATTTGTCATTCGGGTAACACGGATCGAGTCCTAACCTTCTCGGTAAGGTCCTAGAGAACTAACCGCCGTAGCAATGCCCACCCTATATTTTGTACTGGGCCCATTGTGATGTTTACCGTTAGATCCACTCTGATCATTGGGTGTGTGACTCTATATAGGGCCCAGAGGAATAAAATGGGACTGATATGTGATTCAAGTGGGCCATACCAATGGAAACAATTGAGAGAGACGTCCACCCTTGATTGATACCCGGCTCGAAGTGACGAGCATGTAAAATCCATTCTATCCATTATATGCCACACCAAATTCTAGGCCTAATGCCTAAAATGCAGGGCCATACATGATTCGAGTGTACCATGCCAAAGGAAATAGTTTTGAAGGCTAGCTTTACTGCACATTATTTTCGATGGTGTGGTCTACTCGAACCATATATGGATATAATTTTCATGCCGTGGATGTAACACGGGGTAACTTATCCATGGGGTGGATTTTACATAAACAGTACGGTGGGGCCATCCCAAGCCAGCAACTCCTCTCCCTCTTTAATTAACTTTTCCATACGCATCATTTATTAACATCAATTAGCATTTAATTCCGACAGCTAATTGGACGGTCCAACTAATTGTGTGTGAGCATTTCTCATATATATATATATATATATATATATAGAGAGAGAGAGAGAGAGAGAGAGAGAGAGAGAGAGCTCATCATGTGGGTATTATCATGCAGATGCCCTGGCCCAAAGATAAGGTTGGCTCACTCAACATTGTGTCACACGTGTAAAAAAACAAAAAACAGGGTTGAATAAAACTGAAAGAATGTCTATATTCAATGTATAAATGTGTTCCACTAAATTAGTGGACCAGATGCATTAATTGTCCAATTACTTTTAACAATTTTTGTTTGTTTGGCAGCATGCACGCGTGGCCTGTGTTATGTTGCTAATATATATATATATAACTTTAGGATTTTTAATCGCCAATTCGAGCATCCATAGGTGGTGAAATCCCAGTACCGCGTGAGTGTGTGGGGGTGTGTGTGCGTGTGTAAAATAATAATAATAAAATCGCCAATTCTCTTTCCATTTCTCTGGAAATCTTTTTAAGTGAAGTTAATCATCCTTCGACATTTAATCATTTATCATTCCAAATCATTTATCATTCCAATGTTCAGATTTCAGAAGTTTTATCTGAATTATAAAGTGGGCATTTTCATAGTTATTTTTTTAAAAAAGTTATAAAGTCCAACCCGTTATGGCCCACCCCGTAAATTCAACCTTTCATTTATGTGCGATATCCAATCTGTCCAGTAGGTTGGTCCAGTCATTGGGATTAACTTTTGCAAAAAACAGTCACATCCACTCACCAAATTGACCACATGTGTTTTGTTATTTATCAATGGATATCATTGTTTTCTATGGTGTGGCCGACCCAATGAGTGGATTTAGCTGATTTTTACATAATGAGATCCTCATGGAAGGATGAACCTATTGGAAGGGTTGGATGTCACAGAAATGGAATAGGTTAGAAGTAATTTTCTGTATGGACTGTAAATTATGGTTCAACAGGTTGACTTGGAACCTTTTAGTTTTAAGATACATTCTAATCTCTACCCATAATCTAAAGCAAGAACATCTTGTTTCCCAAATGAATCCTTTAAGAACACATGGCGCCCATTAACACAAGCACATTCCAAGCATCCACGTGGCAGGATATTCAAAGCCTATGTGGCACAAATACCATGGTGCTACATTGTCGGTTGCATGGTTCAACAGATATTCATGTACTGACACCAGGGCTGTACACAAACCGAATCAGCTCTGTCAGCTCGCACAAATTGACTCGAAAAAGCTCGATTCGACTTGGTTCAAAACTAAGTTCAAGCTAAGTCGGGCTGAGTTTTTTAGCTTGAAAAAATTTCAAACCGAGTTTGAGCTTGCCCGAGCTCGACCAGACATGGATCGAACCCAACTTAAATCGAACCAGTTCTGTGACTCGGTTACTTTGAGATAGATATTGCTCACCAGGTGTTTGATGAAATGACTCAATGAAGTGTCAACTGGTGGCAAGAAGGTATGTTTCATCAAACAAGTTCTTTTTTTTTTTTTTTTTTCCTGACGTTGCCTGCAGGTGTTTGATGAAATACATGTAAAATTACTATTGGTGTTTTACATTCCATGAGAAATTGAAACTGCAGTCCATGTATTTGTGAAAATGCTGCATAGATGAACTTGGCTCAAACTCAACTCGAATTAGCCCGAGCTGCTGACCGAACGAAGCCGAGCCTAGTTCGAGCTGACGTTAGTTAGCAGCCGAGCCCAGTCAAGTTGTGCCAAGCTAGACTCAGTTCAACTTGTGTACACCTCTAATTGACACTGACATTCATGTTGGACAAATACTATGGTGCCACAATGTTGACACGAGTTTCACGTGCCGTCTTTAATGCAAAGAGACCAAAGAGTTTTTCTACATGGAAGAAACTAGAAAAATAAAAAGATCAAACATCACTCTGGGAGCTGGAGTATTTGGTGGCATTTAGTAGAGAAATTTCTTCCAAAAGTACCAAAGACAATCGTCTTGTCCAATTCCGCTTGCTGAGCCTTTTTAGGTCCATCCATCGACTTAGTTTTTCCTTTAGTGGCCGCATACAAAATACAAAGTCCGCATACCTTTTGAAGAGTCCAATTAGACGGCCATGATCTCATTAAAAAACAAAAATAAAAAAGATGGATAGATAAAGGCAATTAGTGGATATTTCTTTCGGAACCCGATTACCTACTGAGTAACTCATACGATTATAAACTCTGTAGGGCCTAACTTGATGTATGTGTCTTATCCACACCGTCCATCCATTTTACTAGCTCATTTTATGGAAGAAGGCCAAAATTGAAGCAAATAAAAATATCATGTGGACCACACGACAGGAAACTGTGTAAATTGAATGCCTACCGTTGAAAATTTCTTGGGGTGACAGAAGTTTTGGATCAAGCTGAGTTTTTTTTTTTTTTGTTTTCCTCTCATCCATGTCTGTGTGACCTTATAAACAGGATGGATGACAAATAAACATTACTTTGGGATCTAGGAAGGTTTTAATGGTGGCAGTTCACTATCCCCACTGTTTTCTTTGGTATGGTCCAATTGAGTTTTGGAAATACTTTACGTTTGGGCTCATGCCTTTTAAGCTGGTAATACGGATGAACGGCGTGGATAGGACACATATATTAATGTGGGCTCCACAGAGTTTATTCACAGTGCATTACTGGTAGACAATGTGATATTTTCTTTCGAGAGTGGAGAACATTTCACGTGCATACATACACTTTAGAAATGTAGAAAGTTAGGAGAGTTGGGTATGGAAGCCTTTTGTCATTACATGCATAAATACATATAAAAACCACAGATTCTGACGAGACTAGTGTTGAATTTGAAATCTCAACTTTAATAATATTTCAACACATGTGGTGGCCAATCATTCAAGGCATTTTGCCACTGAGATTGTATCCTACCCGATGGGGAGTGCACTCCTATTTACTATTCAGCCGTCGACGAAATGCATTTGACTCAGCCCTTTATATCTCATGCAACGTGGTTCATCTTCGGTACGCCACATGGACACTTACATGGTCGTCCAAAAATTCGGGGCCAAATACGAGGGTTTCAATATAAATCCAAACCATTCATACCATTCATCAGGTAGTGCACATGGCCAACATGCCATGTATCAAAAATCAGGGTGGTACGCTCATCTCAACCGACCATTTTTCTACACAAGTATGAGCCGTCTGATCATCAGGGCTGCTCTTTTCTTTTCTTTTCTTTTTCTTTTTCTTTTTCAATTTTTGGGGTGTCCGTGTGTGTTTACGGTGTCCACTACTTGATGAATGGTCAGGATTATCCAAACCCCCTAAAATAAATAGAAAGGCACCAGTTGCAACCATGTACTAATAAGCACACCCATCATCTCAACTTTGGTTATACCATAGGTACAAAGCTATACTAATATAGAACAAAAGGTGACATTAGCATCTCTTGTAGACGTGTTGGCTTTTGTGTTGGTTTATCACCATTTTGACTAAGTTGGCGCTTCTTTCTCCTCACATATGGACAGTTAAACATACCATCCAAAATGTGGGTTCCATTTATTAAAGTTCCTGGATATACATTGATAAGCAATTCTCTATCAGCTTGAGCTTTTAGAGCAATTGCTTATTTGACATGGTATCAGATTTGGCGAAGCAATCATTATAATTATCTCTTAAATTCTCTAATGTGAGATTTTCACTTACAGTCCAAATAAGATCCTTAAGTTGGAATTCATTTGTTACTAATAATTTATGAAATAATCATATGGTAATAATTAACTTCTTCATTTCTTTTCCATGGCCTAAAACAACAATAACTAGGCAATTCTAACCAACCAATTAGTGCCTATGAACTGGATATTCAAAAGTATAATGATTAGTTGTTAAATTTTGAAGGGAAAAATCAAAATGTTGGTACAGTATTATCTTCTTAGCAACGCCTGTTTGTTTTTCCATTTACCATGATAAATAGTGATAAATGAGTAATTATTATTTACTATGATAAATTCATGCGAGCTGCCTCCATGACAGTGACAACTACACTAAAATCAAAGGGTAGAAACAAAGATACATAAATTTTATGGGGCCCATGATGATGTATTGATGTATAGCAAGCCGTGGATATTTTTGTGGCTAAGGTGGACTAGAGAAGGCCCGATTGAAGGTGGAAGTGCTCAGGATCGTCAGAATACTAATGCAAGCGTATCTCACAAATCGAAATGAGTTATTCGACACGCAATATATGATTTTGGGTAGGAGAAGGCTTTAGCCAACCAACCCAGCCACACCGGATTTGTAAGATTCCATCAAATCAACAGTCAAAGGTCCATTTTAATTTCATTTTTACTATTTATAATAAGTTTTAGTTCGATCATAACTCTTCATCCTTTGAGCTCTAGGAGTCATGCCCAACATGAAAAGGGCTCAGAAAATTTAGGAGAACAACATGGTTAGGCCAAATTGGACACTTACTATTTTTGGCCAAAAACCATGAAGTCTATTAGAAATCATGACCATCTAATAGTAAGTCACGTTTTTAGGGAGTTTAAGTTGGAGTTTGATTTTGAAACTTCTTCTTCTCCCGCGGTCACAGGGAGGAAGATAGCTCCCTCGGAGATCACTCTTTCTCTGGTAAAACCGTGCAGAGGGGTCTTCACAGGTCTGAGGCATGACCTTGGAATCATCATTCTTTCAAATGCCTCCGAGTAAATAACATCAGCCGAGCTCCCCATGTCGACCAGGATGCGGTAAACCTTGTGGTTGGCTATGGTCATTGTCACCACTAGGTCATCGTCGTGCGGATGCTGGATTCTACGCACATCATCTTCCATGAAGGTCAGGCTGTAGGAATTGACTCGGAGCTCTTTCTTCGGCCTCTCGGTCATGTGGATGTAGTGCTCCGAATCAGACTTCCGAGAGTGGGCTTTATGAGCCTCATTTGAGTCCCCTCCATCGGACGAACTGCCAAATATGGTACGAATTTCGACCAGTTCTTCTACAGTTTTGCTCGGATGCTCTTCTCTCTAAACTGATTTCTCCTCCTTGGTGTATCCGCGCAAATGACCCTTACGGATGAGGATCTCGATCTCGTTCTTAAGATCCACACAGTCACTCGTGTTGTGACTGTGATCATGATGGAATCGGCAATATTTGCGCTTGTCTCGATGCTCCACGTCAGCTTTCATGTAAACGGGTCAATTCAAGAGCTTCTGACCCCTGATGTCCAGCAGTATCTGTTCTGTAGACGTGTTGAGGGGAGTGTAGGAACAAAACTTGCTTTCAGGCTTCCTGCTCGGCCAATGATCACGAGGAACATGGTCGTCCGATTTCTTGCTGGATGACTGAGGCTCTTCGTTCCTCAGCCTCTTCCCTTTAGTTGACGGTTCCGCTACTTAAATATTTTTGTCGGAGTTGGAGAACTCCTCAGCATTAGTGTATTTCTGAGCTCTGCTGACGAGCTCGGCAAACGTTTTCAGCGGGTTCTTCCG